>CM069144.1:30370180-30686861 GCA_035221665.1 Okamejei kenojei | reverse complement strand
GGTGGGAGGATAACCGAGGGAATCCACATTAGTCAGGAAATGGTGTTAGGAAAACGGTTGTTACTGAAGACAAGATAAATCGCCAGGGCTTGATGGTCTGCATCCTTGAGAACTTACAAGGAGGTGTCCCTTGGAAATGTGGATGCATTTGTCATAATTTTCCTAGGTTCTCTCGACTCTGGATCCTGTGACTGGAGAATAGCCAATGATAACTGCACTTTTTAAAGGAAGGGAGGGAGAGGAAAATGGGGATTATAGATTAGTTTATCTGTAATGAGTTGAGTGATACGTACGTCAAGGCACAACACATGTTTATTAAAGTTCACTCACAGCATTCATCTGCATGGCTACAGTAAAAACTAGCAGCCACTCAGACTAATTACTTAAGCAGACTTCTGATAATATAAAATGAATAGCAGGCATTCATTTGCAATGCATTCTACTAGCAAGCATTACAATTGGTTAGTAGGAAGTAACCAATCTACATCTTTCCTTGTAGAAACAATACAAAGCATTGATACATGGTGGTTAAATAGTACAGTAGCTGAAACGCTAATAACGCATATGGGGAAGTATAGCTGAATACATAAAATATCCATATCTAAGGGGTGGCTTGCTGATCTGTCTGGTGCATGTGCGGGTATATATAAATCGTGTTTCCTCCTCTTCACGGTGTATGTTGTGACCGGGGGGAAGGTGGACTGGGGAACGGCACTGGAGACCGCCGGTGGAGAGGTGGTGAAATAGGCGAGCTGGGCGCTGAATGCTTGTACGAGAGAACCCCAGGGGACACTGTCTGTGAGTAGTCTGCCCGGCGTAGGAGGGTATATAAATGTGTGGCCTCCTAGGACACGGAGCCGCGGACGTGGTTGTTTCACAGGAGGGAGATGGTTGACAGTTGCGTCTGTAAAGGCCCCCGTCCGCAAACTAACACCAGGTAAGAGCAGTTCTTTAGCAGGGCTGTGGATATGACCAGGCGGACCATAGCCCTTGTTAGTCTGGAGGCGGAGCAACCTGTCCACTGAGAGATGGTCTAAGTGGCTTCCTGGACTTGTGTTTTTGTGCAATCACGCTTCAGTTGTAGTTTGTTTCTGGACCGCAGGAGGTGAACGGACTTGTTGGCAGCAACAGCTTACTGGGTACATGCAGGACAGCACGGGTTTGGCGAGACATCAGTAATTGAGTTGTTTAGTTTGGAGAACCAGGTATGGGTTCGGGTCAATGTTCCTTAAGTTGAGCAAAAGTCCAGGTAGTTCGGATTTGCAAATAGAAGTGTGCTCCATTATTTTTTTTTGCGCTTTTAGACAGCTTGTTCGAAGTCCGTTGGACTGTGGAAACGCAGGGCTGCTGGTGATATGTCGAAAGTCCCATCGTTAAGCAAAGTTTCTGTAGAGCTGACTGGTGAACTGACATTGTCGGATAGGAGGTGTGGAGGGGAATCCGATGCACGGTAGAAATGGCAGTTTACAACTTCTGGATGACTACTTCAGATGTGATGGTTTGGAGTAGGTCAATTTCGAACCAGCCCAAATATGAGTCAACGAGAACCAGATAGTGTTTCCCATGCCATTCGAATATGTCAGTGGATACCATAGACCAAAGCAGAGGAGGAACTAGGTGAGATAGAAAAGGGCCTGTCCCACCTAGGTGATTTTTCAGCGGACTGCCGGCGAGTGTCAAGTTTGCGGCACTCGCCTGAAAAAAACGGGAACTGGAATGCGACTGTCAGAGTGGAGCACACACACACAAACACATCGCAAAGGCAGGGGCCAGGGAAAGCGGGGAGAGCGCTGCCTGAAATTCACATGGTGAAAAGCCAAGGTGATACAAACACACACCGTTAAGACGGTTAGCACAGTGTACAGTAAGTCCTTTAAAAGAGGGGGAGGGGAGGAGAGAAGGGCAAAACATGCTCTGCTCCCGTTCTTAAGTTGCCTCCACACCGGGGTGGCCCCTGTGTGACAGTCATATGAGTACTCGTCCCAGAGAACAGCTGGGGCATGCTTTGTGGAAACCTTGACTATAATCTGTCCTGTAGCACCAGCTCGTTGCGAACCAGGTAGTAAGGGGGGATCGCGAGTGGTGGTGCTGTGTTGTTAATCCAGCCAGCCACGCCGGAAAAACTGCAGACAGCAATGGTAAAGTCTCGTCAGCAGCCGTGTAGCTCTGCCAGGCTGCTTAGGCAACAGTGGGAACATCGATACTTCATTTCTGAGAACAGGTTTGTCTTCCGAGTGCTGTTGTTCGATAGGTTTTGCATGGGACCCTTGATAGCGTGTCAGCTATGTGCATATCCTTGCCCTTTTTGTAGAATATGTTTTGGAATTGATAGCTCTGCGCAGCATCTCGTATGTTGCAGGTGAGCCAGAGCGGCCTGGATGGGTTTGTTCAAGAAAGTGAGTGAACTTTAGTAAACGTGTGTTGTACATTGACGTACGTATGCTCAACGCATTACATGGTGTCAAGAAGTCGATTTTTACCCACCCCGTTTAAGTTTATTGAGTTTTATATCTTTCTAACTTGTTTTATGTGCCTGTTATCTCCATCACTTTATCTCGCTGTCCGAGACCTCTGATCTTTGACTCGGCGAACGATGGTGCCTTTTCGAGCACGACTACACCCACTACGTTTGTATCGTTCATCGCTTCGATCCGCCAGAGGTACGTGTTTCCGTACACTTAAACCTTGCTGGCCCTGAGGCAATGAAGCGTGCGGATCGTTTTACTTTTGGGTCTGCGGTTTTAGACCACAACAATCTGGTCTTGGTGCCTGCAGAAACGTTTGATGACCTTGCAGTTCTACTTGCAAAGTTCAGACAGTTGTGTGTCCTCAGGATACGGAGCCGCAGGACGCAGGACGTAGGTTAAATTAAAACTATTATATTTACATCCCAAGTGACTTTTTCAGTTTGCAATTGTTTCACTTGTAAATTTCCCTTTTTCGTTCCTGGATGATGTTGATTGTGTTGATCTAACTCATCACATTCTTTTTTATTTTGTATTATCTAAATGATTTCTGGCAGACCATTCAATCCAACTTTCCTCCTTTGATTTATATTTCTCTTTTCATTCAATTTCCATGATTGTACTATAACAAATAGATTTTAAATATTTATCCAATTTTACAATTTTTGCAGTTTTGTCAAAACATTGGCTTCCATGCAGACAATTTCTATTTAATTCCAGGAATAATTATTTATTCATTTCTCTTAACTGAAAGATGTTTCTAGTCCGTGTGCAACCTCGGGTAACTTTGTTAAAAGATCTGGTCAAGGGGACAGGTTTTAGTAATTATTGAGATACAACAAGATTGGTTGGTCCAGTAAACTCTGTACATTTTGGCTGTGTAAATTCTCATCAATGGGAATTAAATAGGAAATAATATGAATAACACACAATTCATTTTTTCTTTTCCACTCCTGGACTGTCATCGGAAAGGAAAAACTTCATTTCAACAGCCACTTTCAAGGCTCGGACTGTTTGTCGAATACCTACAATGTGTCCATTCTTGGGCATATCTTACAAGGAATGTTAAAAAATATTGTGCAAAAATGAATCAAACATAAAATTGTACAACGAAGAAGCAAACATAGGAAATGTGTTCTCTTGGATTGGCCCTTGTTTACTACCCCATCAACTTTTTAATAGTATGCTTTATTAGTTTCTAATCACATTAAATATATAGAAACTTAGAAACATAGGAAATAGGTGCAGGAGTATGCCATTCGGCCCTTCGAGCCTGCACCGCCATTCAATATGATCATGGCTGATCATCCAACTCAGTATCCTGTACATGCCTTCTCTCCATACCCCCTGATCCCTTTAGCCACAAGGGCCACATCTAACTCTTTCTTAAATATAGCCAATGAGCTGGCTCCAACTACCTTCTGTGGCAGAGAATTCCAGAGACTCAGCACTCTCTGTGTGAAAAATATTTTCCTATCTCGGTCGTTAAGGTATTCCCCTTAATCTTTAGACTGTGACCCTTGTTCTGGACGTTCAACATTGGGAACAATTTCCTGCATCTAGCCTGTCAAACCCTTTAAGAATTTTTGTATGTTCAATAGATCCCCCCTCAGTCTTCGTAAATTCTAGTGAGTACAAGCCCAAGTCTATTCCAGTCTTTCCTCATATGAAAGTCTGGCATCCCAGGAATCAGAGTCTGGTGAACCTTCTCTGTACCCACTCTATGGCAAAAATGTCCCAATCCTCAGATTTGGAGACAAAACTGGTACGCATACACCTGGTGTGGTTCTCACCAGTAGATCTCCCTGCACTATACTCAAATCCTTTCGTATTGAATGCTAAAATACCATTTGCTTTCTTCACTGTCTGCTGCACCTGCATGCCCTACTTTCAATGGAATTGGTGTACAATGACACCCAGGTCTCGTTGCATCTCCCTTTTCCTAATGTGCCACCATTCAGATATAGTCTACCCTCCTGTTTTTGCCACCAAAGTGGGATAACCTCACATTTATCAACATTATACTGCATCTGCATGCAATTTGACCACTCACCCAGCCTAATCCAAGTCACCTGCAGCCTCGTAGCATCCTCCTCACACCTAAACACAAGACCCCCCCCAGCTTAGAGATCCTCTGCAAACTTGGAACATGTTGCATTCAATTTCTTCATCCAAATCATTAAGATATATTGTAAATAGTGGGTCCCAGCATTGAGCCTTGCGTAACCCACTAGTCACTGCTGCATTCTGAAAAGGACCGTTTACTCCTACCCTTTGCTTCCTGTCTGCAAGCCCGTCCGTTTATCCACATTAATACCTGAAACCCCCCAATACCGTATGTTTTAAAGTTTGTATACTAATCTCTTATGTGGGACATTGGTCGAACGCCTTCTAAAAGTCTAAGATATAACACATCCACTGGTTATCTCCCTTATCCACTCTACTAGTTACATCCTCGAAAAATTCTATGATTCGTCAAGGACATGATATACCATTCGTAAATCCATGCTGACTTTGTCAATGGTTTCACCTCTTCCAAATGTACTGTATCCCATCTTATACCTACTCTGCAGTTTCCCATTACCGATGTTAGACTAACTGGTCTGTAATTCCCATTTTCTCTCTCCCTCCTTTTTTAAAGTGGGGTTCCCAATTAGCTAACCTCCTATCCTCAGGAACTTACTCCCAGAAATCTAAGGCGTTTTGAACAATTATCACTAATGAATCCACTATTTCTGGGCTACTTCTTGAGTACTTCTGGTTGCAGACTATCTGTCCATGGGGTTTATTGGCCTGTAATCCATTCAATTTACCCTACACCATTCCCGGCTAACCTGGTTTTACTCAAGGTTCCTCCACCTTATTTGACCCGCGAGTCCCTGCTATATTCCGGCAGATTATTTATGTCTTCCTTAGTGAAGACAGACCAAAGTAGTTATGCTCAATTGGTGCTCTGCCATATCCTTGTTCCCATGGTCAATTCACCTGTTTTCTGACTGCAAGGGACCCTACATTTGTTTTATCTAATCTCTTTCTCTTCACATATCTATAAAAACTTTTGCAGTCAGTTTTTGTGTTCCCGCAGTTGTTTCTTTTCTTTCATAATCTATTTTCCCTTTCCTAATTAAGCCCTATTGTCTTCCTCTGCTGGACTCTGAATTTCTCCCAGTCCTCTGGTAGGCTGCTTTTTCTGGCTAATTTGTATGCTTCATCTTTTCTTTTTATACTATCCCTGATTTCCCTTGTATTCCATGGATGCACTACCTTCCCTGATTTATTCTTTTGCCAAACTGGGATGAACAATTGTTGTAGTTGATCCATGCAGTCTTTAAAAACCTTCCATTGCACATCCACTGTCAATCCTTTAAGAATCACTTGCCAGTCTATCCTGGCCAATTCACGTCTCATACCTTCAAAGTTACATTTGTTTAAGTTCAGAACCCTTGTTTCTGACTTAATTATGTCACTCTCCATCCTAATGAAGAACTCAACCATATTATGGTCACTCTTACCCAGGGGCCATGCACAACAAGGGGTCTTTCGCGCCTGCGGTTTTAGACCACAACAATCTGGTCTTGGTGTCTGCAGAAATGTTTGATGAACTTGCAGTTCTACTTGCAATGTTCAGACAGCTGTGTGACCTCAGGATATGGAGCCACATGATGTAGGTTCAATGAAAACTATTATATTTATATCCCAAAGTGACTTTTTCAGTTTGCAATTGTTTCACTTGTAACTTCCCATTTCGTTCCAGGTGGATGTTGCTTTTTGATCTTCCTCATCACTTCTCTTTTTAGTTTGTATTATCTAAATGATTTCTGTCAGACCATTCAATCCATTAACTTTCCTTCTTTGTTTTTATTTCTCTTTTCTTTCAATTTCCATGATTGTACTATAACAAATAGATTTTAAATATTTATCCAATTTTACAATTTTAGCAGTTTTGTCAAAACATTGGCTTCCATGCAGACAATTTCTATTTAATTCCAGGAATAATTATTTATTCATTTCTCTTAACTGAAAGATATTTCTAGTCCATGTGCAACCTCGGGTAACTTTGTTAAAAGATCTGGTCAAGGGGACAGGTTTTAATAATTATTGAGATACAACAAGATTGGTTGGTCCAGTAAACTCTGTACATTTTGTTTGTAATAATATTTTTATTAGAAGTAATCCATCATAACAACTGTATAACAACTTTTCAAATACACAACCAACTTGTTTCAATAAGTATACGAATGTTACAAGTAATTCTTATAAACTTCTATTTTTTTAGAAAGTAGAAAAAGAAAAGAATAGATTTTAATCAATAAGTATAGTGATTAAATGATAATTTTGATTATATAGAAAGAGGAGAGAGAAGAAAAATAAATATGTATGTATTCTTGTTATATGTATTTAATTAAAACAAAGTATTATATATATATATTTTAAAAAGAGCTATTATAGCATACAATAGTGCATAACACAATTTCAAATAGCAATATCAATAGAGACATGTATACAAATCAAAAAGACAAACAGAGAGTTATTTTCATCTGATCCTGCCGGGTACCCATTGAGTTGTGATGCCAAGAACAGCTACCCCTTCAAATATTCTGTATATGGAGACCATATCTGTTCAAAGAGTTCGTATTTGTCCATTAGGACGAATCTGTTTCATTCCAAATGCAACATCTCCAACATTTCCACTGTCCACATTTTTAATTGTGGGGGATAATGTTCCCTTCCAAAACTCTGTACATTTTGGCTATGTAAATTCTCATCAATGGGAATTAAATAGGAAATAATAGGAATAACACACGATTAATTATTTCTTTTCCAATCCTAGATTGTCTTTGGAAAGGAAAAACTTCATTTCAACAGCCCCTTTCAAGGCTCAGACTGTTTGCCGAATACCTGCAATGTGTCCATTCTTGGGCCTAACTTACAAGGTATGTTATGAAATATTGTGCAATAATGAATCAGACATAAAATTGTACAACGAAGAAGCAAACATAGGCAATGTGTTTTCTTGGATTGGCCCTTGTTTACTAACCCATCAACTTTTTTATAGTATCGTTTATAAGTTTCTAATCGCGTGAAATATATAGAAACGTAGAAAAGAGGTGGAGGAGTAGGCCATTCGACCCTTTGAGCCTGCACCGCCATTATATATAATCATTGCTGATCATCCAACTCGGTATCCTGTACCTGCCTTCTCTCCATACCCCCTGATCCCTTTAGCCACAAGGGCCACATCGAACTCCCTCTTAAATATAGCCAATGAACTGGCCTCAACTACTTTCCCTGGCAGAGAATTCCACAGATTCACCACTCTTTGTGTGAAAAAAAAAATTCTCATCTCGGTCCTAAAAGACTTCCCCCTTATCCTTAAACTGTGATCCTTTGTTCTGGACTTCCCCAACATCGGGAACAATCTTCCTGCATCCAGCCTGTCCAACTCCTTAAGAATTTTGTAAGTTTCTATAAGATCCCCCCTCAATCTTCTAAATTATAGCGAGTACAAGCCGAGTCTATCCAGTCTTTCTTCACATGGAAGTCCTGCCATCCCAGGAATCAGTCTGGTGAACCTTCTCTGTACTATTCTTTTTTCTATTCTTTACACAAGAGAGTAACAACATTTGTCACTCTTTCTTGATTTCTTTCTCATCTAAAGCAGTCAATATGGATAAACATGGAACTGCAGGTGCTGGTTTATAAAAACAGACAGAAGGTGCTGGAGTAACTATGCTGTCTTCAATTCTTAAATCAGTCCTCCTTTGAAAGTGATTAATGAATACAAATTCTGTGAACCCTTATGTAAATAAACACTTTACAAGCTCTTAAAGTGTGCAACATCTTTTAATGATAGCACAGGGTATTACATACATCTTCAAGCACTGGCTACATTCTTCTACTGCTGCGCCCAGGAAGGGGAAGGCGTTATGATTGATGTTAACTAGGCGGGGTTAATGGGAGTGAGGTAACTATGTTATTGGTTGCATATAAACCATATAAACCATCTACATCCTTCCCCTTAGAAATCAAAAAACAGATTGTTGTCACGACAACAGAATTAAACAGCAGAATTAAACAAAATCGCCGTAGCGAACAGGTGGCTTGCTGATCCGGCCCGAGCGCGTACGGATGTCTCCCCCTACCCCCGAAGGAGCAGAAGAAACAGGAGGACGCGAGGCAGCTGGGGAACCAGGGAAGGGCATTGGGGTGGGAGAAACAGGAGAGGGAGAACCGCGACCGGCAACAGGGGACCCGCGCAGAGGGGAACCAGGCGCCCGCGACGGGGACCGAGGCATGCAGGGAACACCAGCCGGGACGGCAGCCGGCTGCTGGTAGGAGAGTGGCGGGGCATAGGGCCCCGGGGGCTGCGGCTGCGGCTCATTAACCGCAAGCAGGTGTTGTCGGCTTCTTCGGTAGATAGTTCCATCATAGTCGACCAGGTACGAACGAGGTGAGTCGGCCACCCCAACCACGGTGGCCAGACGGTAATGACCACTGGCGGTCTGCAACCGAACAAACCTGTCCGGGCAACAGAGGATCGAGTGGTCTGCACGACCGATCGTGGGAGCGCCGCTGGCTGTCATGTTTCTCTTGAATTCGCCTCTGCACGGAGGCGGGCTCCAGCACCCGAGGTTTCAGCTGGCGCTGGGCAATCGGGATGGTAGATCTGGTAGTTCTGGACATCAGACGCTGAGCAGGTGACCCCATGGCCGGATCCCTGGAAACATTCCTGAGGTTCAGGAGATCCAAATACAAATCAGAGTTGGATAGTCGCGCCTGTTCCATCAGAAGCTTGGCGCTGCGGACGGCCCGTTGCTCTGTGGGTACTGTGGGCTGCTGGTGAAATGCACGAAGTTCCACTTGTCAGCAAAACTCTTGAATTCTCGGCTTGTAAACTGCCTGCCGTTGTCAGTCTGCAGCCTGACAGGGGTCCCAAAAGTGGAGAAGTGTTTCCGCAGCTTTCGGATCACCATCTCCGACGTGAGGGATGTCAGCAAATCCACTTCGAACCAGTTGGAGTACGAGTCGACCAGGACAAGGTAGTGGTTACCACGCCACTCGAATATGTCGGCAGCCAGCGAGGACCAGGCCAAGGCAGGGGCGGGCTGTTTGCAGCAGGGGCTGTCGCTGCTGGTGTGGTGCAAGACTGTTGCACGTGGAGCAGGCAGAAACTCGGTCTCGGATATATTTGGCCATTTCCAGGCCAGTAGAATTGGCACTGAGCGTGGGGCGAGTGTTGCATCAACCCCAGGGTCTTGTCCTCTATGGGCTGCACAAAAGTAAAAGTCAAACAGGGAGGACGGGACTACAACTTTATGTCCTTGACGATAACGCCATCCTGGAGCACCAGTTCATCGCGGACCAGGAAAGAAAGGCTGTGTTTCAGACGGCGCGGCGGAGCGCTTTGTTGGCCACCCTGCTTTAATCACAGAGGCAAGCCGCTGCAAAAACCGGATCGGCAGCGGTGTGCTCGGCCAAAACCTGTAGCTGCTTGGTTGGAATAAAGTTAACGCCCAGTACGAGCAAGTCCTCTGTTTCGTAGGGGTGGCGAGCGCAGGAGGTTCGCGGGGCGCGCGATAGGGTGTCCGCAATGTGCATCTCGGTGCCCTTCTTGTAGATTATATCAAAGTCGAAACGCTGGAGCTGCAGCATCATACGCTGCAGCCTGGCAGGGGCAGCGTGAATCGGCTTGTTCAAGATTGTCACCAGTGGCTGGTGGTCGGTTTCGACCGTAAATCTGCTGCCGAACAGGAAGTCTCTGAACTTAGAGCAGGCGAACACCACCGCGAGCAGCTCTTTCTCGATCTGAGCGTACCGCTGCTCGGTGTCCGTCATGGTGTGGGAGGCATAGGAGACAGGATGTAGCGATCCATCGACAGACTGAAGGCAGGCCGCACCCAGGCCGAACTTGGAAGCGTCACAGGTGATGGTGATGGGGCGGCCCACGTCGAAGAACCGCAACGTCGGAGTGCTAATCAGTTTCGACTTGAGGCAGTCAAAGGCCTGCTGGTGATGTGGGAGCCAGACCCAGGCGATATCCTTTTTTGTCAGCTGCGCAGGGGAGCACTCAGCTCACTGAGGTTTGGTACAAACTTTCCAAGGTAGTTCACCATGCCCAAGAATCGTTGCAGACCTGGCACGTCAGTGGGGGCTGCCATCTCGGAGATGGCAGCTGCCTTCAAGGGGTCGGGTTTTAGTCCGTTAGAGGTGAAAACATGTCCAACATACGTGACCTCTGAGACACAAAACCGGCACTTCTTGGGATTCAGCTTCAGGTTCGCCTCTCGCGCCCGATCCAGGACGCGGCGGAGGTTCAGGTCGTGCTCGGCAATGTCCTTCCCATAAACCATGATATCATCCACGATGATGGCACATGGCAGGTCCGAGAATATCTGCTCCATCGTTCGCTGGAACACCTCGCTAGCAGAATTGATGCCGAATGGCATTCGCAGGAACTTGAATCTGCCGAACGGTGTGGCGAAGGTCGTCAGGTCAGAAGACGCTTTGTCCAACGGGATCTGCCAAAACGAGTTCTTAGCGTCTAGGACCGAAAAGATGGTGGCTTGCCCGACCTTTGCCGCCACATCCTCAAAAGACCACATGGGGTAATGTGGTCGCCTAATGGCAAGGTTTAAGTCCTTCGGGTTGATACACACACGTATTTCGTTCTTGTCTTTCTTAATCGTGGCAACCATGGTGGAGACCCAATCGGTGGGCTCGCTAACTGCTTCTAGCACCCCCTTTTCGACCATCTTGTTGAGCATCGCCTCGACCCTGTCTTTCATGGCGTGAGACACCCTGTGAGGTGCGCGGACCACGGGTTGTATATTTGGGTCAATGGAAATATGGTATGTCAGTGGTAACTTCCCCAGGTCATCGTCGAACAGGTCCTGGTATTCTGCAACCGGGTCAAACGACAGTTGCACTTTGTGGACCGTGCGGTCGAAGGACACCAGGCCAAGATCCTGGCACGCACGGTTGCCCAACAGGGTTACACAGTCAGAGTTCAAAACATAGAAAACCAGGTTTCTTGTGGCCATTTGCAGCATGCAAGTTAAAGTGGCTCTCCCCGCAGGCCTTAGAATCTCTCCACCATAGGCGTGCAGGGTAGCATCGTCAGCAACCAGAGGCTCATTATTCCTTATCTTGTTGAAAAGATTCATGGACAAAACATTGACCTTCGCACCTGTGTCTAATTTAGCAAGGAAGGTTACATCATTGACAGTCACAGATACGGAGGGATCAGTGCGGTGGGCGGGTGTCTGTAGGAGGGTAAACACATGCGAGTCCTCGGGTGGATTAATTGGATCTGCATCATAGGATTCAGCTAAGTTGGGCTGTGAGTCGTAACGGATATCAGATTGCCTCAGCATGTTTAGACTGGGTCTGGAGGCTTGTGCCTGTCTCCCACGGGAACGGAATAAGCGACAGGAGGCAGAGAAATGATTCAGCTTTTTACAGAAGTTACAGGCCTTACCAAAGGCGGGACACGTCGACAGTCTATGGTGCATGTAGTTACAGTTTGGGCACCTTTTTCGGGGCACTTCACCAGGACCAGGGTTGGCATGCGGCAGAAAAACATTGTTTCCCATCCGAGGCTGTGGTCTCCTAAACCCAGCCAGGTTGACAGATTTATTGCCCGAGTCCCGGTGGTCATCTGGCAAAACAACGACCTCAGACAATCTGCAGGCATGCATTGCTTTTTCCAACGTTAGATCCGGATCCCTCAAAAGCTCACATCGCAGCTTCTGGTCACGCATGCCAGTTACTAAAATGTCTCTAGTGAGCTGGTCTGTCATGTCGCCAAAACGGCACCGCTGGGCGAGATGACGCAAATCAGCAATAAAACATTCAACAGGTTCATCCGGCAACTGTCTCCTTGTAAAGAACCGTGCCCTCTCTAGAATGCGGTTCGAGGGCAGGTCACAAATCTCCCTGAACTTACGTAGCAGGCAAGCGGGGTCGTCGGCAGACTCTGCAGGAGTAATCACCTCGTCGTCGTCGCCCAGGACCGCTGGAGCGTAGGTGAAAGTTCTGGCTCTCTTCATGGCATCAGGTCCGACAAGGTTGAGTAGGAGGGAAGCTTTAAGGGAGTCAGGATCAGCGCGGTGTGCGACGTTGACAAAGTGTGTGAAATCAAATTCAAACGTGGCCCAGCGCTCAGAGATGTCAGCATCAAAGACAAGCTGCTCGGGCTTTCTGCAAGAATACGCCATGGCCAGAGAGATTAAGCACAAAAAACACAAATCAAAAAAAAAGAAATAAAACCCGATAGACAGGAGACGCAAGTGTCTTCCAGCTTCGACACCATGTAAATAAACACTTTACAAGCTCTTAAAGTGTGCAACATCTTTTAATGATAGCACAGGGTATTACGTACATCTTCAAGCACTGGCTACATTCTTCTACTGCTGCGCCCAGGAAGGGGAAGGCGTTATGATTGATGTTAACTAGGCGGGGTTAATGGGAGTGAGGTAACTATGTTATTGGTTGCATATAAACCATCTACACCTTATTTAATGTAACATATGTACATTTGGTGTAATGCTAATTAATAGTAAGATTAAATGAGAACTTACCAGTTTGAAGTTTGATCTTTATTTTATGAGGAGTTACGATGAGGGATTACATGAAAACCCCGTCTGTACGCATGCGCGACATTCTTCAAAGCAGTGGTGTGAAATCACAGATAACAGAGTGACTAATATAGTAAGATAAGAGAGAACCTCCATACCAGTTTATCTTTATAATAGAGGGTTTTGGGAGCGGAGGGCACGTAATCCCTCATCGTAACTCCTCATAAAATAAAGATCAAACTTCAAACTGGTAAGTTCTCATTTAATCTTACTATTTTACTTCGGAGTCACGTGAGTGACTACGTGAAGATTTCAAAGCTCTGTGATTTCATGCCCTGGAACGAGTCCATGCTTACACACCCTGCCATGCTAGGAGAAAAGAGGATGAACGTAATTCAGTCATGACACCGTGCTGAAACACAAAGAAAAAAGGTATCTATTTCATACCTAACAGTATGCCCCACATTGGGTAATTTATTTTACAGAACTCAAAATTTTCCCTGCAAAACGTGTCAGGAACGGCTACGGGTTTATTATAAAAGCGTTGAAAAGTTTGTTCATTGCTCCAACCCGCTGTGGCAAGGATGTGGTCCAAAGGAACTTCCATCATCCTAGCTGCCGATGTAGATGCTGCCCTGGTGGAATGAGATTTGAAAACATTAGTATCCAGCCCCGCTGCATCTAATACCACCCTTAACCATCTGGATATGGTTTGCGCTGTGACCTTATGGTGAGGGCGTTTATGGCTTACGAGTAAAGCTCTCTCCATGCCCCTTAGAGTCTTGGTGACTTCTATGTATTGTAAAATATGTGTCACAATGCAGAGCCGACTATCTGCAGGATAGGCCAGAAACTCTAATTTTTGGCCAGAGGAACCAGGTCTGTCTTGTTTGAGTAACCCCTGTATTAGAAAAGTTATCTTGCCACTTGTGATATACATGGCGTCCATATTTAGCTTGTGTAAGGACTGGACCCGTTGTGCCGTTACAAGTGCCATTATCATTACCATCTTGTATGTTAGTTTGTCCAGCGTGAGCCCCGATATGGGTGTCCATCCTCCGAAACATAGTTAATACGATGCCTATATCCCATGTATGGGTGTATCTGGGCCTGGGGGGATTAGAATTAAATATACCCCTCATAAGTTTAGATACTAGTGGGTGTGATCCTATAGCCAAGTGATCATCCCTCTGCCCAGATAATTAGAAAGGGCACTTCTTGCACAATTAATGGCACTGTAACTCAATCCTTCATCGAAATGAAGGGTGGCCAGAAACTCCAGTACTTCAGTGATGGTGGCTGAGTCATATGTAGTGTCTGTCCTGGTGCAGAACACTTCCCATTTCCTAACATATGTCAGGTACTGTTTCCTCGTGGATTCCCTGCACGATGCTGAGATGGCATTGATCGTCCTATCGGAGAGTCCGTACCCCAGGAATGGCCTGTTCAGAATCTGCAAAATCAATAAATTCATGCGGTCATGGCACGGATGGACTTTCCCCTGTCACGGGGTGTACCAACAATCTCGGCCGTTTGTTGATCAGGATGCAGGGTTCTGAGGCCATCTTTTGTTACTGCTGGGAACCAAGGTTGGGTAGGCCAGTCGGGAACAACCAAAATACCGTTGCGGAGTCTTGTTTAATTTTTTGTAAGACCCGACTGATGAGGCAGAAGGGGGGAAATACATAGCAAAACAAATCCCCCCAATACAGCGAGAAAGCGTCCATCGCTGCTGCCCCTGGGTCTGGTTCCCAAGCAACATATGTTGGAAGTTGGTGATTAAGTCTGGATGCAAAAAGGTCAATATCTGGTGTCCCATACCGTTCTATAATATCTGTACACACTTTCCGATCCAACATCCATTCAATGTTGTCGTTGAATTTACGTGATCTGGTGTCTGCCACTGTATTTTGGTTACCCGGGAGGTAAGTGGCTGAAATACAAATCTCTCTTTCCAGACACCAGTGCCAGATATTATTAGCCAATTCATCACATGATATCGACTTTATTCCTCCCATATGATTAATATAGGCCACCACTGTGGTATTATCAATTTGTAACCGTACATGCAACTGGCGCATATCAGAGCAGTAGGCCCTCAGTCCATAAAATGCTCCCAGCATTTCTAAATAATTAATCCCTATTGCTTTGAACAAGGTTAATTCTTGTGCACTCCATCTGCCACCACAACTTGTGATGGTATTAGTTGCTCCCCAACCTTTAGCACTGGCATCAGTTTGTAATGTAACCGAGGGGTTCATGATAGTGATGGGGTTAGAACAATGCTGAACATTTTCTATCCACCATTTTAGTTCCGATTTTGCTTTCTCTGGTAGTTCCATGGGCCTATCGAAATGGCCTGCATGATTTTTGAGAGCTGAAATTTTTGCTCTTTGCAGATTTTGATAATGGAGAGGTCCAAATTGTGCTGCTGGGAACGCAGCCACTAACTTCCCAATCACTCTGGCTACTTGCCGAATAGATGGTTCCCTGATGCCAGTGAGGCTTTTGCATGCTATCACCAAGTCTGTTACTTTGTGTAGTGGCAAGGTGATAGACATTCGCACTGAATCAATAGTGAAGCCCAAATAATCCATTATAGTGGACGGTTCCAATTTTGATTTATCTGGATGTATGATAAATCCCAGCTTTTGAAAAAGATGTTTTGTGGCTGATACTGCCAAAGTAGCCATTTCCAAATTTACAATGAGAATATCATCAAGGTAAGCCATGACTATATGGTTATGTTCTCGTAAGTATGCTAAAGCTGGTTTTAATAATTTAGTAAACAGCCGTGGTGCTGATGATAACCCATTGGGTAAAGCCTTATACTGCCATAGCTGTCCCATCCAGACAAATTTTAGGTATTTTCGATAATCCTTGTGTATTGGTACTGAATAGTATGCATCTTTAAGATCGATGCAAGCCATGTAGTACCTATCAGAAATCAACTGTGGGCTGTGACAAACGTGTCCATTTTGAAATGGATATACTGAATGTAATTATTTAGTTCGGTCAAATCTATAATAATGCGGCAACCGCCATCTTTTTTGTTTTTTGTAAATATATTAGATACGAACTCTTGAGATTCCCTGTTTGTTTTCTCAATTACCCCTTTATTGATTAATCTCAACAGTTCAGCATGGCCTGCTGTTTTCTCTTTTTGCGAAAGTATGAACTTCCGGCTAGGCGTATGCTGAACTGGGATGGGGAGTTCGTTCACAAATTCTAGTTTGTAACCCTGAATACATTCGAGTATGTAAGTATCAGATGTAAAAGTGCTCCACACGTGATGAAACAAGTGCAACCTTCCACCAATTTTTGATGCACCTAAACATGCAATGTTTTTGAGACAACCAGACCCACCTACCTCCATGGTTACCGCCGGTGTTGTGTGTGTTGTCTCTGTCCTTGTTTCTTTGCTTCGTTGCGGGGGTGGCGCATTTTCAAAGAAGGCCGTGCTGGGCCATGGCCTAAAAAAGACCGCTGTGCAGGTGGACCGGCCCTCGAGCTTTCACCACCAGGTGTTCTTTCATTATATCGATGTCTGGTGGTTGTGTAGGGGGTGCTGCCGCTGTTGATAATGAGATTTCGAAGTGTTTGGCACCTTGATCAGGCCTATGGCCTTGGCCTCTTCATCTAATTCTTTCACCTGCTTCGACAGGTTGTCCCCAAACAGCAAATTTGGCGGCTGAGCACTACTGGACCTGCATAATCCCGCAAATTTGGGATTAAGTGCTGGTTTAATGATGCTCTTCCTATAGTTGTTGATTTCAAACTGAGTATTACACAGTAACACTAGAGCATCCTGTAGCTCTTCTGGCAACTCCACCCCATCAGCTGTTCTGGTCACTGCTGTGATCCCTGCAGCCAGCAGTTTGAGGATCCTCTGTAGCTTCACCTCCTGGCTTCTTATGGATGGGTTCATATTGCCCCAGATGGGGTTGTTGACTGCTGGAACATTGAGAGAATTGCAATTCTCTGGAGCAAGGTATTTCTCAGCCATGGAATTAATGGCTTGCTCCTGCAGCTGGTTTGTAGCCATATAATTTATGCTGGCTGCCAGCTTTGGATGTATGGGCAGTCCTTTCTATGTTGGCATAGCATGTTTGTTTGCCATGCCCAGTAGTTCTTCTGGCACCCCTAACACAGATGACTGTTCAGCCATTGCCCCTTCTTCAGGGTCAGCCCAGCTCTGACCCCTAATGCTCCCCTGCGAAGAGGGTGAGACATTTGGCAGCCCTAGTAAGGATGCTGCCGTGGGTCTGCAAGGAGACCCACCGTGACTCTGCCCCTGCATAAGCAGGTCACGCTGGAGCAACTGCTCCACCATCCGCTCCATGCGGGAAAGACGCCCGCCGTCGCTATGCGCAAACGTGGTGTCTTGAGGACCGGACCCAGCTGAGTCAACGGCCCTGTCCGACTTCCGGGTGGCTTTGCTGCCGGTCCGCGGCGTACCTTCGGTCTCTCGCAGCGGGAAGTCGGGAACTGCTGGCAGCACCTGCAGCTCTGGAGAAACGGCACGCTGCTGGCTGCTTTCCATAGCCGCTGTTTTTGCCGCTCCTCTCCTGGACTTGCGCGACTCCATGGTGTTTCCTGAAACACAAAACACGCGCAGTCGCTACGCTCACCAGAAATGTAAGACTTACCTCTGTCTTTTAAACTTACACTGGAGGAGCGACGCTCCTCCCGACTGTCGCTTCCGCAATGCGTTCAACGATATGTCGCGCATGCGTCCAGACTCCGTGACTCCGAAGTAAAATGATAGATAAAACTGAATTGAAACACATTGGATTATCATTAATGCTGTGAAATGCCACAACAATTGTTGTGACCCATGTCGGAATGTACTGCTGCACTGCCAAAGGCTACTTGCAAGCGTAGGAGCAGCTTGCCATTCTGAAAATGTCAATAGGTAAGAACCAAGATGCCTCTGAAGGGATTCTGCAGTAATTAGCAGGACAGTTTTATGTGACATAGCCTATTATTCTGAACTGCCTATTGTTGGAGCATCTGGTGAACCATTATCAGGAGAGTTATTCTAGAATTTTGATTATTCTCTAAAGTAATATTGAACAAATCTTGTTACAATATTAGTGATTCAGAAATTTGTTTATTTTTATCCACTCAACATAATCTAATAATTGGAGCTGATTTTAATTGTACCTTAGATAATTACTTAGATAGATCATCAATGAAAAGGAAAGCCGCTTCTAAGTCAAGTACACTTATAAGTTATTTTATTAACACAGCAAATGTTAAGCATATCTGGAGAACAGCAAATGTTAAGCATATCTGGAGCATATCTGGAGAACCCATCTGGTCGAGAATATTCATTTTTTTCCCCTGTATTTGGAAACTATTCAAGGATAGATTATTTTTTAATAGATTCAAAACTAATCCCATTTACGTATGACTCAAAATATCATAATATTATTATCTCGGATCATGCTCCATTAACATTTAAGATAAAATTAAAAGACATAACTATTAAAACCTCTAACTGGAGACTCAACCCCCAAATATTAAATGATAAGGCTTGTTATGATTACTTGGTAAAACAGATTAAATTATTTTTTGAAACTAATGACAAACCTGGAATTTCACCATCACTGCTGTGGGATACATTTAAAGCATTTATGCGTGGTGCGATAATATCAGCACACGCATACTTTAATAAGGAAAATCAAAAGACTCAACAAAAGTTGGAAAATGAAATAAAACAATTAGATATTGAAAATGCAATATTCCCTTCAAAGGGGCTAAGTAATAAAATTGCATCATTAAAATATAAGCTAAATAAAATATACTCAAATCAGATTATTAAAATTTTTCAACAGACTAAGCAAGTACACTTTGAAGTTGGGGATAAACCACAAAAGTTACTGGTACGCTAGCTTGGAAAATTAGATGAGGAGAAAATGATACATACAATTACATCTGAAGAAGGAGAAATATTGACTTTACCAAAAGATATCAATGATATATTTTTACAATATTATCAAAATCTTTACTCATCTAAACTAGCAGGACAATCAGATGGAATGGAAACATTCCTACAAGAATGTCATATTAATAGTTTGGATCAGGAAGGTAGAGACTTGTTAAATGCTGATATATCAGTAAAAGATATTGAAGAATCAATTGGATCATTAAATAACGGAAAAGCCACAGGCCCTGATGGCTTAAGTGTTGAATTTTATAAGAAGTTTTATGATCTGATATCTCCACGTTTACATACAATATATAAATATGCTTATGAACAAGGAAAGTTACCAGAATCATTAAATGAATCTACAATTACACTTATCCCTAAAGCTGATAAAGACTTGGACGACCCTGGGTCACACAGAGTAATAGCTCTTTTAGACACTGATTAAAAAAAAACTAACTAAATTTTTATCTCGGAGGCTAAGTTTAGTGATTAATAACTTAATACATCATCACCAAATAGGTTTTATTCCAAAACGCTATTCATCTTATAATCTGAGACGTCTATTCAATATCATATACTCAAAAAGAGTGAATGATATTGAACTAGCTGTCATATCATTAGATGCTGAAAAAGCATTTGACCAGGTTGAATGGCCATATTTATTTAAAATAATGCAGAAATTTCAACTGGGTGATAGATTTTCCAAATGGGTAAAAATCATATACTCGAATCCAACTGCAAGAATATTAACTTATCAAATGTTATCAGCAAAATTTAATCTCTTTAGGGGTTGTAGACAAGGATGCCCATTATCACCATTATTATTTGCTCTGGTAATAGAACCATTAGCTGAAATGTTTAGATCAGAACCAGAAATATATGGATATAATACCAAAACTACAACGAATAAAATATCTCTATAGGCAGATGACATCTTAATTTATATCACAAAACCGGAGATTAGTATTCCCAATCTACATAATGTTATAACTAAGTTTGGCACATTTTCTGGGTATAGAACTAACTGGAATAAAAGTGAAATTATGCCTATAACTGGAATAAAATTAAATATATTAGAATAATTCCCACTTAAAATAGTCACGGACAAATTTAAATATCTAGGAACTTAATGTATCTATATCATATAACTGTCTATTTAAATATAATTACCCTCAACTGTTAAATAAACTAAAAAATATATTTTATATTGGAAAACACTACCTATATCAATGTTCGTTAGATTAAATGCTGTAAAAATGATTTTTTTGCCACAATTGTTATATTTATTTCAAGCCACCCCTTTATATCTCCCTAAAATGTTTTTTAAAAAAGTAGATACTTTGGTTAATGGTTTTATTTGGGACTATAAAAATCATTGAATAAGTCAAAAACATCAATGTAAATCTAAAATAAATGGTGGACTAGCGCTACCAAATTCCTTAATATTTCTGGGCAGTTCAGATTAAGAATAATGATTTTTGGTTGGTAAATTTAGATCATGAACCAAGCTGGCTAAAGATGGAAAAGGAAGACTGTTTGCCTTTTGATGTAGGTTCGATTCTTTTTGCACCAAGGGAAGTACAAAAAAAAAGTATGGTGATAACCCTATAATTCATAGCAATAGACGTATTTGGAAACAAATAGTTAAGACCCTACATATGGATAATTTGTCACTTTGTTTGCCAATTATGAATAATCCTTTGTTTAAGCCCTCTGTATTGGACAAGGGGTTTAGACACTGGAATGATTTAGGAATTAAAAGGATAGAACACCTTTACAAGAAAGGAAAATTTCTTTCATTTCAAGAGTTACAGGATATCTATGGATTGTAGTCAAATAACATATTTAGGTATTTACAAATTAGAAACTATATTAAGTCAAATACGCAAGACTATAAAAATAGAAAACCAGGATTATTAGATGAATTGTTTAATAAACACCCAAATACAGAAAAATTAATAGCGTATATATACAATACTATCTTGGATAGGGAAATCCCAACTGCGGAAATATATCGACAAACATGGGAAAATGAAATAGGTTTATCTATAACGAAGGAAACTTGGGAAGAAAGCCTACAATGTATACATCATTGCTCATTAAATGCTAGACATATATTGATACAATTTAAGGAATGACACAGATTACATTATTCAAAAACGAAATTAAATAGAATTTATCCTAACATTTCTTCTATTTGTGATCAATGTCAGAACTTGGAAGCTAACTTAGCACATAGTTTTGTAACATGTATAAAACTCAACTATTATTGGACAGAAATCTTTAGAGTTATCTCTGAAGTTCTTAAAATTAAACTGGACCCAGATCCAAAATTAATAATATTAGGAGTTCCGGATTCAAATCTAATATTAACAGTAAACCAAAGAAATTTCTTGGATTACTGTTTGATAATAGGGAAAAAATTAATATTGAAATTTTGGAAGGGAACATTATCCCCCACAATTAAAATGTGGACAGTGGAAATGTTGGAGACGTTGCATTTGGAAAGAATCAGATTTGTCCTAATGGACAAATACGAACTCTTTGAACAGATATGGTCTCCATATACAGAATATTTGAAGGGGTAGCTGTTCTTGGCACCACAACTCAATGGGTACCCGGCAGGATTAGATGAAAATAATTCTCTTTTTTGTTGGATTTGTATGCATGTCTCTATTGCTTTCGTTATTTGAAATTGTGTTATTCACTGTTAAGATGTATACTATAATCTTTTTTTTCTTTTTTTCTCTTCTCTTTCTTTCTCTATATAATCAAAATTATTATTTAATCACTATTCTTATTGATTAAAATGTATTCTTTTTCTACTTTCTAAAAAATAGAAATTTATAAGAATTATTTGTAACATCCGTAAACTAATTGAAATAAGTTGGTCGTGTATTTGAAAAGTTGTTGTTATGATGGATTACTTCTAATAAAAATATTATTAAAAAAAAGAAATTAGTTTACTTTTAATGATCTGCGAAGATCAATCTTCTGTGATTCAACATTTCATTGCTTCCAGCAGTGAATGCTATTACAGTTTTAATGTTAATTATAGAATATAATATAATCACTGGCAAAATTACACATAATTAAAGGCAAGCTTATTCCAGCAATGCTACAAACAAGTGGCATTTTAATTGTGAATATAATACTTTTTTAAGCGTTGGCCTACAAGCAGGATACTGAACAGTGTCACTACAATGGTGCAATCAATACTTACAATGCCCTCGAACCCGCGCGGCAACCATCGTTCATGGAAGGCCTCCAGCATCCCCATGGACACCGCGCGATCCTTCTCCAAAGACACGTGAGCACGGATGTAGGCCCGGAAGAGGGGCAGGCAGCCTACTGGTGTGACCGTTCACCTCCCACTGCCTGGACCCGCAAATGGCCATCTTGGCCAGGCCTGGGAGCAAACCGACAGGGAGATCCCCTGCCCTCCCCCTGATCAGCCCTCCCTACTCCCTGCCTTGTGCCCAAACACCAGGATAGTGGGACTAAAATGCAACCCGAATTTGAGGAGCAGCCCCTTCAGATATTCGTACAGGGGCAGCGAACTCACGCACTCCGTAGACACATGGAACACGGTCTCCATGTCGCCGCAGAAATACAGGCGGTCGCCGAGCCTGTGAACTGACTCAAAAGTTTATTACACCGCGTGTGTGTGTGTGTGTGTGTTTTTCCATTTTAAAGACTTTATTCAGCACAAACGCATAATACACCACATCAAAAACACATTCAGAGGTTACAATACATTAGTGATCATTATAGTACAATGATGCATTCATTCTTTACAATACACTCATCCCCACACGGTGACCAGTGCCCCCGAGAGGCCTTCAGAGTCCCTGTGGACAGCGTGTGTTCCCTCTCCAGGGACACGTGCGCACGGACGTAGGCCTGGAAGAGGGGCAGGCAGCTAACTCTGGCATGACCATCGACCGCCCGCTGCCTGAACCCACAAATGGCCATCTTGGCCATGCCCAGGAGCAAACCAACAGGGAGGTCCCACCTCCCCCCTCCCCCCACAGATCGGCTCTCCCCACTCCCTGCATTGTGACCAAACACTAGAATCGTGGGACTAAAGTACAACCCAAACTTGAGGAACAACCTCTTCAGACATTGCTACAGGGGCAGTAACCTCTCACACTCCATATACACGTAGAACACGGTCTCTTCCTCAGCGTAGAAATGACAGGCGGCCGGCGAGCCCGTGAACTCACTCAAAAGTTTATTACACGCCAACGCTCTGTGCAACACTCTCCACCTCAGGTCCCCAATGTAAAGGCGGACAACTCCCTTGTAGAGAGGCCCCCACTGGGGACCACCCCCGCCTTCAGGTGGTAACACAGACTGCCAAGGTGTGTCAGGATGGAACACGAAGGCAAGGAGGTGCAGAATGTGCAGGAGCATTCTGTACAGTATGCATTTCTTCACATCACGAAATGGCACGCTGGGCATCTCGGAAAGGTGGCTCAAGTTATGTGGAGCCACTGCCCAAGAAATATCCCGGAGCCTAGGCCCGATGAGCAAATCCGACGCAGCGGGAGCAGTCAGAACCACTCTAAGCACACGCCTCTCCTACACACGCGCCATGACAGGGTGAGGACCGGCCACTCCCGCAACCACAATACCCCCCTCCCCCTGTGGAGCAACACGCTGGCTGAAAACAACCAAATTCCTCACTCTTAGCACATCATGATAGAAACTAGGCAAACCCCGTAAGGCGGGTCGACTGATGTCTGTCACCGGGAGCAGCGAAACCCCCCTTATGCAATGACCCCGATGGAAAGAAATACGTGGCCAGAGCGTACCATCTGGGGGTGGGGTTCTTTGCATACATATACCTTCAAAGAGTCCTGAGACGGAGAGTCGCCACCTGGTTACGCACGCAAACCAAGGACTGGCCGCCTTCCTCTAACGGGCGACTCGGGACCGCTGTGGAAAACCAGTGCTTCCTATTTCCCCAAAATAAATCCACCAGTTTCTTCTGTAATGCAGTTGCAAAGATTGAGGGTGGGACAAGAGTAGCCAGCCGGTACCATAACATGGAGGCCACAAGCTGGTTTATGACCAGCACCCTCCCTGGAAAAGAAAGAAATCTAAGCAGGCCTGACCAGCATCTGAAGAAGGGTCTCGACCCGAAACATCGCCTATCTCCTTTGCTTCTTAGGTGCTGCTGCACCCATTGAGTTTCTCCAGCCTTTTGTGTACCCAGCGCCTTTCATCTCCAGCTCCAGCCAGTTCGCCGGCCAAGCAACCCCAGTGGGACTCAGGTACACCCCCAGATAGAGGAGGTGGTTAGTACTCCACGCATACAATTTCCTCTGGCAGGGAGTCTACCTGCCACTGACCCACTAAAATCCAGAACACTAAAGCCCCTGTCCCATGATGCGAGTTTACCCAAGAGTTCTCCCAAGTTGAAAAAAAATCAAACTCGTGGTACTTCAGCACGAGTATTTTTTTACTCGTTTAAATTTTTCACACAGTTGAAAAAACTTCACGAGTTTCCACGTTTCTCGAGTACCTGCTGTTAGCATTATGAGCCGCTACCAAACATCCACAAGCTCCGACGTACCCGCTATCTACATTCTATGTACTTACCACGAGTTTGATTTTTTTTAAATCTCGGGAGAGCTTGTACTTGTACTTTCTACTTGTTTACTAAAAGCAGGGAAAGAGAGTAGCACTCTTTATAATAGCAACTCCTAGGTGACATTTTGGACTCAGTAACATCAATTTCCGAGTGCTATGAATTATACAGGTAGCTCCAAAATGACATCTAGGCATGTTGGGAACATTTAGACATTAGTGATAGCAAGCATGAAGTAAATCTCCATGCCAAGTACATAAAGCCAAACGATCATAATGTCCAATGCTGATTTGATGCCTGAAGTATCAAATTGTCATATTAATAAGAATACATTATTATTTGATGACCCTAGATTACTTCACCTCTTCCATGACCCTCTAAAAACACTCTGCAACAGATTCCCCCTCTTAAGGTTGCACAACTGAATATGTGCAGAATTGCAGAAATGTCCACTGGAGTTAACTAAAGGAGGTTAATTTTCTGGTTAATTGCTGATTGCTTTCTCCGTCTCATTTGTACAATTATCCAATGATCCTTTCTCCATGTATTGTTTCAAAAAGTAAAGGTCTACAAAGAAGTGTGTGTGCAAGTGAAGACAAAAAAAAATCTAACCACTTCAAGATGGGGAGGTTCAATAGACGTTCTCTTGTACAGCAGTACATTGGATAAAGGGAAGAGACCATTGGAAAAAACTGTAAGAAGAGGAAAGTCCTGGCAGGGAACTTTTTCTGCTAAGCATCTCACCCACCTAAGTCTCACCAAGGAACAATGCACAAGGTGCCATTCATGTAGGCACATAGATCCTTGAAGTGATGTCACGGGTAGATAGGTAGGATGGTCAAAAAGGATTTTGGGAAATTGGCCTTCATCAGTCAGATTATTGAGAATAGAAGGTAGACAAAAGTGCTGGAGAAACTCAGCGGGTGCAGCAGCATCTATGGAGCGAAGGAAATAAGCAACATTTCAGGCCGAACCCCTTCTTCAGATTGATGGAGGGTGGGGGGTGGCGGGGAGAAGAAAGGAAAAAGAAGGAGGAGCCCGAGGGCTGAGGGAGAGCTGGGAAGGGAAGGAGACAGCAAGGGCTGACGGAATTGGGAGTATTAATGTTCAGGCCATGCTGATGCAGACTGCCCAAGCGGAATATGAGGTGCTGTTCCTCCAATTTTCGGCGTTGCTCACTCTGGCCATGGAGGAGGCCCAGGACAGAGAGGTCAGATACGGAATGGGAGGGGGAGTTGAAGTGCTGAGCCACCGGGAGGTCAGGTTGGTTAATGCGGAGGTGTTTGACGAAATGATTGTCAAGCCTATGCTTGCTCTCACCGGTCTCTTGAGAATAGGTTGAGAAGTCATGTTCCAGTTATGTAAGACATTGGTGAGGCCATATTTGGAGTATTGTGTTCAGTTTTGGAGTTCTTATTTGTGTTCAGTAACGGAACGATGCTGTCAAGCTGGAAATGGTACAGAATAAATTTATGAGGATGTTGCCAGGACTTGAGTGCCTGAGCAAAATGGAGTGGTTGAGGGGTGTTTATTCTTTGGAGTGGAGGAAGATGAGGGGTTCTAATAGTGGTCCGAGGGAAATAGATCAGGTAAATACACGGAGTCTTTTGCCCAAAGAAGGGGAATCAAGAATCAGAGGACATGGGTTTAAGGTGAGGAGGGAAAGATTTAATAACAATTTGAGGGGTAACTTATTTACACAAAGGGTGGTGGGCGTATTGGATGAGCTACCGGAGGAGGTAGTTGAGACAGGTACTATCGAATGTTTCTTGGATAGGATAGGTTTAGTGGGATAGGGGCCAAGTACAGGAAGGTGGGAATAGTGTAGATGGGCCTGTTGATTGGCATGGGCAAGTAGGGCCGAATGGCCCGTTTCCCCACTCTATAACCCAATGACCACATGGTTTTCCTTCAGGTACTCCAGTTTCCTCCCTCATCTCAAAGATGCATGCGTTGGTAGGTTGATTGGCCACTGTAAATTGCACCTGGTGTATAGGGAGTGATGTGAAAGTGGGATAATATAGAACTAGTGTGAAAGGGCGATCAATGTTTGAAGTAGACTTAATGGGTCAAAGGTCTATATTCTGGCCATGAAACGGTTAAGTATCTCTTTATTTATTGTAATGTTTTTAATCGGTTGTTAATATTATTTTGCTGTAGCTAGCTGAGGATGAACTCGGAAAAGATAAATAATAGATGTTTTGCTTTGTTCTGCAGAAAAGTTGGCTTCTCTGTATCAACTTAGAATTTATTTTTTTTAATATATTTTTAGTTGAGTATATAGACAGTGATTTAGCAAACATATGTTATGATAGCGATATTTCTTGTTGAACGAACATACATTATTAATATTGTCAAGTGTATCATTTTGACTAATAATTTTTTTTATAAAGAGAGGAGAACAGTAAGAAAAATAACATAAAAATCAACATCGAAAAAATAATCATAAATAAAGGAATAATTTACTATTAATACGTCGTAGGAGATAACATCAAGGAATATAAAATATAACTTTTCATCTATTCCTAAGTCCAAGTTTCAGTTAGGGTTCCCTGCTGAACCATTCTACCCTTTTAAGTAATCAATGATGGAAGACCATATTCTAACGAAAACTTCTTGTTTGTCCATTAAGGCAAATCTGATTCTTTCCAGATGTAGGGTCTCCGACATTTCCGTAATCCACATTTTAGTTGTGGGGGATATAGGGCCCTTCCAAAATTTTAATATTAGTTTCTTCCCAATTATTATACTGTAATCTAGGAAATTTCTTTGACTTGTTGTAAGAGTTAAACTTTGTTCTGATGTTCCAAGTATTATTAATGTTGAGCGGATCCAGTTTAGTATTAATAACTTCAGAAGTTATTCTAAAAATCTCAGTCCAGAAATTCTTAATTTTTATACAATTTGCAAAGGTATGTGTCAAATTAGCCTCTGGATGTTGACATTTATCGCAGGTAGACGATATCTGTGGAAAGATTCTATTTAATTTAACTTTGGAGTAATGTAATCTATGTAAAACTTTAAATTGTATTAGAACATGTCTGGAGTTTAGCGAGCATTGATGTATGTATTGTAAACTTTTGTCCCATATATCTTTAGTTATGGATTTATTTATTTTATTTTCCCATGTATGTCTATATGATTCCGTCAATAGTATTTCGCTATCTAAAAGGGTATTGTAAATATAAGTAGTTTATTTTTCAGTATTAGGATGCTTATTCAGACATTCATCAAGGATTTCTGGTTCCCTATTCCTATAATCTTGTGTATTTGACCTAACATAATCTCTGAGTTGTAGATATCGAAAAAAAACTATTTGAGTGTAATCCATAAATCTGTTGCATTTCCTGAAATGAGAGATAAGTGCCTTTCTTATAAAGGTGTTCTACCCTTCTGATTCCATAGTTTTTCCATTGTATAAAGCCTTTATCTAACATGGAAGGTTTGAATAAGGGATTGTTTACAATAGGGAGACAGAGTGGTATATTATCCAGTTTTAAAGCCTTTTTAAGTTGTTTCCAGATTCGTGTACCACTATATGGGTTTTCCCCATAAGTTTTTTTGTGCAATTTTGTCGGTGCAAATATAATCGAACCGATTTCAAAAGGTAGACAATCCTCCTTTTCCATCCTTAACCATTCTGGTTGCTGATCCATTTCTTCCAGCCAAAAATTCATGTTTTTAATATAAACTGCCCAAAAATAAAACAAAAAATTTGGTAGAACTAATTAATTTGGTAGATCCATTAATCTTTGATTTACATAATTGTTTTTTATTTATTCTATGATTCTTGTAGTCCCATATGTAACAGTAGAGTCTACTTTTTAAAAAAAAAGAATTTTGGAATACATATCGGGATTGACTGAAATAGGTACAATAATTGCGGCAGAAAAATCATTTCTACAGCATTAATTCTACCAAACATTGAAATAGGAAGTGTTTTCCAGTATTGAATATTCCTATTTAGTTTATTCATTAAAGGTGGAAAATTTGATTTAAATAAAGAACTATACCCCTTAGTTACATAAATACCTAGATATTTAAATTTTTCTTTAACTATTTTAAAAGGTGATTGTTGTAGTATATGTAAATTATGATCCGTTATTGACATGATTTCACTTTTATTCCAATTAATTCTATATCCTGAGAAATGACCAAATGGAGTTATTAGATTTAATAAGTTTGGAATACTAATTTCCGGCTTTGTAATATATATTAGTACATCATCTGCATATAGAGAAATTTTATTCATTGTATCTTTAGTATTGTACCCATGTATTTCTAGATTAGATCTGACATTTTCTGCAAGTGGTTCAATTGCTAAAGCGAATAATAATGGAGATAACGAACATCCTTGTCTACAACCTCTGGAAAGATTAAATTTAGTTGATAACATTTGATTTGTTAGTATTCTAGCTGTTGGGTTAGAATATAATAATTTAACCCATGTACAGTACTTCTCCCCCAATTGAAAATTTTCCATCACTGAAAATAAATATGGCCATCCTACTTGATCGAAGGCTTTTTCAGCATCTACCAATATAATTGCTAGGTCTGCATTAGCAATTATGTTTGAATATATAATATTAAACATTGTCTAAGATTATAAAATGAATGACGTTTTGGGATAAAACCTGTTTGATCAGGGTGTATTAATTTGTTAATTACTAAGCTCAATCTATTAGAAAGGATTTTAGTTAATATTTTCTGATCAGTATTTAATAGAGCTATTGCTCTATATGAGGCCGGGTCTTCTAGATCCTTATCAACTTTAGGTATAAGTATTATTGTAGATTCACTTAAAGTTTCCGGGAGTTGCTGTTGAGTATAAACTTGTTTATACAGTGTTTGTAAGCGTGGAGAAATCAGATCATAATTTTTTTTATAGAATTCAGAACTTAGGCCATCAGGACCAGCGGCCTTTCCATTTTTTAAAGATCTAATTGACTCTTCAATATCTTTGGTCGTTATTTCAGCTCCTAATAATTCTTGTTCTTGCAGATCTACGCCTTAAAGCCTTACATTTCTGTAAAAATGCTTCCATTCCTATTGATTGTTATGTCACTTTAGTTGAGTAAAGATCTTGATAGTATTGTAAAAATCTGTCATTAATATCTTTGGGGAGTGTTAGTATTTTTCCATTTTCTGATCTAATCTTATGAATCTTTTTTTCTCCATCCAGTTTACGAAGCTGGCGTGCCAATAATTTTTGTGGTTTATCACCAAATTCAAAATAAAATTGCTTTGTACTTTGATAAATTTTTATTATTTGGTCAGAATATATTTTATTTAACTTATATTTCAGTGCAGCTATTTTATTATGTTTTACCAATGAAGGTGCTCTTGCATTTTCTATGTCTAATTGTCTTATTTCCATTTCCAATGTCTGTTGTTTAGCTCTATTCTCCTTGTTAAGAAATGCCTGAGAGGAGATTAATACCCCTCGTGTAAATGCTTTGAATGTTTCCCACAGAAGGGAAGCTGAGATTTCGTGTTGGTCATTGACCTCGAAGAACATATTAATCTGTTTTACAAGATATTCACAACATACCTGTTCTTTTAAAATTTGAGGATTAAGTCTCCATTGTGTCTGTTTCTTGTCCATTCCGTTTAGTTTAATCATAAACGTTAATGGGGCATGATCCGAAATTATAATGTTATGATATTGTGATTTATAAGTAAACGGAATTAGTTTAGAATCTACTAAGAAATAATCTATCCTTGAATATGTTTTATGCATAGATGAGTAAAATGAGTATTCTCTTCAGATGGGTTTTCAATTCTCCAGATATCCTTAATATTGGTATTGTTTATATATGAGTTTAAAAATTCACTTGACAGAGATTTTGACTTTCTTTGAGTTGATGATCTATCTAAATATGAATCCAGTGTACAATTTAAATCTCCACCAATTATTAAACTATTTTGTGTGCATTCCGGAATAATATTCAGTATTCTCTTGAAAAACTGCGGACTATCAAAATTGGGTCCATATATATTAAGGACAGTCACTTTTTTTGAATATAATTCACCTACTACTATGATATATCTACCATCAGTATCTTCTGTAGTTGATATATGTTTAAAAGGTATACCTTTACGAATTAGAATTGCAACCCCTCTAGATTTATGTGTGAATGAGGAATGATACGTTTGGGCAATCCATTTTGTTTTCAATCTGTATTGCGCTTCCTTTTTAAGGTGAGTCTCTTGGAGGAAAATTATGTCTGTTTTGAGCGATTTTAGGTGAGTTAATACTTTGCCTCTCTTAATGGGTTCATTAATTCCCTTCACATTCCAACTGCAAAATGTAATTCCTTCACCCCCAGTGTTCATTTTTACGTCTTGCATCATGATTAGGGTGGTATAAAATGGAGTAGATGATTCAGCATGTTAAACCATACCTTACACCTGGATCTCAGATAGATGAATTTCAGAACTTGTAAGTTTTCTTCTCGGTCATATCTCCTTGAATAACAATAAAGATTCCATTCTAAATAAAGATTATACTGATTATAACATACTACAAAATAGAAAAGATAAGTGGTTATTATATTAGTGAAGTGTGAAAGAAAGAAAAATACCACATCTATAGTTAGCGTAGTTAGTGATAGCCACCCTAATGTGGCTAGGCATCTAAAGACTTCCGTAGCTTTTGGTAAAAAAAAATTTTACTAGCTCCGTTCTTTCCTTGAAGGAAAAAATTCAAATTCAGTAAAGAAAAACATTATGCGGGGGGGGGGGGGGGGGGGAAGTAATGGGCATATTCCAATAATGGAATAATTGTTACTCTCAAAGTAAATAAAATATTAGTTTCATATAACTAAAGTATTAGTCCATGATTAGTCTAAATAGTATCAAATATCTAGGATTAAACCTTCATCTATTTTAATCATCTTATGGTTCATCCTTTTAACTAATTCTGAATTAATCTAATTAACTATAATTAATAATGATTAATTATTATGATTAATTATGGTTAGTAATAGTAAGCACGATAATATAAAATATTATATAATGATGATCAATTTGAAGGAAAAAGTTCAAATTCAGTAAAGAAAAACACAACTTCCGGTGGCGCTATGGAGGGCTAGAGGATAACGCCAGCCAGCTCCACAAAAAAACCGGGAAAAAACGGGGGATTAATGGACCTACCTGCTGCCTGCTGCTTGCTGCCTGCCGTTTCTGCACCGATTGTTGTGAGTGACGTCATCAGGCGCGCGACTAATTATGTCAACAACACGGAGCCCTACCGACAAAGGGAAAACTCGATCCACCCGGCAGAGACAGCCAGAAGGCCAAACTGAAGCCTCGGACTCGAGTAGGACCTCCTCCCAGGAAGATGTATCCAAAGAACAGGGAAAAAAAACGGAAGGTGAGGAATTGAAAACTTTTATTTCTCAACAGATTGCTGGTTTAAGGGAAGAAATAAACCAGATGAACAGCCAGATGAACCAGATGAACAATCAATTGAAAGAATTCCAACAGGAAACAAATTTAAATATTAATAACAAGATCAAGAAATTATCAGAAGATTTGAAGAATTAATTCACAGAAATGATCAATGAAATGACAAAGGAGATGGACAAAAAACTTGAAAAGGTTAAAAAAGACTTTCAAAATAGGATGAATCCTATGGAGGAAGTATTGGAACAACAGACGGCTGGTATAAAGAACCTTGAAGAAGTAGCTGATACAAGTGCTTTGACTACAGCAAAGTTGCTTACAGAAAATGAACGTCTAACGAACTTGCTGACTAAAATAACAGAGAAATGTACTGAGCTAGAAGGACGCCAGAGAAGACAAAATCTGAGAATTGCAGGGATTCCTGAAGGACGAGAGAAAAATGAAGATCCTCGAGAATTTACTGCAAACTTACTGCAACCTGTTCTATCTCTGGAAGAAACGCCTTTATTAGCCCGTGCTCATAGAGTCAGCAGACGTCAGACCAGACCAAACGCCCCTCCAAGACAAATGATTATAAAGCTACAATATGACTTTGTCCTGGATGAGATTATGCGAAAAGTTTCGAGAAACAGAAACCTTGTATTTGAAGGACAAAGGATCAGTATCTACCGAGATTATCCACCAGAGGTTGCCAGGAAACGGAAAGCATTTAACGAAGCTAAATTCTCATGAGGGATGTGGAAAACCTGAGATATGGTTTGAATTACCCAGCTACTTTAAGAGTTACTTTTAACAACACGGAACATTTCTTTGCCACCCCAACAGCAGCACTGGAATTCGCCCGGCAGATCAAGACCTGAAAAATATCTACAAGTGAATATACTGACTCTCACTACTTTTAGAGATTTTACACGGATTCTCAACATCCTGCAAGATCTTACAAGATAACGTTGGACTGGACGGAATGGACAATGTCGAATGGAATCGAGAGAAAGAACTGGATCGGAAAGCGTTATCTGGATATTAATAATTAGTCTAATCACACTACTAATATAAATAAATAACTGACAAATATTAAAATCACAACGCGGTATTATTATTAGTATTATTTTTACCAATTAAGATTGTTCACTATTACTAATCACTACTACTAATAATTAACAACTAATGCTTATTTATGTAGGAATGAATAGAGTTAAATATAGGGATGGATCTCATTTGGAGATCTTTCCTTATAACAGCAATTTTTACCTTGAATTTTTGTTTTTCTTTTTGTTTTACGGGATTTTTTATCCTTTTTTTTCTTATATAGCTTTTTCATTTTTCATTTTTAATATTACTTAGATTTTTAAATTAATTCTAGATATAGACACTCTTATATCTTTAATCAGTAGAATTTGATAAATGTCTCCTTTTTTTCTGTTTTCCCCCTTTTTTTGATGAATCCTACCCTTTTTCTTTTTTCCCTTTTTTCTTTTACCCTTTCCTTTTTTTTTTTCCATTAATGTTATACCCCCGGTAAAATATTACTATGGAATAATAATTCCTTAAACCTAGGAGCTGGTCAAGTTAATAACATCAACGACGGAAGTCGGTAGATGGTTAGCCATGCTAGTATGGCTAGCACTAACTGCAACTACTCTAGATGTAGTTTTTTCTATCTTTAAGCACACCACTAACCTCTTAATCTATCCTTTACTTTTCTTTTATACAATCTATTGTGTTTTTTCAGTTTGAATGGAGTTACACATTGGACCAATGGAGATATATTCGTGAGGGACATAAACGAGATTTAAAATTCATCTATTCGATGTTCGGGTGTAAGGTTGGGTCTGTCGGGCTGATCCTTTGACTCTATTGTAAGACCTCCATAAACATAAAATGCAAGACTTAAAAATGAATACGGGGAATGAGGGATTAACGTTTTGTAGTTGGAATGTTAAAGGTATTAATGAACCGATAAAGAGAGGAAAAGTATTGGCACATTTAAGGCAACTAAAGCTGACGTAATTTATATTCAAGAAACTCACTTAAAAAAAGACGCCGAATATAGGTTGAAAGCTAAATGGATAGATAAAATGTATCACTCTTCTTTCACGCATAAATCAAGAGGCGTAGCAATATTATTTCGTAAAGGTACTTTATTTAAGCATACATCAACTATAACTGATAAAGATGGCAGATACATTATTGTGATAGGAGAATTAAACACAGAAAAAAATGATTCTTGTTAATATATATGGACCAAATTTTGATAGCCCATTGTTTTTTAAGAAAGTACTTAACAATATTCCGGAATTAACACAATTATAATTTAATAATTGGAGGAGATTTTAATTGCACACTAGACCCTTACTTAGATAGATCTACAAAGCAAAGAAAAACTAAATCACACTCCAGTGACTTATTAAACGCATATATGCAAACGACTAACATTAAAGATGTTTGGAGAACAGAAAACCCTACTGGACGAGAATACTCTTTTTACTCGCCAGTACATAAAACCTATTCAAGAATAGATTATTTTTTGGTGGACGCAAAACTTATTTCACTTACTTATGAATCCAAATATCATAATATTATAATTTCAGATCATGCGCCATTAACATTTAAGATTAAAATAAATGGTTAAAACAGAAAAATCAGGACAGTGGAAATTTAACCCACAAATTTTAAAAAAATAAAACTACTCAGGAATATATCACAACTCAAATTAAGATTTTTTTTTTTGAAACAAATGATCAACCAGAAATATCTTGCTCCTTATTATGGGAAACATTCAAAGCATATCTCCGGGGAATCATGATCTCCTCACAAGCATTCCATAATAAAAAGATTCGGAAGGAACAACAAGATTTGGAAAGGGAGATTAAACAATTAGATATACAGAATGCAACAAAACCAGATATAATATTACACAATAAAATTGCAGCACTGAAATATAAATTAAATAAAATATATGCAGAACAAGTTGTAAAACTTTATCAACATACCAAACAATTACAGTTCGAATTTGGAGATAAACCCCAAAAATTATTGGCTCGACAATTAAGGAAAATGGAAGCTGAAAAAATTATCCATAGGATTAAATCACATAACGGCGAATTGTTAATACAACCCAAAGATATTAATGAAAGATTTATGCAATATTATAAAAACTTATATACTGCTAAAACAACAGTAAATAAAACAGAAATAGAAGCATTTTAAAAAAAATGTAACCTGAAAGGATTGGATTTACAAAATAGAGAATTACTAAATGCTGATATCTCAACAAAAGAAATCCAAGAATCTATTAAATCATTAAAAAATGGTAAAACACCGGGACCAGATGGTATAGGTTCGGAACTTTATAAAATATTTCATGATCATATGGTTCCACGTTTGAAATCATTATATGAACAGATATACACACAGCAGAAATTACCAGAAACGTTGAATGAATCTATTATAACACTTATACCTAAAATAAATAAAGACTTGGATGAACCAGGATCATTTAGAGCAATAGCTCTATTAAATACTGATCAAAAGATATTAACAAAAATACTAGCACAAAGGCTAAGTTCAGTTGTCAACGAATTAATCCATCCCGATCAAACAGGATTTATACCAAAAAGATATTCCTCATACAATCTAAGACGGTTATTCAATATTATATATTCGAAAAGAAGTAATAAAAAAGACTTAGTAGTCATTTCGCTTGACGCAGAAAAAGCTTTTGATCAAGTGGTATGGCCTTACCTATTTTCGGCTATGGAAGCTTTCAAATTGGGAGAGAAGTTTACTACTTGGATTAAATTGTTATATACAAATCCGACAGCTAGAATAACAACAAACCGAATGTTATCAACTAAATTCAGTTTATCTCGAGGTTGTAGACAAGGTTGCCCTTTATCACCTTTATTGTTTGCACTCGCAATAGAACCTCTCGTCCAGAAGGTGAGATTACATCCGGAAATACATGGATATGATACGAGAGACACTAAAAATAAAATCTCCTTATATGCAGATGATGTATTACTTTATATCACTGAACCAGAAACAAGTATCCGAAATTTGTTAAAACTAATAACGGAATTCGGATCTTTCTCAGGATACAGTATTAATTGGAATAAAAGTGAACTCATGCCAATAACGGTGAATAACTTACATATATTACAACAATTCCCTTTTAAGATAACAAACGAAAATATTAAATATCTTGGGATTTTCGTTACAAAAAGATTCGACTCTTTATTTAAATTTAACTTCCCCCCATTATTGAATAAATTAAATAAGAATATTTTATGCTGGAAAAGCTTACCTATTTCAATGTTAGGTAAAATTAATGCAATAAAAATGATCTTTCTCCCACAATTACTATATCTATTTCAATTAATTCCGATATATCACCCTAAATTTTTTTTCAAAAAGGTAGATTCTCTAATTACTAACTTTATCTGGGATTATAAGAGCCATAGAATAAATAAAAAAACACTTATGTAAACCCAAAATAAATGGAGGATTAGCACTACCAAATTTTATGTTTTATTACTGGGCAGTCAATATTAAAAATATGAATTTTTGTCTAGCAGAAATTGATAATAAACCAAATTGGTTAAATATGGAAAAAGAAGATTGTTCTCCATTTGAAATTAGCTCTATAATATTTGCTAACACTAACTTAGATAAGAAAATTTATAGTGAAAATCCGATAATAGAAAACGGAATCCGCATCTGGAAACAAATAAAGAAAACATTAAAACTAAAATCTATACCATTATGTCTTACCATCGCCAATAATGTTACGTTCAAACCTTCAATGATGGATAAGGCTTTTTTACAATGGAAAAATAAAGGAATTACTAAGATGGGTGATCTTTATAAGGAAAACTCTTTCGTTTCATTTCAAGAGTTACAACAAACTTATGGACTACACAATAAAGAATATTTTAGATATTTACAAATCAGAAATTATGTTTCTGCAAATACACAAAAACCTGGAAATAGAAAGGCAGAAATTTTAGATGAATACTTGAATAAACATCCAAATACGGAAAAAATGATATCATATATGTACAATATTCTATTGGAAAGTGATGTTCCATCAACAGAAATATATAGACAGTCTTGGGAAAATGAATTAGGCCAAATTATAAGGCCAGAAATATGGGATGAAAGTTTACAACATATACATCATTGCTCGTTAAATGCTAAACATTCCCTTATACAGTTTAAAATACTACATAGATTACATTATTCCAAATCTAAATTACATAACATCTTTCCAAAAGTATCCCCTATATGTGATAAATGTCAAAACTCAGAAGCAAATTTATCACATCCATTCACTAACTGTATAAAAATTGCAAAATACTTTGACTCCTGATCCAAAGTTAATAATACTTGGAATACTAGAAACAGACCAACTAATAACAATGAACCAAAGAATTTTTATCGACTATGGTTTAATAATTGGGAAAAAATTAATACTAACATTTTGGAAAGGGCCTACATCCCCAACAATCAAAATGTGGAACACAGAAATGTCGGAGACACTTCATCTGGAGAGATTGAGGCTTGTCCTAATGGACAGGTTAGATCTCTTCAGAAAGATTTGGTCTCCATATATTAAATATTTACAGGGTCATAATGGTTCGGCACGAGGGCTTGACTGAGACCTGAATATTTGAATGGATGAAGAAATATATATAATAAATCATGAATATATCTCCAAGGACGGATTAATGATTAATACTCCATTCTCCATCAAACTTTTCACACCCTTTTTCTCTATTTTTTCATACTTTTATAAAAAATTAGAAAAATGTATAGAAACACATAATCTTAAATTTTTAATATCAATACGAATATAAATATTACTAATATCATGAAAGTTTTATTAGTATCATGTGTTTTCAATTATATAAAATATATAATTTAAAATTTTAAAATCAATGATAATACAAATATTATTAACAGTATGAAAATATAATTATTATCTTGAAGGTGTTACTAGTATTATGTATTTTCAATTATATAAAATATGGTCTTACATTTCAAAATCAATGACAATACAAATATTATCAACAGTACGAATATATCACTAATATTATGAATGTATTACTAGTACCAACTATTTTCAATTATATAAAATATATAGTCTTAAAATTTATAATCAATGATAATACAAATATTATTAACAGTACGAATATATCATTAATATCATCTATTTTCATTGCAAAATAATGTACTTTGTTATTATTTTGTTTCTATAATAAAAATATTTAACAAAAAAAGAAACATAAAAACATTATCGCGGGGGGGGGGGGGCCAATGAAGCCTCAACTATGGGACTCACCACTCTCAAATTCCAATAACCCCTTGTCCTGGACTCCCCAACATCGGGAACAATGTCTACTCCAACCCCTCTAAAGATCCCCTCTTAATCTCCTAAATTCCAGAGAAATAAAAATCCATTCATAAGGACAGTTGACATCATCAGTCTGGTGGTAGCACTCCCTCCATGAAGTATTAGTCCATGATTAGTCTAAATAGTATCAAATATCTAGGATTAAACCTTCATCTTCTATTTTAATCATCTTATGGTTCATCCTTTTAACTAATTCTGAATTAATCTAATTAACTATAATTGATAATGATTAATTATTATGATTAATAATGGTTAGTAATAGTTAGCACGATAATATAAAATATTATATAATGATGATCAATTTCATTCTAAATTCATAACAATCCTGAAGTATAGTAATTTAAAGTTAATTTTCTTCTCAGTAAGGTACCGAATCCAATATCATCGCGTATATTTAGTATTAAGTATTAATCCTCATTGTCCTCTTTTTCACTCTCGTCCTTGCTAATTTCAATCTTTTCAGTGGCCTCAATCTTCTTTGCAAATTTAAAAGCCTCTGTGTGGTTAGTAAAGAAGTATCCTTTGTGGTTGTAGGTGATTCTCAATGTAGCAGGGTACATCAGTCCATATTTCAGGTTATTAATGTTCTTAAGTATTCTTCTTGTGTCTGTAAACAATGCTCTTTTCTTGGCAACCTCCGCCGGTCTCAAAATATGCTGATCTTGTCTCCTTCAAAATCAAGATTTCTGCTGCGAACAATTTTCTTCATCATGTCATCCAAGACATGGTCATATTGCACCTTCACTATCAGTTGTCTTGGCGGGGCGTCCGCCCCTGTACGGCGTCTCAGTGCTCTGTGTGCCCGAGCAAGTAAAGGTGCTTGATCCAGATTTAAAACTTTCTTCAGGAGATCTGCAGCAAATTCACGGGGGTCACGGTTCCCCTCTCTTCCTTCCCGGACACCGATAATTCTTAGATTCTAGCGTCTCTGTCGTCCCTCCAAGTCAATGCATTTTTCGGTTATTTTATGCAATAAGTCCGATAAACGCTTGTTCTCGGAGAGAAGCTTGCTTGTAGTTTCAGAGCATGTTTCAGCGATTCCCTCTAGTTCGATTATGGATTGTTGGTGTTGTTCTAGTGCCTGAGAGATGGGTTCCAGCTTCGAATTAAATAATGATTCCATCAGATTGAGTTTAACATTTACCTCATCAAACTTTTTATTTAGATTTTCTTCCATGATCATCTTCCAGGAGTCCTATTGTTTCTGTACGATAGCAGCAATATATTTCTTAATTTCTTCTTTAATTTCTTCTTTGATTTCTTTTTTAAAAGTTTTCAATTCATCTTTAAAATCATTTTTGAGTTTTTTAAATTCTGCCATTATTTTTGAAATTTCTGAGGTGAGGAAACTTCTTAGTTCTTCCACATCTGACATTTTTTCTCGTGAGATCTCTTCTTGGGATGCTGTTAAAACTGAGGCCGAGGCTTCGGTTGGGCCTACTTCCCTGGCCCTACCGATTTTTTTCGATTTGGGGGGTGGGGGGGAGTACGTTGTGGAAACATACCGTCGGTTTCGTCGCGCGCCTGATGACGTCAGGCCTGCTGCAGTCATTCGGTTGCGATGTTGAGCAGGTAAGTCCCGATTTTTTCCCCCGTTTTTTTCTACAGTTTTTTTGGAGCTAAATGGCGCGAGTCTGCCTACTCCATAGCGCCACCAGAAGTCCTCAGCTTAGAAATTAACAAACATAAAAATACATATAATAATCCATTAGCATGTGAAATGAACCTTGATCCCATGGAAATCTTCCATCTCTCAATTCCTTGACAAATGGGTGAGAAATGGGACTTTCAGAAAGCATTTGATAAGGTCCCACATAGGAGATTAGTGGGCAAAATTAGGGCACATGGTATTGGAGGTAGAGTGCTGACATGGATTGAGAAGTGGTTGGCAGACAGGAAACAAAGAGTAGGGATTAACAGGTCCCTTTCAGAATGGCAGGCAGTGACTAGTGGGGTACCGCAAGGCTCGGTGCTGGGACCACAGCTAGTTACAATATACATCAATGATTTGGATGAAGGGATTCAAAGTAACATTAGCAAATTTGCAGATGGCGCAAAGCTAGGTGGCAGTGTGAACTGTGAGGAGGATGCTATTAGAATGCAGGGTGACTTGGACAGGCTGGGGGAGTGGGCAGATGCATGGCAGATGACGTTTAATGCGGATAAATATGAGGTTATCCACTTTGGTAGCAAAAACACAAAGGCAGATTACCATCTAAATGGTGTCAAGTTGGGGAAAGGGGAAGTACAACGGGATCTGGGGGTCCTTGTACATCAGTCTATGAAAGTAAGCATGCAGGTACAGCAGGCAGTTAAGAAAGCGAATAGCATGTTGGCTTTTATAACAAGAGGAATCGAATATTGGAGCAAAGAGGTCCTTCTGCAGTTGTACAGAGCCCTAGTGAGAACACGGTACACAAAGGCTGGAGAAACTCAGCGGGTGCAACAGCATCTAAGGAGCGAAGGAGATAGGCAACGTTTCGGGCCGAAACCAGTTACTTCTTTAACACCTAGTGAGACCACACCTGAAATATTGTGTGCAGTATTGGTCCCCTAATTTGAGGAAGGACATTCTTGCTATTGAGGGAGTGCAGCGTAGGTTTACAAGGTTAATTCCCCGGATGGCGGGACTGTCATATGCTGAGAGAATAGAGCAACTGGGCTTGTACACTCTGGAGTTTAGAAGGATGAGAGGGCATCTCATTGAAACATATAAGATTGTTAAGGGCCTGAACACACTAGAGGCAGGAAGCATGTTCCCGATGTTGGGGGAGTCCAGAACCAGAGGCCACAGTTTAAGAATAAGGAGGAAGCCATTGTGTACCCATTAGAAAACATGTTCTTCTACCTTAGAGGCTGCAGATGGTTAAAATGTAATTTTCACATTTGCTACCATCATGTTCTGCACTGGTGCAGAGGGCCAGGGATTCAAGTTTCTGAATCATTGGAACCTCTTTTGGGGATGGAGTGACCTGTATAAAAAGGACGGGTTGCATTTGAACCCGAGGGGGACCAGTATCCTGGCGGGGAAATTTGCAAAGGTTACTGCGGGGGACTTTAAACTAGAATGGTTGGGGGGGATGGACTCAAATAGAGAAAGCTAGTAGACAGGGTCTGAGGCAGGAGGCAGAGAAGGGAAGCACTCAGACCCAACATGTAGGGGGGAAAGAAGAAAAAATGATAAACAGAGAATAAGAGGAGGTGGGTTTCTGAAATGTGTGAGCAGAGAGAAAGAGGGGTATAAAATGAGGGTAAAAGCAATTGGTAGCGAGGTGAAAGTTAATAGTGGCAGGCAGACAAATCCAGGGCAAAAATCAAAAGGGGCCACGTCAACATAATTGTATAAGGAATAAGAGTGTTGTAAAAACAAGCCTGAAGGCTTTGTGTCTCAATGCGAGGAGCATTCGTACTAAGGTGGACGAGTTGAATATGCAGATAGCTATTAATGACTATGCTATAGTTGGGATCACGGAGACATGGCTCCAGGGTGACCAAGGCTGGGAGCTGAACATCCAGGGATATTCAATATTCAGGAGGGATAGACAGAAAGGAAACGGAGGTGGGGTAGCGTTGCTGGTGAGAGAGGAGATTAATGCAATAGAAAGGAAGGACATTAGCTTGGAGGATGTGGAATCAATATGGGTAGAGCTGCGACACTCTAAGGGGCAGAAAACGCTAGTGGGAGTTGTGTACAGGCCACCTAACAGTAGTAGTGGAGTTGGGGATGGCATCAAACAGGAAATTAGAAATGCGTACAACAAGGGTAAAACAGTTATAATGGGTGACTTCAATCTACATATAGATTGGGTGAATCAAATTGGCAGGGGTGCTGAGGAAGAGGATTTCTTGGAATGTATGCTGGATAGTTTTCTAAACCAACATGTCGAGGAACTAAAGAGAGAGCAGGCTATTCTAGATTGGGTATTGAGTAATGAGGAAGGGTTAGTTAGCAGTCTTGTTGTGTGTGGCCCCTTGAGCAAGACTGACCATAATATGGTTGAGTTCTTCATTAGGATGGAGAGTGACATAATTAAGTCAGAAACAAGGGTTCTGAACTTAAACAAATGTAACTTTGAAGGTATGAGACGTGAATTGGCCAAGATAGACTGGCAAGCGATTCTTAAAGGGTTGACAGTGGATGTGCAATGGAAGGTATTTAAAGACTGCATGGATGAATTACAACAATTGTTCATCGCAGTTTGGCAAAAGAATAAATCAGGGATGGTAGTGCATCCATAGATAACAAGGGAAATCAGGGATAGTATAAAAACAAAAGAGGCAGCATGCAAATTAGCCAGAAAAAGGTTTTATAGATATGTGAAGAGAAAGAGATTAGTTAAAACAAATGTAGGTCCCTTGCAGTCAGAAACAGGTGAATTGATCATGGGGAACAAGGACATGGCAGATCAATTGAATAATTACTTTGGTTCTGTCTTCACTAAGGAAGACATAAATAATCTGCCGGAAATAGCAGGGGACCGCGGGTCAAATGAAATGGAGGAACTGAGTGAAATCCAGGTTAGCCGGGAAGTGGTGTTGGGTAAATTGAACGGATTAAAGGCCGATTTTACTTCAGAGTCACGTGAGTGACTACGTGAAGAAGCCCCGCCTGGTGCTAGAACGGCCAGATAATAAAAAAGAAAAATGGAGAAGTCTCAAAGGAAAATTTCACGGGTAAAAAATCGTCCCGGGGTGAAGCTAAAGAGTCGGGACAAGAGTTTAGTGCGGATCCGGTTCCGATACCGGTGGCCGCTGATTCACCCGTTAGTGAGACTATAATTTCTCCAGAAATGCAAACCACGGAGGAAAATGTTCCTAGAAAAAGTAAAAAGAAATCTGTCAGGCCCGTGGTTTCTGATAATGACTCTGATAATGAAAGTCCTCCGGATAATAAAGCTATATGGCTTAAAATGGAACATATGGAGAAAGTACTCCAAAATATAATGCGACAAGGGTCACAGTACCCAGACGTTTCCCAAAATGACCCTGAGGGGTTTGAATATCCAGAATATGGCTATGTGCCAAATTGGGAATTTGAAACTCCAGACCCAGGATTAAGGGCGGAGGAAGTCTCATTGGATATAATTCCAAGTGTATCAGGGCTGCAAAAGTCAGACTCTGCAAGTGGTGATGTGGATTATGAGTGCACACCACAAATAAAAAAGAAGAGGCCAGATGTGCCTGATATGGCAAAAGATTTTGCTATACCTGAAGGAAGTGGTGAGGCTATGGAAGAAAACCTAGCTGCCAGTATTAATTATATGGTATCTCACCAACTTCAAGATTCTGTGATGGTTGAAACAGCAGAATTATATAAAACACCGGAAAATTGCACCTCATTGAAGGTACCTACGGTTATTCCGTCTATATGGACGCCTATGACTCCAGGCATGAGAGGACAAGAAATAAGATTTCAAAGAATCCTCAAAACTGATTTCAGCTGCCATTACTGCTTTTGGAAGGCAAATGGAAGGGTCGGAAATGGTTAAAATCCAAAAAGATACTTTGGGCTTATTGTGCAATTCCTTCTATGAAATTAATTGTATGAGGAAAATTGCGATTCGGCCCATATTTCATCCAAGGTTTGCAGGTCTGTGTCGATCAAGTGGTGTTCAAGCTCCTGGTTATCTATTTGGAGAGAACCTGCCTAAACAAAACAAGAGAAATGGATGAAGAGGCTAAATCTATTAGCCACATGAGACCTTTCGTTTTTGGACAAAAAAGGTATTTTTCGTCAAGAAGGGGATTTGATTTTGGAAACAGAGGCAGGAATATGATAAGAAAATATTACCATCCGACACAGCCTAATGTTCACCCGTATACGGGGAGAAGGAGACCACCACATTCATATGGAGAGGTACAAAAAATTTATTCAATTCTTAAAGAAACTGTGGACAAATCTCCAGTTGGAGGGAGATTACAAATGTTTTATGATGAATGGCTTGCCATCACATCTGATCGGTTTATTTTACAAACAGTTTCAGGAGCTACTATAACATTTAAAGAAGGTTTAACTCTCTGGTACAAAATAAATCTGCTTATGGTTTCATGTTTTCTGCAATTGAAGAGGCAGAAATTAATGTGGAAATTGACAAATTGTTTAAAAAAGGTGTTATTGAAAAAACTGTTGAACATAAACATCAATTTGTGTCAAATATACTTCCAAGAAGTAAAAAAGATGGTGGTTGCAGAATTATTCTGGACCTTACAAACTTTAATACATTTGTCAAGTATAAACATTTTAAGATGGAAACATTCAACACTACAAGACATTTGATATCAGCAGGTTGTTATATGGCTACAATTGATTTAAAGGATGCATACTATTCAGTACCGATACACCAGTTCTTTCGAAGGTATTTAAAATTTAATTGGCTGGGACAGCTGTGGCAATTCAAAGCTTTACCAAATGGGTTAAGTTCAGCTCCCAGGCTCTTTACAAAGCTGTTGAAACCAGCTTTAGCACAATTAAGAGCACAAAAGCACATCATTATGGCTTATCTGGATGACATTTTAATCATCAATAATAATCAGGAATCAGCTGAAAAATCAGTTTCAGCAACTAAAACTTTATTTGAGAAGTTAGGTTTCTTGATTCATCCAATTAAGTCCCAGCTGCAGCCAGCACAGTCAATTAACTATTTGGAGTTTGTGATTAACTCTGTTACGATGTTAGTAACTTTGCCAACAGATAAGATTGATGATATTTTAATGACCTATAGGGGTCTCATTCACAAATCTTATCCCTCCATCCGGGAAAGTAGCAAAGCTTATTGGTAAATTAGTAGCAGCATTTCCTGCAGTAGAGTTTGGTCCATTACATTACCAAAACCATCAAAGGGACAAAATAAGAGCTCTAAAAAAAGAGAGCAGGCCATTTTGATAAGCCTATGCAATTAACAAAAGCAGCTTTATTGGAATTGCAATGGTGGATTGAAAATGTCCCACAAGCGGCTAAAAACATTCTGATACAACAACCTGAAGTAATTTTACAAACAGATGCTAGTGCTCTCGGATGGGGGGCGACAGATTCATTTACCAGCTGTGGGGGCAGATGGACTGTCCAAGAGGAAATGTTTCTCCAAACATATGGATTAACTATTTAGAATTATTGGGGGCGTTTTATGGGTTAAAAGCCTATTGTTCTACAAAAAAGAATCTGCATGTACTGATACAATTAGACAATAAAACAGCTGTTGCATATATTAATCACATGGATGGAGTCAGATCGGTATCATGTGATTGTCTGGTCAATCAGATATGGCAGTGGTGTATTAAGCACCAAATTTGGATTTCGGCAAATTATATCCCAGGTAAAGACAATGTGGTGGCAGACAATAGATCAAGGGTGTTTAAAGAGAACACAGAATGGATGTTGAACCCAGTAATTTTCAGTAAAATTGTGATTCAATATGGGTTACCAGACATTGATCTGTTTGCATCAAGATTGAATCATCAATTGCCTAAATATGTGTCTTGGGAACCAGATCCAGATGCAGTAGCAGTAGATGCTTTTTCACTACATTGGGGGAATATGTTCTTTTATGCTTTTCCGCCATTTGCTCTGGTTCAGCAATGTCTGAAGAAAATAGAACAAGATTCTGCCGCAGCATTATTGGTGATTCCAAATTGGCCGACACAACCATGGTTCCCATTGATGTTAAACATGATTAAAGAACCATATATGTCAATTCCTAGCAGCAGTGATTTATTAATAAAACCGGTAACCAAAGAAATTCATCCATTACATGCTTATATAAATTTGTTAATCTGCAGGTTTTGACCAGACCACTACAAGAGCTTGGATTGTCGGATAGAACTATGGATATTATAGTCGCATCATGGCGAGATAGCACGCAGAGACAATATATGACACATATAGAGAAATGGGAAAATTTTTGTAGACAATCAAATATATCCATTGCAAACATATTGGAGTTCCTTGCCGAGTTGCATTCTGAACAGCACTTAAGTTATAGTGCCATTAATAGTGCACGTAGTGCCTTATCATCTTATTTAGGACAAATCTCTGACCAGAAATCAATTGGATCACATCCATTCCAGATTTATGAAAGGAATCTTTAACAAAAATCCACCCAAACCAAGATATACAGAAATTTGGGATGTCAGCATTGTACTTACTTTACTTAGGCAATGGACTCCAATCGAAGTTTTATCATTGGAAAAGTTAACATTTAAATTAGTAATGTTAATGGCATTGGTTTCAGCTCAAAGGGTGCAAACATTACAAATGCTACGTTTAGACTGTATGCATGTGGCTGCAGATAACATTGTGTTTTATGTTTACGATCTGATCAAACAAAGCAGACCAGGGAGAACTGGAGCAAAGGTAATGTTTCAAGCTTACCCTATTAATCCAATGTTGTGTGTAGTTAAACATTTGAATCAATATATAAAAGTTACCAAAACTCTTCGAGGTGATGAAAAAATATTAATGATTACGCATAAGAAATCTCACACAAAAGCTTCAGTGCAAACAATTTCAATGTGGTTAAAACAGGTGTTACTTTTAGCAGGAGTAGACACTGATGTGTTCAAATCTCACTCCACCAGGGCAGCAGCTACGTCCGCGGTGAAGTTACAGGACGTACCACTCAAACACATTTTAGAAACCGCAGGGTGGTGTAAAGAAGAAACTTTTTAAAAGTTCTACAATAAACCTGTTCACACAATGACAGGCTTTGGACACGCGGTGTTGGGTTCACTATAATCACCTGCTTTGTTTCACTATCGATTGATATTATCGATAATGTTATCACTTATATCTTTTATCACTTTGTAATGGTTTCCCCAGATGTAAAAAGGGGGTTATTATATGTTCTTTTATCATTAAAAGATTTATGGAAAGAACTAAAACTGGTCTGGAAAAAGGTTTTTTACTCATGTATGTGTTGACCTAGCCGGACTGTCGTATGGAAGAATTCTACGACATGGAAAACACAGAAGCTTCAAAATCTTCACGTAGTCACTCACGTGACTCCGAAGTAAAATAGTAAGATTAAACGAGAACTTACCAGTTCGACGTTTGATCGTTATTTTATGAGGAGTAACGATGAGGGATTACGTGCCCTCCACTACCCACCCTCATAAAATAAATGATCATCTGGTAGTTCTAAATATATGATGAGCCTTACTATCAAACTCCGGCTATTGTGTTCTGTGTTTTTAAATTATTTCTGCTTTGAAGTATGCCGTTCTAGCGCTAGGCGGGGCTTCTTCACGTAATCCCTCATCGTTACTCCTCATAAAATAACGATCAAACTTCGAACTGGTAAGTTCTCGTTTAATCTTACTATTAATCCCAGGGCCAGATAGTCTGCATCCCAGAGTACTTAAGGAAGTAGCCCCAGAAATAGTGGATGCATTAGTGATAATTTTTCAAAACTCCTTAGATTCTGGAGTAGTTCCTGAGGATTGGCAGGTAGCTAATGTAACCCCACTTTTTTAAAAAGGATGGAGAGAGGAAAACGGGGAATTACAGACCAGTTAGTCTAATACCAGCAGTGGGGAAACTGCTAGAGTCAGTTATTAAAGGTGGGACACATTGGGAAAGTGGTTGAAATCATTGGACAAAGTCAGCATGGATTTATGAAAGGTAAATCATGTCTGACGAATCTTATAAAATTTTTTGAGGATGTAACTTGTAGAGTGGATAAGGAAGAATCAGTGGATGTGTTATGTCTAGACTTTCAGAAGGCTTTAGACAAGGTCCCACATAAGAGATTAGTACACAAACATAAAAGCACATGGTGTTGGGGGTTCAGTATTGATGTGGATAGAGAACTGGCTGGCAGACAGGAAGCAAAGGGTAGGAGCGAACGGGTCCTTTTCTGAATGGCAGGCAGTGACTAGTGGGGTACCGCAAGACACAGTGCTGGGACCCCAGCTATTTACAATGTATATTAATGATCTGGATGAGGGAATTGAATGCAACATCTCCAAGTTTGCGGGATGACACTAAGCTGGGGGGTAGTGTTAGGTGTGAGGAGGATGCTAGGAGTCTGCAAGTATACTTGGATAGGTTGGGTGAATGGGCAAATGCATGGCAGATGCAGTATAATGTGGATAAATGTGAGGTTATCCACTTTGGTGGCAAAAAACAGGAGGGTAGACTATTATATGAATGGTGGCAGATTAGGATAAGGGGAGATGCAACAAGACCTGGGTGTCATGGTACACCAGTCATTGAATGTAGGCATGCAGGTGCAGCATAGACTCGGCTTGCACTCGCTAGAATTTAGAAGATTGTGGGGGGATCTTATTAGAAACGTACAAAATTCTTAAGGCGTTGGACAGGCTAGATGCAGGAAAATTGTTTAATATATCTTAATTAACCTCCTTTAATTAACTCCAGAGGACATTGCTGCAATTCTGCACATATTCAGTTGTGCAACCTTAAGAGGGGGGTCTGTTGCAGAGTGTTTTTAGAGGGTGATCGAAGAGGTGATGTATTCTAGGGCCATCAAATAATAATGTATTCTTATTAATATGACAATTTGGTACTTCTGGCATCAAATCAGCATTGGACATTATGATTGTTTGGCTATATGTACTTGGCATTGAGATTTACTTCATGCTTGCTATCACTAATGTCTAAATTTTCCCAACATGCATAGATGTCTCGCTTGAATTTCAGAGCTACCTGTATAATTCATAGCACTCAGAAATTGATGTTACTGAGTCCAAAATGTCACCTAGGAGTTGCTATTATAAAGAGTGCTACTCTCTTTCCCTGCTTTTTGTAAACAAGTATAAAGTAGGAAAAAATAAACTAAAGATCAAAAAGCTGGTTCCAGCTTTTGTACACTGCAGTGGAGTGTCTTGTGAAGGTTAATGGCATGTTGTTGGCTCCCATTCATTTTGGGAGGGGGGTTCGTCAGTGGTGCCCCATGCCTGGTCAGTTGTACTCGGTCTGTGTGGAGCCATTCCAGTGTCTTCTTCGGAGGCGGTTGACAGGCCTGGCTCTACCAGGTCCGGGGGAGGAGGTGGTTCTTTTGGATTATGCCGATGATGTACTCCTTACGTTCACTGACCCTGGTGACCTGCGGAGGATACGTGACTGCCAGAAGATTTTCTTGGCTGCATCATCTGCCAGGATTAACTGGAGTAAAGGCCCTGTCCTACGATGCGAGTTTACCCAAGAGCTATCCCGAGTTTAAAAAAAAATCAAACTCGTGGTAAGTACGTAGAATGTACGTAGCGGGTACGTCGGAGCTCGTGGATGTCTCGTAGTGGCTCATAATGCTAACAGCAGGTACTCGGGAAACGTGGACACTCGTGAAGTTTTTTCAACAGTGTGAAAAATTTCCAAGAGTAAAAAAATACTCGTGATGAAGTACCACGAGTTTGATTTTTTTTAAACTTGGGAGAACTCTTGGGTAAACTCGCATCATGGGACAGGGGCTTAAGTGTTCTGGACTTTTAGTGGGTCAGTGGCAGGTAGACTCCCTGCCTGAGAAGATGACATTGTATGTGTGCAGCACCACCCACCTCCTCTATCTGGGGGTTAGACCTGAGTCCCACGGAGGATGCTTGGCCGGCAAACTGGCTGGAGCTGGAGATGAAAGTCGTTGCCCGGCTGGGGCACTAGTCAGGCCTGGTTAGAGTTCTTTCTTTTCCGAGGAGGGTGCTGGTCATAAACCAGCTGGTGGCCTCCATATTATGGTACCGGCTGGCCGCTCTTGTCCCACCCTCAATCTTTGCAACTGCATTACAGAAGAGGTTGGTGGATTTATTTTGGGGAAATAGGAAGCACTGGGTTTCCACAGCGGTTCTGAGTCGCCCGTTAGATCAAGGCGGCCAGTCCTTGGTATGCGTGCGTACCCAGGTGGTGGCTCTCCGTCTCAGGACACTGCGGAGGTATCCACCCTATCCCCACTCCCCACCTCCCCCATCTCCCCACCCCTCCTCCTATCTCCCCCATCCCCCTCCCCGCCTGTCCTCCCCTTATGCTCCCCTATCCCCCCCTCCTCCCCGTCTCCTCCCCCTCCTCTCCTGGCTCCTCCACCCCCTCTCCCCCTCTCCATCCAATCTCCCGCCTTCCTCCACCCCCTCTCCTCTCACCTCCATACCCCACTCTATCTCCTTCTCTGCCCCACTCTCTCTGCCTCTCGAGATAGGGCGGGGATTTGGTAAAAGAACCCATGAATAATATTAATATAGTATCAAGGGGGTGGTTAGTGTGTGTGTGTGTGTGTGTGTGGGGGGGGGGGTGGTTAGTGTGTGTTCGTGGGGGGGGGGGTGGTTAGTGTGTGTGTGTGTGTGGGGGGGGGTTAGTGTGTGTGCGTCATCAAAGCCTCCCCCCGCAGCCCTTTCCCCTCCCCTTCACATCCCTCCCCCTACCCACTCTCTCCCCCCCTTCCCCCCTCTCTCCCCTTCATCTCTCTCCCCCTCCCCCCCTGTATAATGCTAAATCCTGATGTTGTTTAAATGATTGTCAGCCGCTTTGGTTTCAAGTTCAAGTTCAAGTGAGTTTATTGTCACGTGTCCCTGATAGGACAATGAAATTCTTGCTTTGCATCAGCACACAGAACATAGAAGGCATTTACTACAAAACAGATCAGTGTGTGCATATACCATACATAAATAATTACACACATGAATAAATAAACTAATAGTGCAAATAACAGATAATGGATTATTAGTTATCAGAGTTTCGTCTGAGCCAAATTTAATAGCCTGATGACTATGGGGAAGTAGCTATTCCTGAACCTGGTCGTTGCAGTCTTCAGGTTCCTGTACCTTCTACCTGAAGGTAGCAGGGAGATGAGTGTGTGGCCAGGATGGTGTGGGTCTTTGATGATACTGCCAGCTTTTGTGAGGCAGAGACTGCAGTAAATCCCCTCAATGGAAGGAAGGTCAGAGCCGATGATGGACTGGGCAGTGCTTACTACTTTTTGTAGTCTTTTCCTCTCCAGGGCGTTCAAGTTGCCGAACCAAGCAAAGATGCAACTGGTCAGTAAGCTCTCTACTGTGCACCTGTAGAAGTTAGAGAGAGTCCTCCTTGAAAAACCGACTCCGTAATCTTCTCAGGAAGTAGAGGCACTGATGAGCTTTCTTGATAATTGCATCAGTGTTCTCGGACCAGGAGAGATCTTCAGAGATGTGCACGCCCAGGAATTTGAAGCTCTTGACCCTTTCAACCATCGACCCGTTGATATAAACAGGACTGTGGGTCCCCATCCTACTCCTTCCAAAGTCCACAATCAGTTCCATGATTTTGCTGTTGTTGAGGGCCAGGTTATTGTGCTGGCACCATATGGACAGTCGCTCGATCTCTCTTCTGTACTCCGACTCATCTCCATCAGTGATACGTCCCACAACAGTGGTGTCGTCAGCGAACTTGATGATGGAGTTCGCCCTGTGACCGGCTACGCAGTCATAAGTATAGAAAGAATATTGCAGGGGGCTGAGCACATAGCCTTGCGGTGCTCCCGTGCTGATTGTTATCGAGTCTGACACATTTCCACCAATACGAACAGACTGTGGTCTGTGAATGAGGAAGTCGAGGATCCAATTGCAGAGGGATGCGCAGAGACCCAGTTCTGTGAGTTTAGTAACCAGCTTGGAGGCGATGATATTATTAAATGCCGAGCTGTAATCGATGAATAACAGCCTGACACATGAGTTTTTGTTGTCCAAGTGGTCCAGAGTCGAGTGGAGAGCCAGCGAGATCGCATCCACCATTGATCTGTTATGGCGGTAAGTGAACTGGAGTGGGTCCAGGTTTTTGTCGAGGTATGAGTTGATTTGCACCATGATCAACCTCTCGAAGCACTTCCTCACCACAGGCGTTAGTGCCACAGGTTGATTGTCATTGAGGCACGTCACCTTGCTCTTCTTGGGCACTGGTCTAATTTATGCCGTTTTGAAGCAGGTGGGAACCTCAGACCTCAGAAGTGAGAGGTTGAAAATGTCCGTAAAAACCTCCAGCCAGTTGGTCAGCACAGGTTTTTAGAACATGACCAGGTATACCATCAGGTCCAGGCACTTTTTGAGGGTTCACCTTTCTGAAGGATTTCCTGATGTCAGCCTCTGTGACTGAGACTGAAATACCATCACAGCGAATGGGGGCTCGGGAAGGCACATCGGTGTTCACTCTATCAAAACATGCGTAAAATGAATTGAGCTCATCAGGGAGTGATGTTTCGCTGACATTCGAGCTGGCTCCTGATTTTGCCTTGTAGGATGTGATTGCATTCAGGCCCCGCCACAGCTGCTGAACATCTGTCTCATCATCCAGCTTGGAGCAGCTTTGGCCTTTTTGATGGCCTTACCAAGGTCGTATCTGGACTTCTTATAGACCACTGTATCATCAGACATGAATGCCCGGTTTCTGGTCTTCAGAAGAATGCAGATCTCAAAGTTGATCCAAGGTTTCTGATTGGGAAACACTCAGAAGGTTTTTGGAGGGATGCAGTCCCCCACACATTTCTTAATGAAGTCTTTCTGAAGTATGAAGTATGGTTTTCCAGATATTGATCTGTTTGCATCCAGGCTAAATCACTAGTTGCCTAATACTAGTTGTGGGAACCAGATCCAGGAGCCGTAGCGGTGGATGCATTCTCGCTACATTGGGGACGTATGTTCTTTTACGCTTTTCCCCCATTCTGCCTCATTAGGCAATGCCTCACCAAAATAGAGCAGGACTCCGCCTCAGGCGTTTTGGTGGTTCTGGATTGGCCTACACAGCCATGGTTCCCATTGGTGCTGAGAATCATGACTCAGCTATTCATGGCTGTCCCCAACTGCAGTAATTTGTTGGTGCATCTTTAGTAACTTGTCAGTTTCTTTGTTGAACTAAATTAAGGCGCATGTTGCAATCAAAAGCGCTTGAACAATGGGTTGGGAAGAAAGCCAAACTGTAAGAAAGAGGACTGTGCCTCCTTTTCAAGAGAGAAAGAGAAAGAGAAAATCATCTGTTACATGAAACATCCGTTTCTCCTAAGAGAAAGTCATCCATTACATGATCGTATTAATTTGTTAATCTGCAGGTTCTGACCAGACCGTTCCAAGTCCTTGGACTGTCGAGTAGGACCATGGATGTGATAACTGCAGCTTGGAGAGATAGCACTAAAAAACAATATGTGTCTCATATTAAGAAATGGGAGATGTTTTGCTTGCAGTCAGATATATCTTATCATACTGCAAGCATACCGGATATATTGGAGTTCCTTGCTACATTGCATTTTGATGAACACTTGAGCTATAGTGCCATTAATAGTGCTCGGAGTGCTTTGTCCTCCTATTTAGGGCAGTTTTCAGAACACCAATCTATCGGGTCTCATCTGTTAGTATCCCAATTCATGAGAGGAATCTTTAACAAGAACCCTCCTAAGCCTAGATCTACAGAAATCTGGGATGTCAGTATAGTTTTCACACTGCTTCAGCAATGGGCTCTAATTACATCACTGTCTTTTCAGAAATTAACACTTAAAGTGGTTATGCTCATGGCGCAAGTATCAGTGCAACGAGTTCAAAACATTGCAAAAGCTACGATTAGATAGCATCTATTCTTCTGCAGATTTCATTACATTAACAAGGGTTTCCGGACAAGGGTTATGTTTTGAATAAAAATGCACACAGTCAAGTCATCCTTACAAGGCTGGGCTATAATAGAAAGTGCAAGATTCTTGATTGAAGGGTAATATCCTCCAGGGTCTTAAAAGATGTTTGAGGAGTCATCTTCTGTACTTTAAAATCTTCCACTGGAAATTTCATTTCCTATTTCTTCCAAGTCAAAATACTAACAATATGGTTAACAATATGTTTCTTATAGAAACATTTAAATACTTAAAGGATTGGACAGGCTAGATATAGGAAAATGTTCCCGATGTTGGGGAGTCCAGAACCATAGGTCATAAGAATAAGGGGTAGGCCATTAGTACTGAGTTGAGGAAAATGTTATTCGCCAGAGAGTTGTGAATCTGTGAAATTCTCTGCCACAGAAGGCAGTGAAGACCAATTCACTGAATGTTTTCAAGAGAGGGTTAGATTTAGCTCTCAGTACTAAAGGAATCAAGGCATGTGGGGAATAAGCAGGAACGGGATACTGATTTTAGATGATCAGCCATGATCATATCGAATGGTGGTGCTGGCTCGATGAGCCGAATGCTCTACTCTGCACCTATTTTTCTATGTTTCTATTGTAGATCAATCACATATGATGACTTGATCCATGCCTGGTTTTGCTATTGCTGACCCGATCCATAATCCATGCTCCATGTTGGTTTTCCACTTTGCCTTCAGGCAGTATGCGATTAGCTAAGCACCGACTTCAGTATGATCTATGATGCAGAACTTTATGGAGGCTAATACCATGGTCTCTGTATGTTGTTTGAATAAAGTATTTTTTATGAAGTTTCATGACTTATGGTTAACACTGCTTTATACACTATGTCTCAAAATCAACATTTCAAAAATCTTGTGCAGAATCATTGAAGCTTCTGGAAAGAAAATATTCCTGTTAGCAAAAGCAAGTTTTAGGATTGTTTCCCACATATTTTAGTCTTCCAAAAACCAGTTTCAAATTCTGTTAATCCCCTACAGCAGGGGTTCTCAACCAGGGGGGAATTCCCCCCAAGGGGGGAATTTCAGATTTTCAGGGGGAATTGGGACCACAGATTAGCAAACTCAAAACTGTTAGAAATAAAGGATTTTCAGTATTATATGCATATTATTTGGAATGCACTTTTTGAGGCAGACAATCTTGGAAAGGGGGGAATGACATTCTGACATATGGTGAAAGGGGTGCATGGGGAAAACAAGGTTGAGAACCACTGCCCTACAGGGTTCCCAACATTGCTATCTGCTGTTGTTGTCAGTAATGAATCTCTCCCGATATAGCCATCAGGACCTATTTTAGTATTGATTCAACTGGCACACTCAATCCTGGTAAAACAAAAGTATTCAGTTCTAATTGCTTGACAATTGTTGTCTTTTGAAGTTTCAGATTTCTCAGCATGCTCTTATCCAAAACTATCAAAAACAAAATCAGTCTCCTCCACACTGTGGGAATAATACCTTTTTGATTTATTCATTCACAGGAGCCTATGACTGGCATGGCACGGACTGGAAGGGCCGAGAGGGCCTGTTTCCGTGCTGTAATTGTTATATGGTTATGCAGAAACACCTCATTCCCACACCATGATTCCCATTCATCACATATTTATCATTGTCTTCATAATAGTAAGATTAAATGAGAACTTACCAGTTCGAAGTTTGATCTTTATTTTATGAGGAGTAACGATGAGGGATTACGTGAAGATGGCCCGCCTGGCGCTGGAACGGCATACTTCAAAGCAGCGGCATGAAAAACACAGAACACAATAGCCGGAGTAAGATAGTAAGGCTCATCATAGATTTAGAACTACCAGATGATCATTTATTTTATGAGGGTGTGGAGTGGAGGGCACGTAATCCCTCATCGTTACTCCTCATAAAATAAAGATCAAACTTCGAACTGGTAAGTTCTCGTTTAATCTTACTATTTTACTTCAGAGTCACGTGAGTGACTACGTGAAGAGTTTGAAGCTTTCTGTGTTTTTCATGTCGTAGAATTGATTCCATACGACAGTCCGGCTCATTTAACACAGTAACGAGCGAATAACACATTTTTCCCCCAAACATTGCCTCAAGTTATGTGATAAATTATTTCACATTATAAAGAATAAAAGTAATGCCATTTCCATTGAAAGGCAAGTTTATCACAAAATACCAATTGATATATATATTTTGATGGCATTACAAAGCAACAATTATAGAGAACCCAACACTGCATGTCCAAACCTGACACCATGACTGGTTCCTTTTTACTTTAACATTAATTTACACCCTCCTGCGGCCTTGCATCTTTGCTCGAGTGGCTCATCCCGTGCCATTCCTGTGAATGTATCTACCTCATTAACAGAGTGATTTTCCACCTTTCAGTGTCTAGTTCCACTGAGTGTATCCAATTTCTAACCATCTAGAATACATTCCTCTAGAACCATCAGTTTTTACTGAACCTAATGTGGTTTTTGTGTGTAATAAGCAGTCTCATTACCACAGAGACTCTTACCTACTGCAACATATTTCATCAATGTTCACACACACACACACACACACAACTTAAAGCCGACAGGATATGCTTATAGGTTTACCTTGGTTTCAGCTCCTCTTGGTGTGCTTTGTTTGGTAGATTCATAAACATATATGATAATGCAATCTGTATTCACATGCAATTATAACGTAACATTTGCAATGTTTGCTCTCTTATATTGATACTAAAGTCATCAGCATTATTATTTTCAATGTTTAACTTGTTTGAATCATAGATAGAGTTAGAGTCCATTGCCTAAGGCAATTCAGGATTATTTATCTCCTGACTTTATATTTTTTACAATTTTGGACAGATTATATATATATATATATATATATATATATATATATATATATATATATAATATATATATATATATATATATATATATATATATATATATATAGATTATATATATATATATATATATATATATATATAAATATATATATATATATAATATATATACACACATATATATATATATATATATATATATATATATTTATTAATATCTACATATATATCCCTTTCCATATCGGGATATTATGAATGCACCTGATAACTTCTTGGTTAATATATTGTCCGTTAATAGGACGGTAGCACTCTGAGCCCTATTATTGGTATCAATTAGTTACTCAGAAAAATGCAATCGACAAGGAACTCACATATATCTAATATGATAAAATAACTTTACTGTATACACAGACCACCAATTTCTTATAACAAAATATTGTTTTTTAGACTTATTTCTGCAAATTGCAGGTATAACACTTCTTTTATACATAATTATTTTATTGATATGTTGTTATATTAGTTAACATTCATAGACTTCTTTGACCATCAGCTGTTGTAATGGTCTGGTCAACCTGCAGATAGTCAAATTCATATTTTCATGTCATGGATGCTTTTGTACAACAATAAATTACTGCAGGGTTTCACAAACCTGGAGATCCCAGCGGGTGCAGCAGCATCCAAAGAGCGAAAGGAGACAGGCAACGCCTCGGGTCGAGACCCTTCCTCAGACTTCAATAAATTGCTGCAACTATGAATCATCACAAGTAGTTCAACATCACACAATATTTATGAAACCATGAAGGATCCGTATTAGGCCACCAAAAATGCCTCTGGCAGTGTCCTGCTACATTTTCATCAGACACTGCCCTATCAAACAAAATGAGGAACGCAAAAGAACATCTTTTCCTCATGTAATTGGGAGAAAAGCATCCACCTTCCCTGTTCTCGGTTTACCCACAAGAAACATTTGAAAGATCGGTGATTTAATCTGTATGCAACCAGATTAATCGTAAGTAATCCATATTAATGACAATATGTTTTTCTCCCAAATTTGTTGTCTCCGATACCATTGTCTCTTCCTTAGAGATAAACAGGTGGACTAAACTTTAAAATATAAAAATAATGATAACGTATCATTTGATATTTGCATAAGCCTCTTCACAAAGGCATACATATTCTTATAACCATATAACCATATAACAATTACAGCATGGAGACAGGCCCTCTCGGCCCTTCCAGTCCGTGCCGACCATTTGTTTTCCCCTAGTCCCATCTACCTGCACTCAGACCATACCCCTCCATTCACTTCACGTCCATATACCTATCCACTTTACTTTTAAATGTTAAAATCGATCCTGCCTCCACCACCTCTGCTGGAAGCTCATTCCACACAGCCACCACCCTCTGAGTAAAGAAGTTCCCCCTCACGTTACCCCTAAACTTCTGTCCCTTAAATGGGAAAAGCTTATCCACGTCAACTCTGTCTATCCCTTTCATCATTTTAAAGACCTCAATCAAGTCCCCCCTTAACCTTCTGCGCTCCAAAGAATAAAGACCTAACTTGTTCAACCTTTCTCTGTAACATAGTTGCTGGAACCCTGGCAACATTCTAGTAAATCTCCTCTGTACTCTCTCTATTTTGTTGACATCCTTCCTATAACTAGGCGACCAAAATTGTACACCATACTCCAGAATTGGTCTTACCAATGCCTTGTACAATTTTAACATTACTTCCCTACTCCTATATTCAATGCTCTGATTTATAAAGGCCAGCACACCAAAGGCTTTCTTTACCACCCTATCTACATGCGATTCCACCTTCAGGGAACTATGCACAGTTATTCCTAGATCCCTCTGTTATAAGCTTCTGTATTCCTTCTTTTGGAACTTTATTTATTCTTTACCTAACCTAATGGAGGGACAAAGCATGTCAATAACAATGAGACATATTTGTATCATGGAACAATTTTTCCCCCCTCTTATGGTGCTGAATTACTTCTAAATTCAGAATAGTAATTTATGCATATTTTATTAATGCCTAAGCATACGCTTTATGTAATGGGTCAGGTCCTTGCCCTCCACCAGGTTTGTAATTGCAGCACTAATTTGCAGCTGACTCTTATACCTTCAATTTTAAATGTAATCAAGATAACCCATGACCATGACCTCATCAGTGCAAGTGCTGATCCTTTATCAGCATAATTGTTCCTTCAGAATTCTGTTTAACAGCCTTGAAATGGTTTAATCCTTTGGACAATGTTTTAACTTGCACAGCTTGACCCACTTTAATTAATTTCAAGCACCTGTAATATTGATTAACACTTTGTTAATAGCAACTGTATTTCCATGTTCTAGATGTTTCCATTTTCTTACACTGTGAAAGTGTATATAAAATGATGTTTTGTATGGTTTATACCATCAAATCTTTACACTGAGGTAATTTTATAATATACATGTACGTACCCCTTCTTTATTGAAATTACTTTTGAGTGCAAACCTAAAATCAATTTTTAAGGTTTTCTTATACAGGTGAACCAATCCTTCCTTAGTTATATTAAATTAATGATCATAATACACCTGTAATCCCCCACAATTGGAGATTTCATTAACTTATTTTGTAACCAGATGTTTGCACCTCTTCAACGTACTTCAAGCCTTCTTTTCCCAATTATATAGGTTTGGATAAGGCTATGTTGGATTATACCACTTCTGCCTTTGTTTTGATCCATTATCAAATCTTTCATTGGATCATAGTTTTCCCCCCAAGTTTAAAGATCTTTGCCTTTGTTTTGATCCATTATCAAATCTTCATTGGATCATTGTTTTTTCCCCCAAAGTTTAAAGATCAGTAGTCGGTTCTTTTGTAATCAATATCTTTGATTTATCATAAGGCAGGTTTATTCCATAATAATCAGGAGTTTAACATAGCCTGATTTGTATTGATCTGCGAATCTATAGTGCAGATTTGGTAAATTATATATATTTCTTCCCATTGAGCTCCACAAACTGATGGCAATTTATTTTATTTTAAAAGTATTAGTTATTTGCACAACGTTTTATTTTATTTTATTTTTCTTTTTTAATAGTAATGCCATGCACCATTTTGAAATACTTTGAAATTGTATTTCTTTTATCTCATATAATTTGAGACATGGATATCATAAACGGATTCACCGTTGATATCTTTATAAAAGATAAAAGTTTTATCGTATTCTGCTGTTTCAATCATTACAGCTTTGGTGAGGTTTTCTCCATGTTTATTTTTCATGGCCTCACTCATCATTAGTTCTGCTGTTTTAACCATAACAGCTTTTAGTGAGACCAACTTAATTTTTGGTTTCCATGGTAATTTTCCATGGCCTCACTTTTTATTCAGGTGTTGTGCATACACCTGTGTGTATATATATATATATATATATATATATATATATATATATATATATATATATATATATATATATTTTGGTGCTGTGGTGGGTACTTCATGACCAGCCACCACTATCAGTGCATTTTTAGGATCAGTTTTTGCATTTTATTTTTCACTGCCCTTGTTTCTCCTGAGTTTTTTCCCCCTCAAGGAGACTACCTTCATAAAAATCTGAGGTAGATATTCGCACCATATTTCATCATATTTTTTCCCTTTTTATATGTGAAACCCCCTTAGGGTATGTTAGGGAATATTTCCATTATTTTCCGTCTGAAGGCCTTTATTAACTTTTTTAAATTATGGCCTTTCTGACATTTAAAATTCCCCCCCTGCAAAAAGTTTGTGGAGCATCTTAAACTCCCTACCGTATTTTTAACGGTCACCAGTATCGGAACCGGCCCCGTAATTAATCTCCCATCCCGATCGCTGGGTATTCCCCCGGGACGTTCTTTTTCAAACTCCGTTGTTTTAACAGAGTATTTCTGTTCTATTTTAATCTTTTACTTTACTTTTGTTTTTAAATTCATTTTAAATCCTGGTTCAATACACCAGGCACGGAGTTTTCCAGACCCTAAAAGTTTTTCAACTGCATTTACCTGCCGATTCTGTACCTACTGCTGTCGAGGAGCTGCCTCTGCAGCTCCTGCTTCTGCCGTCAGCGTCGACGTAATGCCGTTCCAGCGCCAGGCGGGCCTTCTTCACATAGTCACTCACGTGACTCCGAAGTAAAATTGGAGCTAGTGTTCTGCTATATGTAAGTTGGCATTTGAAAACACAACAAACTGTTCATAAGAAAATGGTAAGAATGTCACAAGTGGAAGATGAAGCTACCATGGAAGATCTTCGTCCACTCCTGAATCCTGGGATTATTTTTCTGGAAACGTCAGACAATGTGGAGCTGAAGCCATTGGTGATGTGCTCAGTGGAGTCTACTGCTCGTCAAAACCCAAATAAACCAATCTATTTCTTCATGAAGGGGTTCAATGGCAACTTGAGCCATTATCCAGAGCCTAAGTACAGACTCATCCCGTTGCTCTCCTCAGTGAAGAATATTGTCCTTCTCCCTTTAAACCCTACCAAACTGTTTGAAGAAACTCCATTGAAATTCTGGTATCAAAAGGTAACCAATAAGAAGAAAGTGTGATGTGTTACATTTTGGGTCGTCAAACCAGAGTAGGACTTTCTCAGTGAATTTTCAGGTCCAGGGGAAGGCTGTAGAATAGAGGGAGCTAGGAGTACAAGTACATAATTCACTGAAAGTAACATCACAGGTGGACAGGGTGGTGAAGAAAGCTTTAGACATAAAGATAGACACAAAATGCTGGAGTAACAGCGGGTCAGGCAGCACCTCTGGAGAAAAGGAATAAGTGAAATTTCGGTTCGAGACACATCTTCAGACTGAGCGTCGGGGAGAGAGTAACTAGGAGTATGAAAAGGTTTAAAACAAATCTGGGGCGGCACCAATGGGGAAGCAAAAGTGGAGTCCCCAATGATCACTTCTTGGCTGTGGGGAGGTGATAATGATGAGACAAGCTGGTCTACATCAGTGAAAACATTAGGTATAGGATGTTGATGATGTTGCAGTTGTACAAGAAATTGGTGAGGCCCCACCTGGAGTTTTGAGTTTTGTTTTGATCACCCAGGAAAGATTCCATTAAGTTTGATTGAGTGAATAAAAGCTTTACCATGATATTAACCATGAAATAAGGACTAAATTATTGGAAGAGGTTGGACAGGCTAGGAATTTGTTCTTGAAGCTAAGGAGACCGAGGGGGTGAGCTTATAGATATGTCTAATGTTGTTAGGGACATGGATCAGGCCAATGCACACAATAGAATCATGAGGCCTGATTTTCCCCAGTGAATGGTCTGTTTATGGAATGAGCTGGAGAAAGTGCTTGAGGCAGTTTCTGACAGCACTTAAAGGACATTTGGACTTACATAACAGGAAGAGTGTGTGCATTGACTATTTTCTTCCTGGGTGTAAGTTGACTCAGTCTATCTGAAATTTGTGTCCAAGTCTGGTCTCCTTGAATGAGGAAGACTGAACGCACTAAATGGAGTGCAGTAAAGTTGCACCAGGTTGATTCCTTCCATGGCAAGTTTGTTGTATGACAGAGATTGAACATCTTGGGCCAGTGCTGTCATGAGATTAGAAAGCTATATCTCTAAAATGTCCAATATTCGTAAGGTGCTTGACAGGGTAAATACTGAGATGATGTTTCCCTTGACTATGTGTCTATATTAAGGGGATGACTAGCTCCAAATAGGACTAGACATTCTGGATAAAATTGAGGAGGAACTTCTCTCAGTCAGAGTGTGGTGTGATGAATTTTTGGGATTTTCTGCAAATAAGTCAGTGAATGTTTACAAGTTGGGCATCTATAAAGCTATAACAGTAGATTTTTAATGTTTGCTGCTGCAATATTTGATGTTTAAAATAGATAAGTTGTCTGGATTGGATCATTTCAGTCAAAATAACAAACTGCAAAGGGTGCAAAGAAGATGTTTAAGGAAGTTATCAGATCGATCTTTAGAGTTAAATGGAGAGGCTGGATAGGCTGTCGACAGCGATCGAGCTCCCACGTCGCGGCGGTCTAAGCTCCCGCATTGGGACGGTCGAAAATCCTGCGGCTTGAAGTTTCCGAAATTGGTCCCTAACCAGGGACCGCGAGTTTCACGATGTTAAAGTCTGCAGCTCCCGCAGGTTGGAACACCAAAGGCCGACCCCTGGCAAAGGAATCGCCCGCTCCAAGATGTTAAAGTCCACAAGCTACGGTGTTTTGTAGCTCCACAAATCCCAAACATGAGGCCGCCAACTCCACGATGTTAGGCCGCAGTGCGGACAGAGATACGACATAGAAACATTTTATATAACATGCTCCCTTTAGCTCCCACATAATTTCTTCCATTATCACACCCCATATCTCTCTAAACCTTTCCTTTTCATGTGCCTGAACAATGTCTTTGAGTTTGAAGAAGGGTCTTAACCCGAAATGTCACCCATTCCTTCTCTCCTGAGATGCTGCCTGTCCCGCTGAGTTTCTCCAGCATATTGTGTCAGACTTTGAAATGCTGTTATTGTAGCTGCCTCAACAAGTTCCTTTGGCAGCTTGTTCCATGTAGCCACCGCCCACTGTTTGAAAAAATTGAGTCTCAGGTTCCTATTAAATCTTCTGCCATAACTTATGCCGCTTTTCATAAATTTTCTGACTATGTTCATTCACCTTATCTATTCCACCGATTTTACATACCTCTATGAGATCATCCCCAGGTTTCCTGTTGTCCAAGGAATAAAGTCCTAAATAAACCTGCCCAACTAGTTCAACAACATTAATTCCCTATCGCTGGGTGACCAGATCAGAACACAATACACTAAGAGGGGTGCCACCAAAATCTTGTACAATTGTACATTACATCCCAACTTCTATATTCAATTCTTTGACTGATAAAGGGTTGTGTCACGAGGAAGAGACAAAATGACTGCAGAAAGAAAGACTGCATGTTTAGAAAGAAACGAAATTAAGAATTATGAATTGAACTTTTTTTGTCCATTATCCCACAGGTAAATCCAGAAAAGGAGACGTTTTTGACCCATTTGTTTGCTGATGGCTGCAGATTAGCACTGCTATGGAAATACGGGGGCATCTACCTGGATACTGATATTATATCAATGAGGCCAATGCCGTTTACTAACTTTACATGCCCTGAGCATGTTGGAACTGTCAGTAATGGGGCAATAGGTTTCTCTCATAGGCATTATCCTTTTATATGGAATTGCATGGAAGATTTTGTGGCAAATTACATTGGAGATATTTGGGGTCAACAAGGCCCTAGATTGCTTACCCGTGTGCTGAAGAGATGGTGTCAGACGAATAATCTAGCTCCCTTCATTGGCAAATAATGCAATGGCATCTCTTTATGGATCACAAATCGGTTCTACCCAATCCCATATCCAGCTTGGATGATGTACTATACTCCTTGGAAAAAGGATATAGAGTGGACTTTCTCAGCAATGTATGGAGCACATGTCTGGAATTATATTTCTGACCGTCAGTTTGTGTGATGTATCTCTGCAACGAGGGACATTGGCAGTGAATTTGCAGCAGCTGTCCCACAGTGAGCTCACCGTAAACCAGTGAAGTACCAGCATTTTACAGGTCTTTCTGGTGAAATTGTATTTACAGAGGAAATCTTTGGGAAACATTTGCGATTTTTCTAAATACTGTAAAGATCTGTCAAAATGTTAACTATTTTTGTATTTGGAAGAATAATAATTCTGCATGTGCTAAAAGTACAACGTGGCATTATTTTAGAATTGAAGGTATAATACTAAATAAAATAAAGAATACAAAGCAAGTGAAATTGTTTCCAGGCAAAAGAAAAATTGATGTTAAGGCAATGGCTAATAAAACCGGGATAGCCTTTACTTTTCTACGTGGTAAATGATTGAAAGGGATCAGGAAGATAGAGCCCTAGATTCATCAATCTGTACTCTACGGAAACGTGTCTTTTTGCCCCAATTTGTCCAGGCCAAATAGGTTATCATTCTGCGAGCAGTCAGTATTATGGTCGACGAGGCGCTGAAAATCCTAATGCATATGAAGGTGGACAAATCTCCCGGGCCTTATCAGATATATCTGAGGACACTGTGGGAAGCTAGAGTGGACATTACGGGGATCCAGGCAGTGATTTATGAGCTATTATTAAATATGGTTCAGGTGCCGGAAGACTGGAGGGTGACAAATGTTGTATCTCTATTTCAGCAAGGTTGCAGGGAAGAACTTAGGAACTAGAGGCCAGGGAGTCTAACAGCTGTGATTTGAACGGAACTAGAGAGTATTGTGAGTGATAAGATATACATGCATTTGTATTGACAGAGAATGATTAGGGATAGTCAGCATTGTTTTGTATGTGGGAGATCGTGTCTCATGGATCCGATTGATTTTTTTAAGATGTGATCATAAAGGTTAACAAAGGCAGAGTTGTGGATGTTGCAGATATGGATTTCAGCAAGGTACTTAACAAGGTTCCATGTGGCAGGCCTCTCTGAAAGGTTAGATTGCATGGGATCCAAGGAGAATTAGCCAACAGGATAGAAAATTGGCTTCATGAAAGGAGGCAGAGGGTGATGATGGAAGGAGTGCTGGTGCAGAGTACCTTGAAAATGGCATCACAAGTTGATAATATGGTCAAGTAGACCTTCAGCACATTGGCCTTCATCAGTCAGAGTATGGTGTATGGAAGTTGGGAGTTCATGTCACCATTGTATAAGATATTGGTGAGACAACATTTAGAGTATTGTATTCAGTTTTTTTTCACTCTTTTATAGGATAGATGTTGTTAAGTGTGCGGAAAAACTTATGAGAATGTTGCCAGGACTCAAGGGCATGAGCTGTAGGGAGAGGTTGACCAGGCTCGGACTTTATTCCTTGGAGTAGCAATGTTACAAAATGTTGAGATTAAAATAATCAAGTCTGCAATTTATCCCATCAGATAAAGCATACAAAGAAGTTTAATTTGACACCTAATTCACTTTCATATCTTCAGTATTAAAACAGTTATGGCCATTATCCTACTCGGAAATAAGCATCTTGTTCCCTATTGCTTTTCCATTGACTTAACACAAAAGTTGTGATCGAGGACAGTCAAAAACCCATAATTTTCTTAAAAATTAAGAGAACTGAATGAAATTTTCAGTTATTACAGATTGAAGCATTCTGAAACTAATATGAAACAATCTTACTTGGATAACAAATTAAAGCATATAATTAATTAGTTACCCAATTGTTACAAAATTCTAATTACAAAATTCAATTACTAGATCTAAACATCTATCCATTTCTTAAGAAAAGTATTTACTTTTTTTTTTAAAGCCTAAGTGTCCAAATAACATTCACACAAGAATTCACAATATAACATGATTTTTAAATCTCATTGTTATGAATTTATGGACAGGCTAGATGCAGGAAGATTGTTCCCGATGTTGGGGAAGTCCAGGACAAGGGGTCACAGTTTAAGGATAAGGGGGAAGTCTTTTAGGGCCGAGATGAGAAAATCGTTTTTCACACAGAGAGTGGTGAATCTGTGGAATTCTCTGCCACAGAAGGTAGTTAAGGCCAGTTCGTTGGCCATATTTAAGAGGGAGTTGGATGTGGCCCTTGTGGCTGAAGGGATCAGAGGTTCTGGAGAGAAGGCAGGTACAGGATATTGAGTTGGATGATCAGCCATGATCATATTGAATGGCGGTGCAGGCTCGAAGGGCAGAATGGCCTGCTCCTGCACCTAATTTCTATATTCTATGTTTCTATAGGCCAAATTGAAGGAATTTAGTGTTTAATGCCCATAAATTAATTAATTTTAAACAGCTTGCGAGTGGGATTTTATGGAACGCGATGTATTGGAACATTGCGGTTGCGGTGAATTTAAACCCAATATCGGCAGGAAAAACACTGCCGGTTCATATGGGGAATAGATCACGTTTTGCAACATGAAATATTGATTAAAGTCATCTAAACAAGCAAGTTTATATGAAAAAATTAACAGCTTTCACTTACCTGTCCCTTATGTAAAATCCGTCCCCGTTGTCGGCGTTCACGACATTAGGAGCTGATTTTTATTTAACTGTAGTGCTGAAATAGTCGGGCGATTTAAAAAAAAAAATTAACTTACCGGCAGTCGGAACGAATTTCCAGAAATAGCTCGCACTCCGAGAAAATACAATTCCGGTGGCAAGGGAAAAAACGCATTTTAACCCCGCCCCCCCATTAAAGGCGCCAAAGTCGCGCACACGGCCAGTGACAGAACTACAGTGCCGCTAAAGGTAAGTTTTGTAACATACCTACTTGGAGTGCAGGAGGATGAGGGGTGATCTTATAAACAATAGACAATAGGTGCAGGAGTAGGCCATTCGGCCCTTCGAGCCAGCAACGCCGTTCATTGTGATCATGGCTGATCATCGCCGGTCCTGCCTTCTGCCGTATCCCCTGACTCCGCTATTTTTAAGAGCCCTATCTAGCTCTCTCTTGAAAGCATCCAGAGAACCTGCCTCAACCGCCCACTGAGGCAGAGAATTCCACAGACTCACTACTCTCTGTGAGAAAAAGTGTTTTCTTGTCTCCGTTCTAAATGGCTTACTCCTTATTCTTAAACTGTGGCCGCTGGTTCTGGACTCCCCCAACTTCGGGAACATGTTTCCTGCCTCTAGCGTGTCCAAACACTTAACAATCTTATATGTTTCAATGAGATATCCTCTCATCCTTCTAAACTCCAGAGTGTACAAGCCCAGCTGCTCCATTCTCTCAACATATGACAGTCCCTCTATCCCTGGAATTAACCTTGGAAACCTACGCTGCACTCCCTGAATAGCAAGAATGCTATAGAGGTATATAAGATCATGAGAGGAGTAGATAGGATAAATGTAGTCTTTGCCCAGAGTAGGGGAATCAAGAATCAGACGACATGGGTTTAATACGAGAAAGAAATGCTTTAGCTGAGGGGCAACTATTTTAACAAAAGGGTGGTAGGTATATGGAACGAACAGCTGGAGTAGGTTGTTTAGGTAGGTACTACATTTAAAAAACATTTAGACAGGTACATGAACATGATGAATTTAGAAGGATATGGCCAAACAGAGGAAGGTGGTACCAGTGTAGATGGGGCATATTGGTCAGCGTGGCAAATTGGGCTGAAGGACCTGCTTCTATGTTGTATGACTATGACTCTACCTCTTTGAACTTGTGATGTCACTGATTATTCAAAAATGACAAAAAAAAACTATAGATGCCAGAAATCCAAAATATAATCACAAAATGCTGGAGTTGCTCAGCAAGTCATAGAGCTTCTTTGTTTTAGTTGTAGAGATGACCACAAGGAAACAGGCGCTTCGGCCCATCAAGTCCACATCAACCATCATCACACGTTCACTAGTTCAATGTGATTCCACTTCCCACTTTTCTACACACTAGGGGCAATGTGGTGGCCAATACTTTGCACTTCTTTAGAGTGTGGGAGGAAACCGGAGCACCTGGAGAAAACAGAAGCAACCCTTTTTTTTCAGAGTTTAAAAAATCCAGAGCGGTCAATGGGGAGTGGCGGCAGCTATCGGCGCCCGATGGCCACCCGGTACCTGGTGGGGAGGAAGGTGCCATGGGCCAAGCCAGGGGACTGGGACTGGGCTGGAGCCGAGCCTGGTGCTGGAGCTGGAGAGAGTTCTGAGCCTGGGAGTTGGGATGGGGCCGTGACTGGGCCAAGAAAGAAGCCGTCACTGGATCCAAGGACGAGCCCAGAGATGAAGTTGGGGCCTGGACTGGAACCCAGGCGGCGGCCGAGCTGACGGCTGGAGTCTACAGCCAGGGCCGTCCTGAGTATGAGAACCAGGCTGATTTCCAGGCCCTGACACTGCTCTATGACCTGGATAAGTGCTGGGGCAGGAAATGGGAGTGAAGGGAGGAGGATGAGGGAAATTAGGAGGAGGGGATGGGGGGGTGGGGTGTGGAGGGAGGAGTTTGGGTGGAGGAGGAAGATGGGGTTGAGGAGGAAACATAGAAACATAGAAATAGGTGCAGGAGTAGGCCATTTGGTCCTTTGAGCCTGCATGGCCATTCAATATGTTCATGGCTGATTATCCAACTCAGTATCCTGTACCTGCCTTCTCTCCATACCCCCTGATCCCTTTAGCCACAAGGGCCACATTTAACACCCCCTTAAATATAGCCAATGAACTGGCCTCAACTACCTTCTATGGCAGAGAATTCCAGAGACTCACCACTCTCAGGAATGAAAGTAATGAAGCGTGCCGAGGCCATCCATCTCAAACTCAATCCCAAAAAAATGCAGGTTCAGATGGAAATGTGGTAAAATAGCAAGATTAAATGAAAACTTACCAGTTTGAAGTTTGATCTTTAATTTATGAGGAGTTACGGTGAGCGATTCCATGAAGAAGCCCCGCCAGTGCGCAGGCGCGCAATCTTCAAAGCAGCGGCATGAAATCACAATAACTACAGTCGAAGTGATATAGTAAGACTCAGAAGACTAGAACTACCAGATGATCTTTGCGATTATGAGGGCCGGGAGCGGAGGGCACCGTAACTCCTCATAAAATAAAGATCAAACTTCAAACTAGTAAGTTCTCGTTTAATCTTACTGTTTTACTCCGGAATCACGTGAGTGATTCCGTGAAGATTTCAAAGCTCTGTGATTTCATGCTGTAGATCCGGTTCCATACTACACACTGCTTCGGTTGACACAGGATAAATAAATAATATATTGAACATTGTTTGAATTATACAAATTAATGTCTCAATAACAAAAGAAGCAATAACAACCCCTCTCTCCTAGGGGGAATTTACAAACAGGACCCAAAATAACATGCCCAAGTCCTTCCATCGTGAGGAAAGGTTTGTTAAAAAACTGTTCACTGGACCACCCTGCGGCCCCAAGGATTTGGACTAAAGGGGCATCCAGTGCCCTCGCTGCGGTGTTGATACCACCCTGGTGGAATGAGATTTAAACACCAGTGTCTGCTCCAGCAGAATCCAAACCTGCTTCAGCCACTTCAAAATGGTCTACACCGACACCTTTCAATAAGGTTTTAACTGATGAGCATCATTGTTTTGGAGCCTCTAAGACTCTTGGTGACTTCAATATTGACGTAGGTGCATAACTACAAATAGTCGCCGGTCAATGGGGTATGCTCTAAAGCTCAGTTTTTGTCCTGGACATCCCTGGCCTGCTTTGTGTAATTAGATCATATACATAAATCGTAATATTATTTACAGAAAATGCATGCTGTCCAGTCGTAGCTTTTGCAATGTCTGAACCCTGTTGCGCTGAAACGAGCGCCATGAGCATGAGTATAAGTGTTAGTTTTTTGGAAAACAGAGATGTAATCGGAGCCTATTGACGAAGCAGTGTGAGAACTATGCTCACATCCCAGATTCACATATATCTAGGTCTAGGAGGGTTCTTGTTAAATATCTCTCATGAATCAGGACACCAATGGCTGAGATCCGACAGAATGTTGTCCCAACCCCTGCCATAAATAGGACAATGCACTCCTAGCACTATTAATGGCATTATAACTCCATTGCTCGTCAAAGTGTAATGTATCATGAAACTCCAATACATCAGGTATGCCTGCAGTGTGATAAGATATATTTGACTGTAAGCAGAGCATCTCCCATTTTTATATATGAGATACGTATTGTTTTTTAGTATTATCCCTCCAGGCCGTAGTTATCACACCCACAGTTCGCCTCGATAGTCCGTGCCCCTGGAAATGTCTCATCAGAATCTGCAATCAACAGATTAGCACGATCACGGAAAGGGTGACTCTTTCCTGTCTCAGGGTGAAGCAACAAGTTGCTGCACTTGGGGATAACCATGAATGGCTGTGTCATTAGTCCCAGAATCCAACGTAACCATGGTTGTGTGGCCCAGACGGGGCTACCAAACGCCTGAGGCGGAGCCCTGCTCAATTTTGGTGAGACGTTGACTGATAAGGCAGAATGGGGAAGCGTAGACGAGCATACCTCCCGAACGTAGCGGGAATGCATACACCGCTACTGCCCTTGGATCCGGTTCCAATGAGGCGTATTTATTTAACTGGTGGTTTAATCTGGATGCAACAGATCTATGTCTGGCAAAGTGGCAGTCCATACTGGGTGACAATCTTTTAAAATATTTTGCATTCAACATCCATTCTATGTTGTCTTTACATTTACATGGCCTGGTGTCTGCCACCATGGTATCTATACCCAGTAGGTAGATTGCTAAGACCCAGATGCTCCTAGTAATACAGCAGTGCCAGATGGGGTTTAGCCAGATTATCACATGATAATGACTTAATTCCACCCATGTAATTAATATATATGCAATTGCTGTGATATTGTCAATCTGAACATGTAAATCATGCATTTGTTGAACAGTATGCTTTTTGGGGGTATAGAATGTCCCCTATTATTCCAAATATTTTATCCCATGCATCTGTAGGATTAATGCCTCTTGCATACTCCATTTGTTGTGGCTGGAATTTTGTTATCAGTGGCTCCCCATCCTGAAACACTCACCTCAGCTTGTAAAGCCGCTGAAGGTTGTTTGCTCAGAATGTTACTAGAGCAAGGTGAAACATTTGTTATCTACCTTTGCAACTCGGTGATAGCTTGGGCTGTCAACTGCATCGGTCTATCAAAATGACCTGCATGTTTTTGAGTGCTTGTTCCTTAGCCAGTTGCATATTCTGATAGTGTAGAGGCCCAAATTGCAATCCAGAGTAGGCTGCTATTAATTTGCCAACAACATTAGCCACTTGTTGGATGGAGGGTTGCTGTTCTTCTACCAGACTGCTGCAGGCCTATTTCTATACTTTTGGCCATAGGCAGAGTCACTGATATGTTGGTTGAATCAATGAAGAACCCCAATAGTCAATGATTCTTAGATGACATCAATTTGGATTTGGTTGGATGAATGCCCAACCTCTCGAACATACATTTGGTAATTGAAACAGAAATTCAGCTGCCTCCTGAGTGTTGCCTATGATGAGAACATCATGCAAGAATGCCATCACAAGTGATTCTGAGCCCGGATTAGTCCCCATACTGGTTTCCACAATTTTGTAAACAAGCTAGGGCTGAGGTTTACCCATTTTGGCAAAGTTGTAACTGCCAAAATGGGTCCAACTAATTTTCAATATCTGCGGTAATTGTAATGAATTGGTACTGAATAATATGCATCTTTCATTGCCATATAATATGCATCTATACTTGCCATATAACATCCTTTGGAAAGCAGTTGCTTAGCGGTACTGAAAGTTTCTATTTAAAAGTGTTTATACTGGGCATAGGAGTTTCAGTCGGACTAGGTCTTAGAATGGCTCGACATCCAACATCCTTCTTTTGCTTGGGGAATTCAAAATTAACTCAATTCGAAACCCCTAAACCTGTCCAGTACAAATGCCTCTGATGTTATACGGGCCATTCATTGAAGAACAATTGCAAACTACCCCCTACTGGTGACTGGTCTCTAGAGGATATGTCCTGGACAAGTCCAGCTGCTTGTACCACCATGGTTGTTGGATTCCTTTGCCTCCTAATTTTGCTGGGGATGTGCACTGGTGCATTCCAATGGCGTAGTAATGGGAGCTTGCCCCGCACCAGCGTTTGTGACTCATCTGAAGGGGTATGGTTGACGAGGGAGCATCATGTATAGTCTTCGCCTCATCATCTGAGTTATTGACTTACTTTGGCAGAACCTCACCAAACAACAAGTTTGGTGGCTATATTGGATGATCTGCACAGTGCTGCAAATTTCGGATTCAAGTTGGCTTGATAGCGTTTTTCGTCAGGCAGTTTTGGTCTCAAAGGGCTAACATGTCCGCTGTGAGTTTGATAGTGGTGCCCCTTCGAATGACCGCCCAAAAGCCGCTATACCTGATCCGATTAGTTATAAGGCTTTCTGTAGCCTTGGTTCATGCAATCGCATGGTTGCACCCATTTGCCCCCGGATGGACTGGTTCACAGTGGGCACTCTGAGTGATGCACAATTTACAGGTGACTCATGTCGCTTGGAACTGGTGAGAGGTCAGGTAATTAATGTTTCTGGCCAAATTTTTTGCCTTACCAGTTCCTGCCGGTATGGCGAATTTACATGCCACGTCCGACACACCGGGAGCTAAGCTCTTGGCTTTGGGGTATGCTTCTCTGCTATACCACCAACATCACGGTTAGTATCATACTGCCCTGGCTCTCCCTGCTCATGCATAAGGAAGGTATCATGCAGCCCTTGACATGGCGCGGCTCCATTTCCTCACCAGTTCCAGCCAGTATGGCGAATTTACTTGCCACATCCGGCACACCTGGAGCGAAGCTCGTGTGCTTTGGTGTATGCTCTTCTGCACTATCACCAACTTCAGGGTCAGAGTCATACTGCGCTGGCTCTCCCAGCCCATGACCAAGGGAGGTGTCATGCAGCCCTTGACATGGAGCTGCTGGCATGGGTCCCCATGCAGACTCGTAGGCATATGGTTCTTTCTGCCGGTATAGCTGTTCGCTATACGGAACTAAGGTAGAGGTTGCTGCTGAGAGTTGCTGGAGAACCCTGGGGGTATAAAACCCTGGCTGGAACACCTCCTGGTTGAACATTTTCTCTAGGAGGTGTTCCATCTTGTCCAGACGACCCCAAACCTTTTGTTGGTAGGAGGGGAGTCTTCCTGGCCTGACTCATCAGAGTCGACAGGCCTGGATGATTTCCTCTTGGGCTTCCTCCCGACATGAGTGGCCACAGTGCTCTGAGGCACCGGAGTTGCTGCCTCTGGCTGTACTGCAGGCTTTTTACTTTTATTGGCAGCACACCTTGCCTTACCTTTCATTAGTTTTCCCATTTTGGAAGTGTTCCTGCTGGTTCCTGCAACCAGCCTCACGGAACCTAAGCAAACCACAGTAAAGTTTAAAAACACTTACCTGCGGGTGTTTGAACTTACCGCAGGTGGAGCTGCACTCTCCAGCCTATCGATGCGTCTGAATCACTCACGTGACTCCGAAGTAAAATACCTAGGCCATATATTTACCAAGAATGGCCTTAAAACTGATCCAGCAAAAAACAGTGCTATTAATGAGCTTCCAGCACCCACGGATGTGCCCAGCTAGCAGAGGATCCTTGGCATGGTGAACTATTTGAGCAAATTCATTCCAGATTTCAGCGAACTATCAGCCCCATTGCGCCATCTCACACACAAGGACTCTGCTTGGACCTGGCATGAGCAACAACAGACAGCGTTTGACACTCTTAATCAGCAGATGTCGGCCACCCCTACTCTAACGTACTTTGATCCTAGACTGCCTATTGCACTTACATGTGACGCCTCACAACACGGCCTGGGCGCTGCATGCCTTCAGAATGATGGCCATGGCAATAAGCCTGTCGCCTATGCCTCGCGCACCATGTTTGACACAGAACAACGATACGCCCAAATCGAAAAAGAGTTGTTAGCTCTTGTTTGCCTGCAAAATGTTCAACTATTTCATTATTGGTCGATTACTATTACAATTGAAACCGACCACCAACTACATATCAGCATTTTCAATAAACTTATTCATAACTCTCCAGCGCACCTACAACGGATGTTACTACATCTTCAAAAATATGACATTGTCCTGACCTACAAACATGGAAAGAATATGCACCTGGCAGACAATCTTTCACATGCACCTCCGAAGACCTGCGAGGATCTACCCTCATGTTAACTGTATCCTTCATCCCTTCATCTTGGTTGGAGGACCTGGTTGCCCACACTGCCACCAACAAGACCCTAGGATCGCTAACTTCTGTCATTAAGCACGGCTGGCCAGACAAGCACTACAGTGTTCCACTGCCAGTCCGACATTTCTTCCCTGTTTGAGACGAATTAATGCTACAAGACGGCATTGTTTTAAAAGGACACAAGGCCGTGGTTCCTGTTTCACTGCATCACCGGTATTTTGACGCTGTTCATGCAGGACACCCAGGTGCTGAAGCCACTGTTTCACGGGCGAAAAGCATATTTTACTGGCCTGGCATGGCCGAATACATCAACGTGGCAGCTTGTGCAGTGTGCAGTAGCTTGGCTCCTCATCAACAAAGGCAACCGCTTCTGCCACATCCTGTACCTGCGCTCCCATGGTCTACAGTGGCAGCTGATTTATTTGAATGGCAAGGCAAGCAGTACCTGGTGCTCGTGGATTCGTGTTGGTTCGACATTTATTTTCTCAGCAGCCCCACTTCCAGCGGCGTGATTTCGAAATTATCTTGTAATTTATCTGTCCACGGATCTCCAGGCAAGCTGTTGACTGACAATGGAAGTTAGTTCACCAGCCAACAATTCAGAGTTTGCCAGACACTGGAATTTTCACCACATCACCAGCAGCCCTGAGTATCCACAGTCTAACAGGCTGGCTGAACAGACTGTCAGAAGTGCAAAACAGCTCATGGAGCGCTCTCACAGGGTTAAATCTGACGTATTCCTGGATTTGCTCAACTTAAGCAACATTTCCCGTGACCCTGCCTTGGGTTCTCCTGCTCAACGATTATTGTCAGGGCAGACCCACACCCCTTTGCCCGTAGCAGAGCAAACGTTAATCCCACATGTCTTTCCACCTGAGGAAGTTCAATCCAAGTTGCAACAGAAGCGTGACGTTCAGAAGAAATAGTTCGACAAGATGAGTAGGCCTCTGCCACCATTGACCAAAGGGCAGGTGGTTCGCTTACAAACTGACAAAGGCCATGACCAAATCAGTGTGGTCTCTGGTCCCGCCTCGGAGCCACGCTCGTACATTGTTAGAGCCGATGGCAGCACCTACCGACGAAACAGTCAACATCTTCTGCCTGTGAAGGAGCCAATCCCTCCACCTTATTATCCGGATCATACAAGTTCATTTCAATCTGCATCTAGTGGCCCTCGCATGCTCTTGCCAGCACAACAATCCATGCCTGCGACAGTTCCTCTGTGTGTTCCATCTTTGCCTGCGCCACAGTCTCCTGCTTCGACTCCAGAGACATTGGTCCACTTCCCCACGGTGGTGAAATGGGGGTATGGGGGTAGGTGGGGGGATGGGGAGTGCGTGGGGGGAGGGAGGTGCATGGGGGAAGGGGGGTGCATGGGGGTAGGGGGGTGCATGGGGAGAGGGGGGTGCATGGGGAGAGGGAGGTGCCTGGGGAGTGTGTAGGGGAGGGGATGCAGGAGGGGGAGGGGGAACGTGGGAGGAGGGGGTTGTGTGGGAGAGGGAATGGGGGTGTGTGGGAGGGGGTAGGAGAGTGTGTGGGAGGGGTGAGGGGGGTGTTTGGGAGGGGAGAGTGGGGTGTGTGGGATTGGGATGGGGGTGTGTGGGAGGGGGCTGTGTGGGAGGGGGGAGGCATGTGTGCAGGCGGGGAAAGGGATGTGTGTGGGAAGGAAGAGTGCTGTGTGGGAGGAGGGGTGTCTGGGAAAGGGAGGAGGGGTGTGGGGGGAGGGGAGGAGGGGTGTGGGGGGGCAGGAGTGCTGTTGGGGGGAGTGGTATGGGGAGGGGAGGAGGGGTGTGCGGGGGAGCGGGGGAGGGGGGGAGGGGTGTGGGGTAGGGAGGAGTGTTGTGGGGGGTAGGGAGGAGGGTTGTGGGGGAGGGGTGTGGGGTAGGGAGGAGGGTTGTGGGGGGAGGGGAGGAGGGGTGTGCGGCTGAGGGGGGGAGGGGTGTGGGGTACGGAGGAGGGTTGTGGGGGGAGGGGAGGAGGGGTGTGGGGGAGGGCAGGAGGTGTGGGAGGGGAGGTGAGGAGGTGTTTGGGGGAGGGGGTGGAGGGGTTGTGTGGGAAGTGTGTGTATGGGAGGAGGGAGGGGTGCGAGTGGGAGGGGGAGGTGTGTGTGGGATGGGGGCTGTGTGGGAGGGGGGTGGGTTTGTGTGGTGGGGAGGCGGTGTGTGGACACGGGGGGGAGGGGGGGCTACGATTTAACTCAGCGCCTCCTAGCACCTGCTCCCAACCACATGCACCCCACAGCTCACAGCCGCACTCACCCCACTGCTCCCGGCCGCACTCACCCCCCTGCTCCCGGCCGCACTCACCCCCCTGCTCCCGGCCGCACTCACCCCCCTGGGTATTCTTCACACCCCAGTGATTGACAGTGGATGCCGAGGGGCGTTGCTGTCCAGGCGATTGATAGGAGAGAAGACAATCTGCTGATCTTTCCATTTTTAAATCTTCATACCTTTTGTAATATTCCACTGATCTGAACGAAACTTGGTGCAATTGCAGCACAGGAGAACGGTGACTAAACATCGTAGAGTTATCGCATAGCGTTTTTGCTCAAATAAAATGACAAGATCAGAGTTTTAGTTACGTATACTCTTTGTTTTATTAAAATTGCCTACATTGCTGCACAATTCATATCTCATTGACACAACATTCTCTCACTGACACACTGACGTACACACTCTCTCTCTCTCTCTCTCTCAAATGGACACATTTCATCTCTTTTGCTCTTGCTCTCAGAAATCCAGTTGAGTGGTACAGAATTTGTTCAGTGCACACTCCCATAATTTCCCATTTTACAATCACAATTATGCTGTCGTGCCACTAATTCTGCCACCTTTGACTTTCAAATTAACTTCTGTGTTTACGTTCAACGTGCATTTGCATCATCACATATGGTTTCAGTGTGGTTTGGATTTCACTCACAATGAAAAAACATTATATAGCATGTTCCCATCTCGTATGCAATAGTGAAAAGAGTATGTTCACAAAAAAATAGATTTGTTTGTCTATGGAAAAACTAATAAAGCCAACTTTCCAAATTAAATACCCAGTAATTCTTACATTTTACTTCGGAGTCACGTGAGTGACTACGTGAATAGAAGCCCGTACAGCCGTTGGTGCGTCATGACGTCAGACGCTGGTGCAGTCGGGAACGGTTGGAGCAGCAGCGCTCCTCCGAGCGGTAAGTTTAAACAGGTTACACGAAAAGCTGGAGAATTCAGCGGGTGCAGCAGCATCTAAGGAGCGAAGGAGATGGGCGACGTTTCGGGTCGAGACCCTTCTTCAGACATCACCCTCCATTCTCCAGCATCTGCAGTTCGTTAACAGGTTTAAACGGAGGTAAGGTTTGTTGAAATACTTTACCACAGGTCATTTTCTGCGACGGTTGGGAGTAGATATGTTGCAGAAAGTGAAGAAGGTGTCGGCGAGGCGCTCCGGGGGTAGAAAGGAGAGTGACCAGGAGAGTGTTGAGGATGGAGGCCCGTCTGGTACACCTGGTCCGGTGCTGGCTAAACAGCCAGTGGTTGCGGACCCACTGCCGGGGGGCAGTGGAGGCTTGCACAGTAGGGTGGAAGGCCACTGGCAAGTCTCTGTGGCCCGTAGATGAGTCGGGCCTGGAGGTTATACCCTCCATAGGAGAGTCCGTTTGCTCACGGCTCTCCCACGTCGAGATTCTATTACAAAAGAATGCTCGACAGGGACCAGCTCCGTGAGGAGGAGTGGTGCCCAAGCCAGGCTGATGGAGAGCTTGTGCTAGCAGCACCTGTTTCAGGGCTGCAGAACTATCCTGCCTGTGAGGAGGATGTTCCAGCTCCGTGAGGAGGAGTGGTGCCCAAGCCAGGCTGATGGAGAGCTTGTGCTAGCAGCACCTGTTTCAGGGCTGCAGAACTATCCTGCCTGTGAGGAGGATGTTCTATCAGGGCCGTTTGCTGACACTGTTTCTATGCTGGGGGAGAGCAAGGTGTTCGGTTGGAGGTAATTCCGAACATTGCTGGGAAGTTTGCTGAGTGTAGAGAGGCAAACATAGAAACATAGAAACATAGAAATTAGGTACAGGAGTAGGCCATTCAGCCCTTCGAGCCTGCACCGCCATTCAATATGATCATGGCTGATCATCCAACTCAGTATCCCGTACCTGCCTTCTCTCCATACCCTCTGATCCCCTTAGCCACAAGGGCCACATCCAACTCACTCTTAAATATAGCCAATGAACTGGCCTCAACTACCCTCTGTGGCAGAGAGTTCCAGAGACTCACCACTCTCTGTGTGAAAAAAGGTTCTCTACAAGAAATCGAGGACAACAAGGCCGCAAGGAAAGATGCTGGTAAGGAATATAACATTTGACAGACGATGAATTAACTGATGTTCCTGTTCAAATTGGGGAAGGTTAAAATTGTTCTCAAACAATGGCAGCAGTTGACATCAGATTTGTTCATACTTAGTGTATTGAAGGGGTGAAAAATTGGATTTTACTATGACAGTCTACCTAATCAACATTTTCCTAGTCGTAAACTTATTTTTCAGATGAGGAAAATGTGCTTATTCAAGCAGAGATTCAGTCGTTACATAAGATGGGGTAATTGAGCCTTCTGTCTATCAAAGTCAACAATTTCTGTCAAGTATATTTCCCAGATCTAAAAAGACTGGGGGATGTAGAATTATTCTGGATTTATCGAATTTGAACAAATTTGTTTGTTATAGGCATTTCAAAATGGAGAACTTTACCACGGGCAAATATCTAGTGTCCAAAGGGTATTATATGGCAACCATTGATTTAAAGAATGCGTATTACGCAGTGTCTATTCATGGTGATGATAGAAGATATTTGAAATTTATTTGGATGACTGAGCTGTGGCAATTCAGGACATTGCCGAATGGATTAACTTCAGCTCCTAGATTATTTACTAAATTGGTAAAACCTGTGTTAGCATTGCTTAGAGCTCAGGGACATGTGGTAATGGCCTATTTAGATGATTTCTGATTGTTGGAAAGACTCATGCTGAAACTCAATCATCAGTTTCAGTTGTTAAAATCACTTTTGAACAAATGGGATTTGTTATTCACCCAGGTAAATCTAAATTATCACCAGTCCAAATTATTAATTTTCTGGGATTTACCATTAATTCCAATCACATGTTGGTAACTTTGCCCAGGGATAAATTGAATCAGTTAATTGAGGACTGTGTTAATCTCGTTGGAGAACAACGGCCTTTGATTAGATAAGTAGCAGTTTCATTGGGAAGTTGTTGCAGCCTTTCCAGCTGTGCAGTATTGTCCTCTGCATTATCAACAATTACAACCATCAAAGGAACAGGCACTGAGAATACAAAGGGGCTATTTTTGATAGGCCTATGCAGTTGTCAGCTGGGGCGATTGCTGACATACAATGGTGGATAGTACATGTTTCAAAAAATTTAAGGAAGGTTTCGTGGAATCACCGTCACTGATATTACAGACTGATGTGAGTGCACTGGGTTGGGGTGCAACAGATATGTCTTCTAGTTGTGGAGGCAGATGGAATGTGGATGAGACATCGCTTCCTCAATTAAGAGGGATTGATTATTTAGAGTTGTTGGGCACCTGGTATGGGCTCAAAGCTTATTGTTCTACAAGGAGGGATCTGCATGTGCAGCTCAGATTCACAACACCACAGCAGTGGCATATGTAAACCACATGGGTGGAGTTAAGTCACAGTCTTGTGATAGACTGGCTAACCAGATTTGGAGCTGGTGTATTGACCAAAATATCTGGCTTTCAGCACTTTATTTGCCAGGAAGAGGTCACGTCAGTTAATGACAACATTGAATGGATGTTAAATCAGGATGTGTTTAACCAAATAATTGATCAGTATGCATTGCCAGATATTGACTTGTTTGCATCTCGATTAAATCATCAGTTACCTAGATATGTTTCATGGTAACCAGATATTGGGGCAGTAGCAGTGGATGCATTTTCGCTGCATTGGGGGAGCAATGTTTGTGTATGTATTTCCTTCATTCTGTCTCATCAGCAGATGTTTGCAAAAGATCAAGGAGGACTCCGCTTCAAGGGTATTGGTAGTGCCAGATTGGCCTACACGAGCATGGTTTCCCGTTGTATTACAAATGGCTAGGGAGCCTTACATGCTTATGCCCAAGAATAAAAATCTACTGGTAAATCCAGTCACTGGGGATCAACATCCTTTATAGGATCGTATTGATCTGTTAATTTGCAGATTTTAAGGAGGCCATACCTGGGGAGAGGACTGTCTCATCGGACGGTGGATGTTCTCACGTCGGCCTGCAGGGATAGTACACAGCAGCAATATATCACCTATATAAGGAAGTGGGAGCAATTCTGCCTACAGCAGGATATTGTATATCACACGGCAGGGATCACGGATGTATTGGAGTTTGTCAACTCTTTATTTTGACCAAAAAATTAAGTTACAGTGCAATTAATTCAGCCAGAAGTGCTCTGTCTTCTTATTTACCTATGAATACAGAATTGCATACAGTAGGGACACATCCGTTAGTTCACGATTCATGAAGGGAGTTTTCAATTCTAATCCTCCTAAACTCAGGTATGCCGGTATTTGCAATGTGAGTGAGGTTTTTATGCTTCTTCGCCAGTGGGCTCTGGTTACAAGCCTATCTATAGCCAAATTAACTATGAAGGTGGTCATGCTTCTGGTGTTGGTTTCAGTCCAACGTGTACAAACATTGCAAAAGCTACGGTTAGATAGAATGCATGTGTCGGCTGATGCCATTATATTTTATGTCTATGATTTGCTTAAACATAATAAAAGAGGCATGACAGGATGTAAGATGGTGTTTTCAGCATACCCCGCAGATGATCGCTTCTGTATAGTCTCACATTTATCTCTTTACATTGAGATTACTAAACCTCTGAGAGGAACAGAGTTGGCTTTATTTATTAGTCACAAAAAACCACACAGTAAGGTGTCGGTGCAAACGATTTCAAGGTCCTCGCGGCCGCAGGATGGTCCAGTGAGCTAACTTTTCAGAGGTTTTGTCACAAGCCGATTTCAAGGCTCGGGGTGTTTGCTGATTCTGGTGTCAGTACTGTTACATTTTTCCCCTGAGTTAGAGGGGTTTGTTATGATTTGTTTGTAAATAAACTGTTATTTCATTTAACAAATGTATTACTGATGCATGATTGATTGTTAACGACTTTTGAGTCAATCCAGGCAGTGTGAACGTCGGATTTGAGTCTGCGGCGTGAATTCACAGTGCTTTGAAGTCTTCACGTAGTCACTAACGTGACTCCGAAGTAAAATAGTAAGATTAAACGAGAACTTACCAGTTTGAAGTTTGATCTTTATTTTATGAGGAGTCGAGTTGAGGGACTACGTGCCCTCCGCTCCCAACCTCATAGATCTCATCTGGTAGTTCTAGTTTTATCATCTTACCGTTATACTTCGGTCATTGTTAGCTGTGAATTCATTCCGCTGCTTTGAAGATCGACGCACCAACGGCTGTACGGGCTTCTATTCACGTAGTCCCTCAACTCGACTCCTCATAAAATAAAGATCAAACTTCAAACCGGTAAGTTCTCGTTTAATCTTACTATTAGTAATGCATCTCACTTCACTCCAGGTCACTTACAATAGTAAATCTCATAGTTTAATTTATATTGTGTCACAACATCTTTTCCCTGAGAGAGAGAAAAGATGAATTAAAAGAAAAAGAGAAAAGAAGAAAGAGAGAGAATGAGCAGGACAAGGAGGACAAGAAGAATGAGTGGGCAAGACTGAGCTGCTGGGAAAATGCCTTGGACAGCCAGGGTCTACTGAGACTAAGGCTGAGTGGCAGAGCAAGCCTGTGATGCAAGTGCCTCTTCCTGAACATGGACAACGAGGGGCTGTGCAAAGATGACCCACCAGGATAACCCAGAGACTGCCAGAGATCAAAACTTGGATAGATAAATTTCAGTGTGTTGCCCAAAAAGGGTAATGCTTCATGAGTACAGTTTCAGGAACATATTCAACATCTGTGTCCCAGTTGCCTATATTGGAGTAAACAGACTGATCAGCATTAACCGAACACAATATCATATGCTGTGACAGTGCCCTCTCCCTTCGATGTCACTCTGATCCCCTTACCTTGCAGACAGATAAGGGAATTGATATTAGTTGGCCACATGAACCCTGTCAGCCTGCTCCCGATGAAAACTCAGGCATTCTAGCCTGTGGGGCAGACAAGAGTATTTGCATTCCCTGTCACAATTTTGAGAAAGACTGAGCAACAGACCATATGCCACCAATGCCAGCGTGTGGCCAATACGGGACTGCGCGGAAACAAGAGGTAGACACCAGCACCTCTACCTGAGGCTAAGACTGAGTGGCTTGGGGCAAGCCTAAAATGCCAGACTATCTGCCTGCCCATAGACAATGAGGGATTGTGCTTACACACACAGATGTAACGAATGGCCACCAGGATAATCCAGAGACCTCCTGCATCGCCTCTTCTAGACCAACGCTGAGCTGCCAGGAAGAATCCTGTACCATCAGCACATCCTCTCGAAGCAAGGGTGAACTGAACGAAGAAGCCTGATGTGGACACGCCTCCTCCCCTGTAGACCAGGACTAAGCTGCCAGGACAAGCCCGATATTGTCAGCGTCACTGCACATGCACTCTGACAACGAGGGACAGAGCCCCCATGTGGCCCCAGCCTTTTTTTACCACCGTAAATAAAATAAATCATGTGAACTCGCCTGACTGCGAGTGTTGGTGTGGTCACTGCCGCAGCCGGTGTCATCCCCTGACACCCTACTGCTGGCGAACGTGGACAAGACCACACCGATTACTTGAAATCTTCCATAAGAAATTGAAATGGAAGAAGAAATACAAATGAAGGAAAACTGGACATTAAATCATCTTGAGAATGAAAGATGCCACAGTCTCTGCAGCTGAGCAAGCATAACTGCCATGGGTGCATGGGTGGCAGGTTTTATGGGGCGAATGCAGGAGAATGGGGTTGAGAGGGAAGGATGGATTAGCCACGATTGAATATTGTAGACTTGAAGGGACAAATCACCTTATTCTGCTAGAACTTCACAGTATCTTCAGAGGTCTGCAAGTATTTCTTCTTGCTTTCATAGATATTTAATTAACTATAACTTGACAATTGCTGCTGAAAATGTGAACAGAAAACGGTGAGAGCCAGACTAAAGAAGAGTTCCCTAAAGTCCTCCGGCAGCTCTTTACACATACCCACCATGCTATGTGTGAAAAAATTACCTCCCAGGTTCTCATTAAATCTTTCTCCCATCACCTTAAACCTATGTGATGCACATCAGAGCATGGCCAGAGAGAGCCACCTCAGCTCTCAAAGACTGTTTTGAATGCACAGACTGGACCATTTTTAGGGAGGCTGCCACTACCAACCATCATGTCAACTTGACGGAATATACTGAATCTGTGACTGGATATATATTCAAATGAATGGAAGATGTGACCGTCATCAAAAACATCACCACGAGGGCCAACAACAAACCCTGGTTCTCCAAGGCGGTACGTGAGCTCCTGAGAACACGGAATGCTGCTTTCAAGTCCGGGGACAAAGACGCCCTTAGTACTGCTAGGGCCAACTTGAACCGGGGTGTGAGAACAGCCAAGCATGTCTATGGACAGAAAATTCAAGCACACTTCACAGACACTAAGGACCCCAAGCGCCTGTGGCAAGGCATCCAGTCTGTCACCGGCTACAGGCCAACACCCCTACTGTGCGAGGACAACACAGACTTCCTCAACACACTTATCACCTTCTTCAACCAGTTTGAGGAAGACAACACCACCACACCAGCAAAAGCCCCTCCCTGCCCAGACCATGAAACACTTCACTTGGACCCAGCTGATTTGCGGAGGACCCTACTCAAGGTGAACCCCAGGAAAGCTGCAGGTCCTGACAACATACCGGGGCGTGTGCTCAGAGACTGCGCTGATCAACTCACAGATGTTCTCACGGACATCTTCAACACCTCTCTGAGCCAAGCCATCATACCAGCATGCTTCAAAGCCACCACCATCATACCGTTACCTAAGAAATCTCCAGCCTCAACTCTGAACAATTACCGGCCCATAGCACTCACATCCATCATGATGAAGTGCTTTGAAAGCTCTGGTCAAGGCCCACATAACATCCAGTCTCCCCTCTACACTTGACCCATTACAGTTTGCATATCGTCCCAACCGTTCCACTGATGATGCCACAGCAACAGCACTCCACCTAAGCCTGGCTCATCTGGAAAACAATAACAGTTACGTGAGGATGCTGTTTATCGACTTCAGCTCCGCCTTCAACACAGTCATCCCCCAACAACTGGTGAATAAACTCGGCGAAATAGGCATCAGCACTCCACTATGCAACTGGTTACTGGACTTCCTTACCGACAGACCACAGACAGTAAGAGTTGGCAAAAACTCATCAGAGACCACCATCATAAACACCGGGGTCCCACAGGGATGTGTGCTGAGCCCTCTGTTGTTCACGCTGATGACACGTGACTGTTGTGCCAAACACAATTCGAACCACATCATCAAGTTCGCAGATGACTCTACTGTGGTGGGCCTCATCAGCCATGATGACGACTCAGCCTACAGAGAGGAGGTTGAACAACTCATCAACTGGTGTGACATCAATAACCTTCAACTCAATGTCAATAAATCAAAAGAAATAACTGTGGACTTCAGGAAGAAACAGACAGTACACAACCCACTCACCATCAATGGCAGTGCAGTGGAGTCTGAAAAGCACCAAATTCCTGGGAGTGCACATCACAGATGATCAGACATGGTCTACCAACACCATCTGCCTAGTCAAGAAAGCACAGCAACGCCTCCACTTCCTTCGACGGTTGAGGGGAGCCGACCTCCCCCCTTCTGCCCTCACCACCTTTTACAGGGGTGCCATTGAGAGCATTCTTACCAGCAGTCTCTCAGTCTGGCATGGCAGTTGCTCTGCTGCTGACCTGAAGGCCCTACAGAGAGTGGTGAGGACAGCGGAGAAGATCACCAGATCACCCCAACCAGCAATCCACGACTTATACCCATCTCGCTGTCGCAAGAGAACAACCAATATCATCAAAGACACCACCCATCCAGCACACAAATTGTTCACCCCCCCTTCCATCCAGCAAGCGCTACCGCAGCATACGGTGCAAAACCACCAGATTCAAAAACAGCTTTTTCCCTCAGGCCATCAGACTACTCAACTCACTTAAGAAAATTCCATGAACATTACACAAACAAAGATCAACTGACTGTCAAATAACTTTAACTCAGTGTCTGCGGTATGCTATGTGCACTTTTCTATATTGTACCTTTTGTTATTGCACTTTAATAACATACCTCAAAATGTTACTAGACTCTGGCACACTATATAATGTCTAATTTTAATGGTATATTTTTTAATGGTATTTTTAATGGTAGATTGTCTGTCTGTGTTATAAATAAATATTACTTGCACATTTGGAGTATGGGGCAATTTCAATCCTCTGTGTAACTACTTGTTGCATTATTTGAATTGACAATAAAGTTTACTTTCACTTTGACTTTGACTTTGACTTTGACGTCCTCTGGTTCACAATTTCCCCACTCTACGCAAGAGACTCTGTACATCTATTCAAACTATTCCTCTCATGATTTTGTGCATGCAAAAAGTTCACCTCTCATTCCTCATTGACTGAATGTAGCCACCTAATCTATGAAAATTACTTCCTGCATTCGTCAATTCCTTCCATTTTGATATATTCTTTCTCACCTTACTGCATGTTTTGCATCAAATCGCTTTGTGTCACACCCAAAAAAGATCAAATTTCTCTTTGGGCACACCCATTATTCATCAGTAACATTACGCAAACATAAACTCAAGATGCCAAATTAAACAAGATTCTCACGAAACATCTTCATTGACACAGGTGAGTGACAATGCTCTTAAACATATTTACTTTGGAATTATACTGTACGTTGGTTTTTACCTCGGAAAAACGTGTTTTATTTCCCATGTTGTCGGGTTCTGTTGATATCTTCAAATGGAAAGTGATCTGTGGGGAAATATAACAATGGAATGGTTAGATATCCTCCGATTGCAAATCATTGAACTCCCCATTCCTATACTGAGCTTTCTGTCTTGAGCCTCCTCCACTGTCAGAGTGAGGTCACATGCAAATTGGAGGAACAGCATCTCTGATTTCTCTTGGGCAGCTTACAACCCAGCAGTATAACCATATAACCATATAACAATTACAGCACGGAAACAGGCCATCTCGGCCCTTCTACTGCGTGCCGAACAATTAATCTCACCTATTCCCATCTACCTGAACCCAGACCATAACCCTCCATTCCTTTCCCGTCCATATACCTATCCAATTTATTTAAAAACTATAAAATCAAACCTGCCTCCACCACTTCCACTGGAAGTTCATTCCACACAGCTACCACTCTGAGTAAAGATGTTCACCCTCATGCTACCCCTAAACTTTTGTCCCTTAATTCTCAAATCAGTACGAATATCAAAGGTAGACAAAAATGCTGGAGAAGCTCAGCGGGTGAGGCAGCATCTTGGAGCGAAGGAATATCAATTTTTTTTCTAATTTCAAGTGATCCTTGAATTCCCTCTCTCTCCGTCCCTCTCCCACCCTAGTTGTCCTGCTAGTTTCACTGTTCATATCCCTTTGTTATCTCGTCTGCCACAGCCAACACTGGACCATTGTGGTCTCCACTGTAACTGGGTTATCAGTGCCGGCTCTGATTTATTCTGCACCTTTACACACATCGTTTCTGACTCTCAGTCTGAAGAAGGGTCTCGACCCGAAATGTCACTTATTTCTTTTCTCGGAGTTGCTGCCTGACCCACTGAGTTACTCCAGTATTCTGTGTCTCTCTTCTGTGCGCAACATGCCATGGTAGTTTATGAATGTCTTATCCTGTATTCTTGATTTCATTAAGCAACCGCGATAATCAAACAACAACATGTGTATTGTGCTATCATTTTAATTGAAGATAGACATAAAATGCTGGAGTAACTCAGTGGGACATGCAGCAACTCTGGAGGGAAGGAATGGGTGTCATTTTGGCTCTTGACCCTTTTTCAGTGTCTAAAGAATGGTTCATCTAAGGAAGTGTTTGAAGAAGCATCTTGACCCAAAACCTCACCCATTCCATCTCTTCAGAGATACTGCCTGTCCCGTTGCGTTACTCCAACATTTTGTGTCTATCTTCGGTTTAAACCAACATCTGCAGTTCCTTCCTACACTATAATTTTAATAACCAGTTTGTCTTCTGTCAATTATATACCTTGCAAGCCCGCAGCCTTCCCCCTTTTGTTTTGTTTTGACCCCCTTATGTTTTGTTTTGAACCCCTTGTGTCATTTGCAGTCCACACTCGACACTCGTGCTGTTCTCCAGGGTGATTAAAATTGTCTGCAAGAAATGTATGATTGCATCAAAACAATTTATTCAAAGGAACACTAAGTGTAGTGTGAAGAAGGGTCCCCACCCAAAATGTCACTTAGCGATGTTCACCAGAGATGCTGCCTAACCTGCTGAGCGGCTCCAGCATTCTGCCTGTCTGATATTTAAGTCAAGCTAGAATTTCAACTAAAGATTAGACATCCAATATTATATCGCTGTTTGTGTACAATATTCCGCATGAATTGTTTCCTTTTAAAGTAACTTTTGCCTAATCACATTATGAATAAGATTTCAATGGTTCGACATCTTTCATTTTTGCTCTATGGGAATTTATGGTCGCCGACTGGTTTTACTACCAAATATGAACTTGAATGTAACAAATACTGTTCTGCTGAAGCCAAGTTAAAACATGGAGCTTTTTAGATATTTTTCTTTCCATCAGGATGATTATGGATATGAATGCTTTAATGACCTTGATGTCAAGCAGAATTTTAAGATGTGGTGTAGAAGAGAAGTTACACTTCATTGGTGCCATAGGATCCGTACTAGGTTCCATGACAAAGGAGGGATAGAATGTTCTGATCATTTTCTCTTTCTCTTATAATTCCAAACAAAATCTTTGGAGCTTTGAAGAATATGTGAGACAGGACTAATGTAAATCAAGGCACGTCTTTGTGATTTAAAACTTAAGAGAGAATGATCTGAGAATGTAGACTTGAAAGTGAGGACATAAATACTGAATCTTAAAGGAATATGAGAATTGAAGGAATTAAGGTTAATAAAATGGAATCATAAAGGATAAACTTTTTTACCCCAGTCTTCCAAAATACCAGATTCAAATTCACAATTTAAAAATACCCTAAACACCAGTTTCTCCAAATGCTGTGTGTCCATGGTCTCTCGCAAACCAACTCCAAAGAAATTAAATTTAAAAACTTAAAACACAGATACATCACAACAGAGATACATACAAATAGGGCCTGCACCTCTCTCCCTTTAGAGCCTTCACAAATAACAGAAAAACTTAAAAATAATAATTTTCACTGTGAAAACCTCCAATATAATGCTTATAAAGGAAATGATGGATGCTTGGCTTCCACGTAACACACAATTTCTTCAAAAGATACTGCCTCTTAAATCACAAGAGGCACTTCAATTTATAGAGAAACAGGATCTTTCAATCAGATCCTATTCTGTCTCGAGCATCGAATTAATCAACATTTCTTCTAATAATGTTTTAAAAGTCATGTAACAGCCTTTACACTCATCTCCCCCCCCCCCCCCCCCCCCCCCCCGAAATACATGACATCTTGTTTCTGGCTCCTGAAGACAGGACAGGTGATCATGCGCCTGAGGAGCTCGTGCAGGGGGGAGGGATTCAGATTTTTTTACCATTGCCAAATCCAGGGAGATCATGGATATTATTCCTGCACAGTTCCCATTATGAATGTGAAGCTTGAATGCCTCTCCCAACCTGATGTGCCTGTTCAAATGTATTTTATATGTACTAATTGAATTTGCCTTAACTATTTAACCTGGAAGACCTCATCCCTCCCTCCATCCAAAAATCGAATGCCTTTGTCACGGATCTTTCATCCTCAGGTAATCCTACCTCAATGCCTCAACCCTCAATGTGCACAGCTGATGTCTATAACCTCCCCAAGATTCACAAGCAGAACTTGCTACCACAACATCTCCGATGCTGGTGTGAGCTGAGTCAAACAAAGAGAGGGTGAGGCAGAAGGTATTAAATTCTGGATGGTCAATCAGGTGCTGTTGTTGTCAGTCCCGACCTATTTTAGTATTGATTCCACTGGCATACTCAATCCTGGTAATACAAAAGTATTCAGTTCTAATTTCTTGACAATTGTTGTCTTTTGAAGTTTCAGATTTCTCAGCATGCAGCTATCCAAGGCTATAAAAAAACAATCAGCCTCCTCCACACTGTGGGAATAATACTTTTTGATTTATTCATTCACAGGAGCCTGTGGAGAAACACCTCATTGCCACACCATGATTCCCATTCATCACATATTTATCATTGTCTTCATAACTGGAGCTAGTGTTCTGCTATATGTAAGTTGGCATTTGAAAACACAACAAACTGTTCAAAAGGACATGGTAAGAATGTCACAAATGGAAGATAAAGCTACCATGGAAGATCTTCGTCCACTCATGCATCCTGGGATTATTTTTCTGGAAACGTCAGACAACGTGGAGCTGAAGCCATTGGTGATGTGCTCAGTGGAGTCTACTGCTCGTCAAAACCCAACTAAAACAATCTATTTCTTCATGAAGGGGTTCAGTGGCAACTTGAGCCAATATCCAGAGCCTAAGTACAGACTCATCCCATTGCTCTCCTCAATGAAGAATGTTGTCCTTCTCCCTTTAAATCCTACTGAACTGTTTGAAGATACTCCATTGAAATTCTGGTATCAAAAGGTAACCAATAAGAAGAAAGTGTGATGTGTTACATTTTGGGTCGTCAAACCAGAGTGGGACTTTCTCAGTGAATTTTAGGGCCCTGGGGAAGGCTGTAGAATATAGGGAGCTAGGAGTACAAGTACATAATTCACTGAAAGTAACATCACAGGTGGACAGGGAGGTGAAGAAGGCTTCAGACATAAAGATAGACAAAAAATGCTGAAGTAACTCAGCGGGTCAGGCAGTATCTCTGGAGAAGAGGAATGTGGCATTTTTGGTCGAAACCCTTCTTCAGACTGAGAGTCGGGGAGAAAGTAACTAGGAGTATGAAAAGGTTCAAAACAAATCTGGGGCAGCACCAATGACCAAGCAATTGTGTAGTCAATGATAATTATTTTTGGCTGTGGGGAGGTGATAACGAAGATACATGCTAGTCTACATCAGTGAATACATTAAGGATAGGATGTTGATGATGTTGCAGTTATTGAAGTTGGTGAGGCCCCACCTGGAGTTTCGCGTTTTGTTTTGATCACCCAGGAAAGATTCGATTAAGTTTGATTGAGTCAAGAAAAGCTTTACCATGATATTAAGCAGGAAACAAGGACTAAATTATTGGAAGAGGTTGGACAGGGTAGGAATTTGTTCTTGAAGCTAAGGAGACTGAACGGTAATCTTACAGACGTGAGGGACATGGATCAGGTGAATGCACACAGTAGAATCATGAGGCCTGATTTTCCACACAGTGAATGGTCTGTTTATGGAATGAGCTGGAGGCAGCTACTGCATCAGCATTTAAAAGACATTTGGACATGTACATGATAGGTAGAGTGTGTGTTGACCATTTTGGTCTTGAGAGTAAGTTGACTTACTCTATCTGAAATTTTGCTTCCAATTCTGGTCTCCCTGAATGAAGAAGAATGAACACACTAAATGGAGTGCAGTAAAGTTGCACCAGGTTAATTCCTTGCATGGTAGGTTTGTAGTATAACAGAAATTGAGCATCTTGGGCCAGTGCTCACCTGAGGTTAGAAAACCCACAAGTTATCTCCTTGAAATGTCTAATATTCGTAAGGAGCATGACAGGGTAAATACTGAGATGATGTGTTCCCTGACTATGTGTCTATATTAAGGAGATGACTATCTCCAAATAGGACTTTGGTCAATCAGGATAAAATTGAGGAGGAATTTCTCTCGGTCAGCTCTTGGTGTGGTGAATCTTTGGGATTTTCTGCCAAATAATTCAGTGAATGTTTAATGGTTGGACATCTATAACGCATGAATAGGTAGATTTTGAGATATTTGTTGCTGCAATATTCGATGTTTAAAATAGATATTAATGATCACTGTGTTGTCTGGAGTGGAACATGTCAGTCAAAATAACAAAGTGCAAAGGGGGCAAAGAAGATTTTTAAGAAAGTTATCAGTTGTAGAAGGTTTGAGTTATAAGGAGAGGTTGGATCGGCAGTATATTTCTTCATTTGAGTATAGGAGGATGAAGAGTGACATCATAAGAGGCATCGATAAGTTAATGAGCCCAGACATCGGTGTGGAGGCAGGTACTGTCAAACTATTTAAGAAGGATCTCGGTAAGCATGTGAATCACCACGGATCTATTGTAGATAAATCGGGGTAGAATCGATGAGTGCAGTGATCGGGTGGATGTGATTTAGTAGTTGCCTTTCTAACCGTATGACTATCTGTCAGAAATAAGGATGAAGAGAGGATAGAGTTGTTTCCTTCCTAGTGGACCTGGCAGCTTAACATCGATTGAGGGATAGAACTGAACGTTCAGAAGGAATTGAAATTAAGATAATGTTTCTTTCTCCATTATATCACAGGTAATCCCAAAAAAGGAGAAGTTTTGGCTCCATGTGTTTGCTGATGGCTGTAGACTTGCACTGTTGTGGAAGTACGGGGGCATCTACCTGGACTCTGACATTATATCAATGCAGTCTATGCCATTTGGCAACTTTACATGTGCACAGCTCTCAAATTCTATCAGTAATGGTGCAATGGGTTTCTATCACAAGCAACATCCTTTTCTTTGGAATTGCATGAAAGATTTTGTGGCTAACTACAATGGAAATATTTGGGGTCAACAAGGTCCTAAACTGATTACCCGTGTGCTGAAGAGATGGTGTCAGATGGATAAGGTCAGTGCCTTCATTGGCAAAGAATGCAACGGCATCTCTTTGTGGATCATTGATCGATTCTACGCCGTCCCATGTCCAGCTTGGGAGAAGTACTTTGTTCCCTGGAAAATGAAGGACATAGAGCGTATATTTTCAGCTTCGTATGGAGCGCATGTCTGGAATTTCATGAATTCCAGCAAAAAAAAGAAAGTCATCGTTGGAAGTGGATCATTAATTGAACATTTTTTCCAGTTATATTGTCCAACTACATACAGGAATGTAATTTAATTGAATAATAGTTTGGCGATTTAGGACTTTGTATTGTGCAATGAGTGAAATAATTGAACCGACAGACTTTTTAAAAGTCACAATGTAAAATATGCGTGAAACACATTTGAGGACTATTAAAACTTGTGAAACATTCACTTCACTGTTATACTTATTTTTTTCTGACAACTTCTTCGGATCTGGATACATTCCAATTCCCATGTCCAATTTAAATTAGAATCAAACACCAATTGACACAACGTGTCTCTTCCTGACACACTCCATTTCTTCCACTAACACACTCCGTCTCTCCCACTGACATAACCTCTCTCTCACTCACTGACACAATTTCTCACTCTCACTAGCACTCTCCCTCCCTCTGCAGGAAGGATGTGGATGATTTGAAGAGTGCGCAGACGAGGTTTAATGAATGCCACCAGGTTTAGAGACATTATCTCTAATAACAAATTGGATTGTTTTCTTCAAAGCACCACAGCTTGATGGGGGACCAGTTAGAAGTATATAAAGTTATCAGAGGCACAGATATTGCTGATGGAAGGAATCTTACTTCCAGGATGTGGATGTCAAAGACTAGACAGCAGAGCCTTCAGGCAAGAGGGCGAAAGTTCAAAGAACACTTGGGTGGCTGGTCAAGTTCTTACATAGAGAGTGGTAGGTATCTGCAAAGCACTGACTGGTGAAAATCTGGGGAAAGACAAAGATGAAAGGCTGCAGAGACATTGATCAATGATAATTTATTTCAAAAATGTAAACCACAGGTAACCACGAGTGAAATAGTTGGTAAAATCTATGAGAAAGTTAAGCAGGAAAGGTCCCTCCAGTGGAAGGAAATATGCACCCGTTTTAACCAGGTGATCAGGTTTATGTGTGAGCAATGAATAAAGATTCTTTCTCTCGTAGATGGAAAGGACCATAATTGGTGCTAATAGCACGAATGGTAGTAAAAGTAAAAGAAAATCCGAATGGGTAAATGCTACCAGATGTAAACTACATCATTCAAACACAATCCTCAATGAGAAGGAAACACAAGAATCGTAAAATGTTGTGATATTATTTAAGACATATTCCTTATTAACTATCTTTGTAGTATGAAATAGTTATGAATGTACTAACATTGTGTGGGATCAGGGAGCATATGGGGATGAATTGCGGCATCTAGATAGTTACAATAAACAGGAGGTTGAAATTGGAGTATGAAATCCAACAAACAACTTCCACACAGAAAGCTCACTGATGAAGATAAACAAGCTTCCTTATCGAAGCTGTGCCCATATTCCTTTGCATGCACAAGGAGGTATCACTTTGCCTGCTCAAGGATAGGTGTAAAAGTTTGTTTCTTTTTTTTGTAAAATATTTTTATTAGAAGTAAATACATATTAAGAGGGAATAACATAAAATCAAAAAAGAAAAGACATATTATTCGTCACATACATTCTTAATATTTTTAAAGTTTACAGTTGTTCTTATTTATACCTCTATATTTTTTATTATTTTATAACAGAAAGAAAATAGTAAAGAGAAATAATAAAAAGAAATAAAATAGAAGTAGAAAATCGATTAAATGAGTGGAGTATAAAGCAAGATATTCTTCATTGGAGATATATGCGTGGTCTATTGTATATTGTTCTTCATCCATTCCTTCATTCAGGCTTCAGTCAGGCCCTCGAACTGGACCTCCTTGACCCTTTAAGTATTCAATAAATGGAGACCATATTCCTCTGAATTGATCTAGCTTGTCCAAAAGGACAAGTCTTAGTCTTTCCAGATGAAGTGTCTCCGACATTTCTGTAATCCACATTTTGATTGTGGGGGATGTAGGACCTTTCCAAAATCTTATTAGTTTTTTACCGATTATTAAACTATAACCAATAAAAAATATTTGCTGTGTTGTTAGTAGATGATCCGTTTATATTATTCCTAATATGATTAATTTTGAGTCTGGAGTCAAATTTGCATGAACTACTTTCGAGATTATGTTAAAAATTTCTATCCAAAAATTAGTAATTTTTATACATTTTGTGAATGAATGCGTTAGATTAGCTTCTAAATGCTGACATTTATCACATATAGCAGGAACATTTGAAAAAATTCTGTTTAATTTGGATTTCGAAAAGTGTAATCTATGTAAAACTTTAAATTGTATCAGGGAGTGTCTGGCATTTAATAAGCAGTGGTGTATATGTTGTAAACTTTCATTCCATACTTCTACACTAACTGTTTGTCCTAATTTGTTTTCCCATGCTTGCCTATATATTTCCGAGTTTGGTAAATCATTTTCCAGTAAAATATTATAAATATATGATAATAATTTTTCTGTATTCGGATATTTATTTAGACATTCATCTAAAATTTCTGTCTTTCTATTTCTAAAATCCTGTGTGTTTGATTTAACATAGTCTCTAATTTGTAAATATCTAAAGTACTCTTTTGAGTGTAATCCATAATTTTGTTGTAATTCCTGAAATGAAAGGAATAAACTTTCCCTATAGAGATCATCCATCTTATTTATTCCATAGTTCTTCCATTTTAAAACACCTTTATCCATCATTGAAGGTTTAAAAGTGATGTCATTTGCAATGGGAAGAGCCACTGGTATACTTTCTAATTTTAATGTTTTCTTCCAAATTGTTTCCAAATACTTATGCCACTTTCTATTATTGGATTTCCTCTATAACTTTTTTTATGTATTTTAGTATTAGCAAATAAAATCGAGCTAATTTCAAAAGGTGAACAATCTTCCTTTTCCATTTTTAACCAGTTTAGTTGTTTATCTACTTCTTCCAACCAAAAGTTCATATTTTTAATATTAACTGCCCAATAATAAAACATAAAATTAGGCAATGCAAAACCTCCATTTATTTTTGATTTTCATAGATATTTTTTATTTATTCTATGGTTCTTTTAATCCCAAATAAAGTTGGTAACTGTAGAGTTTACTTTCTTAAAAAATGTTTTAGGAAGATATATCGGGATCAGTTGAAACGGGTATAATAATTGCTGAAGAAAAATCATTTTTATCGCATTAATTCTACCTAACATTGAAATAGGTAATGTTTTCCAATATAGGATATTCTTAAGTAGTTTATTCAATAGGGGTGGGAAATTAGATTTAAATAAAGAATCATATATTTTTGTTACATGAATTCCAAGATATATGTTTTTTTCATTTGCTATCTTAAAAGGATATTGTTGTAATATATGTGAGTTGATTCCCATTATTGGCATAAGTTCACTTTTATTCGAATTAATTCGGTACCCTGAAATCAATCCAAATTGAGTTATTAAATCTAATAAGTTAGGAATACTAATTTCCGGCTTTGTAATATAAAGTAATGCATCATCTGCGTATAAAGAGATTTTATTTTCAGTTTCTTTGGTTTCATACCCATATATTTCAGGATGAAATCTGACGCGCTGTGCTAATGGTTCAATTGCCAGTGCGAACAGTAGTGGAGATAGAGGACAGCCTTGTCTACAGCCACAGAATAAATTAAATTTAGTTGTTAACATTTGATTTATTAATATTCTAGCTGTTGGCTTGGTATATACTAGCTTAACCCATGTTATAAACTTCTCTCCCAACTGAAAAGTTTCCATAACCGAAAATAAAGGAGACCATTCAATCTGATCGTAAGCTTTCTCTGCATCCAACAAAATAATTGATAGATCTTTATTAATGTTTCTTTTCGAGTATATAATATTGAATAATCTTCTCATGTTGTTTCAGGAGAATCGTTTTGGTATAAATCCTGTTTGGTCTGAATGAATTACTTTATTAATCACTGTATTTAGTCTTTGTGCTAGTATTTTAGTTAATTTTTTTTATCAGTATTTAAAAGAGCAATGGCTCTATACGACCCTGGATCATCCAGATTTTTATCTAATTTAGGTATAAGTGTTATAATAGATTCAGTTAATGTTTCTGGTAACTTCTGTTGTGCATAAATGTGTTCATAAAGTGTCTTCAAACGTGGAGCTATCATATCATAGAATGTTTTATAAATTTCTGATCCAATACCATCCGGTCCCGGAGTTTTACCATTTTTTAATGGCCTAATAGCTTCTTCGATTTCTTTAGTAGTTATTTCAGCGTTGAGTGATTCTCTATTTTCTGAATCCAGTCCTTTTAGATTACAATTTTTAAAAAATGTTTCTACTCCTATTCGATTTTCTGTCGTTTTGGCTGAATATAAATTTTTATAATATTGCAAAAATCTCTCATTCATATCTTTAGTTTGTACTAATAATTCCCCTTTGTCTGATTTAATCCTATGGATTAATTTTTCTCCTTCCAATTTTCGTAATTGACGAGCCAATAATTTTTGTGGTTCATCTCCGAATTCAAATTGTATTTGTTTAGTATATTGGTATAGTTTTACAACTTGGTCTAACTGTATTTTATTTAATTTATATTTCAATGCAAAGATTTTATTATGTTTTATTATGGTTGGGTTAACAGCGTTTTCTGTATCTAATTGTTTGATCTCCTTTTCCAATGCCTGTTGTTCCCTCCGATTCTCTTTATTATAAAATGCTTGAGAGGATATCATAATTCCCCGAAGATACGCTTTAAAAGTTTCCTATAATAGGGATGAAGATATTTCTGGCGTATCATTTATTTCAAAGAAAATCTTGATCTGTTTTGTGATGTATTCTTCAGTTATTTTGTCTTTTGAAATTTGTGGGTTAAATCTCCAATGTCTCTGTTTTTCCATTTTACCAGTTATTTTCATCATAAAAGTTAAAGGTGCGTGTTCTGAAATTATAATATTATGATATTTTGAATTATAAGTGAATGGGATAAATTTTAAATCTACCAAAAAATAATCTATTCTTGAATAAGTTTTATGCACAGGTTAGTAAAATGAGTATTCCCGTCCAGCTGGGTTTTGCATTCTCCAAACGTCTTTAATATTACTAGTATCTATATATGCATTTATTGGATGACTGGAATGTGATTTAAGTTTCCGTTGTTTTGATGATCTGTCCAAATAAGGATCTAGTGTACAATTTAAATCTCCTCCAATTATTAAGTTGTGTTGTGATAATTCCGGAATAGTATTAAATATTTTTTTTAAAAACAGTGGGCTGTCAAAATTTGGGCCGTATACATTGACAAAAATCATTTTTTATGTGTATAATTCTCCTATTACAATAATATGTCTACCATCACTATCAGTTATTGTTGAAGTGTGTTTAAATGAAGTGCCTTTACAAATTAATATTGCTACACCTCTAGATTTGTGTGTGAAAGAAGCATGATACACTTTGTCAATCCATTTAGCCTTTAATCTATGTTCTGCCTCTTTATTTAGATGTGTCATTTGGATGAATGCCACATCTGCTTTAAGTGCTTTTAAGTGTGCTAATACTTTACCTCTCTTAATTGGTTTGTTAATACCTTTAACATTCCAGCTACAAAACATTATTCCTCCATTCCCCATCATCATTTGTAAGTCTTGCATCCTTTATCTAAAGGAATATATAATAGGGCAAATGGTTCAGCTCGACATACCCGACTTTACACCCGAACTCCGAATAGATGAATTTCAAGACCCTTGAGTATCTCTCACGTATATACCTCCTTTGCATTGATTTATCTCCATTCAAAAGTAAAATAATAATAACAAGAGATAATATTAAAAAAAGGATAGATTAAGAGATTAGTAGGGTGCACAAAGAAAGAAAAAACTACATCTAATATTGGTGTAGTTAGTGTTAGCCATACTATCATGGCTAGCAATCTATAGACTTCCGTAGTCGATGTTACTAACTCACCCATTTCCATGATTCATTAAAATTGTTATTCCATACAAATATTTAACCGGGAGTATTAAACTCTTATGTGTACAAAATCCATCAGTCAAGTATTTGATAATATCTATACTTAATACTTATTAAAAGCAATAATAATAAGAAAATATAAAAAATAAATAATAAAAAATAAAAAAAGGGAAGAAAAATATAGAAAAAGTAAAAAAAAATAATAAAAAGTACCAGGGGGGATAAATAAAGTCAAAGTTTATATTTTGTGTATTTATATTTACTATTTACTTAATCCTAAGTAAATCAGCTATAGTTAGTTGTTAATCATTAATTTGTAGTTATTAGCTTTAATTAATAATACTACCACAGTATTAATTTTAGTATGTGTTAGTTATTAATATTAGTAGTGTTACTATTCTAATTATTAATATCCATAGGAGTGTCTCCAATCCGTATCTCCCCGAATCTCCTATCCGCATCCTTCTCCATCTTCTTTAGATGAAACAAGTCCATAGTCCATAGTCCATTCCAATCTTGAAAGTACAATTTAATTGTTGTTATAGTTCATCTTTGAAGCTTTCGTTCAGTCTACCTCTCGCTCCTTAATCCCTTGGGCAAAGCTCATTGTATCCGCTGGGTTTTTGAAATGATGTTCTTCCTGGTTGTAGGTAATTCTCAGGGTGGCTGGGTATCTCAGACTGTGCTTCAGATTCTTCACTTTCCTCAAAATTCCTTTGGTCTCCTTGAACGCATTTCGTTTCTTGGAGACCTTAGCTGGATAGTCTCGGTAGATGCTGATTGAATCTTCTTCATATGTAAGATTTCTACTTTTTATAATTTTCTTTATCATCTAGAAACATAGAAACATAGAAAATAGGTGCAGAAGTAGGCCATTCGGCCCTTCGAGCCTGCACCGCCATTCAATATGATCATGGCTGATCATCCACTCAGTATCCCGTACCCGCTTTCTCTCCATACCCCCTGATCCATCTAGACACAAGGGCCACATCTAACTCCCTCTTAAATATAGCCAATGAACTGGCCTCAACGACCTTCTGTGGCAGAGAATTCCAGAGACTCACCACTCTCTGTGTGAAAAATGTTTTTCTCATCTCGGTCCTAAAAGACTTCTTTTCCAGGACATCCTTCTCCTCCAGGACATGATCATACTGGACTTTTACTATCATTTGTCTTGGTGGGGCATCTTGCTTTGTATAACGTCTCATTACTCTGTGTGCTCGGGCGAGTAAAGGCTTTTGTTCCAGAGATAAAACCTTTTGCAGTAAGTTTGCAGTAAACTCTCGGGTATCTTGATTCTTTTCTCTCCCTTCTCGAATACCCACGATCCTTAGGTTCTGTCTTCTCTGGCGTCCTTCCAACTCGGTACACTTATCAGTTATTTTGCCCAGTAAATCAGATAAATGTTGATTTTCTTTGAGCAGTGTTTTCGTAGTCTGAGTACTTGTTTCGACTAGTTCTTCAAGGTTCTTTATGGCTGTCGACTGTTCCTTAATTTCTTCCACCACAGGTTCCATTTCTATTTCCACCTTATTTTTGATTTTTTCATTCATCTCTTCCACTATACTTGCAGATTGATCCGTCAATATTTCTGCAATTTCCTTTCGAAGTTTGTCAGATAATTCCATGGCCGAGGTATTAATTTCAGACTTTAACCCCTTCATCTCCTCCTTGATTTTTTCTATTTCTTTCTTAACATTCATTTTTGTCAATTCAGTCTTTAATTCCAACTTTAACTCAGCCATGTCTTGTACAAAATAAAACTTTGAGTTCTTCAATTTCCGATTTTTTCTTTGTTTTTTTCGACACATCTTCTAGGGATAGTGTCCTTGCTGAGGCCGAGGCTGCCTTGCTCTTGTTCTGCCGTTTTCCTTGTATACCGGAGTTTTGTTTTATCTGCGAGTGGGCTGCGCTGTGTTGCCATTACGAGTCGCGCGCCTGATGACGTCACTCACGGCAGCCGGTGCAGAAACAGCAGGCAGTAGGTAGGTCTTTTCTCCCCGGTTTTTCCTCATTTTTTCACGGAGCTGGCTGGCGTTGCTTTCTAGCCCTCCATAGCGCCACCGGAAGTCGTAAAACTTTGTTTCTTAAAAGAAGACAACAACAAGCTGGTTAAAGGTACACCAAATCAATCTTTAATCGATTCATCAGACGGGAGTGGCAAGATCTACAAAGATTTTGTAAACTATATTAGATTTGACTATTAACTCTTTCACAGGTTCCAATCAAAATTATAATTTGACATATATTGTTCTATTTTCACAACTGATTAATGAGAGAAAATAGTAATATCCTTTCTTACCAAGTGTTGATCATAAAGATCAACAAGGAGGGAACTGTGAAAGAAAACTTAATATCCTCCCTTATTTAAATTTGATCCAAGCTAATTTTGAATCAAATTGGATAGAAACCTTGGATTACATGCCATCTAATCTATCAGATTATTTTACCATACGGGTCCTTGCTAAAGTCCATCTAGACAAGCATTAATGTCCTGAACTCATGAATCTTCTTGGTGCAATAAAACTCTATAAAGTTTGTGAGACACTAACTCCTGCACACTAAACCCCTCCAACAACTTTCCCAACACTGATGTCAGGTTCACTAGCCTTGAAGTTTCTTGACATCCCTTTGCTGCCTTCCAAATGGTGCAACATTAGCTACCCTCCAGTTTTCAGAACTCCACCTGATATAAATCATTCTGCAAGGATTTCTGCAATTTATTCCCAAACATCGCATGATTGCACTAGGTCAAGCCATGGGATTTATAAACCTGAACCTATGTTAAAAGCATCAAAATTTACCTTTTTGATAATTCATAAATGGCCTACAGCTTCGAGATTCCGTAGTCGATGTTACTAACTCATCCATTTCCATGATTCATTAAAGTCCATCTAGACAAGATGGACTTTAATGAGTAGAAAGTGTAGATTAAAACATCATATTATTGTCCATACCACCTAATGGCTCCTTAACCTCAAGTTCCCTTATCAAATCTGCTTCATTACACAGCACTAAATCCAGAATTGCCTTCTCCGTGGTAGGCTCCAGTACAAACTGCTCTAAAAGTCCATCGCGGAAACACTCCACAAATTCATTTTCTTGGGTTCCAGTACCAACCTGATTTTCCCAGTCTACCTGCACATTGAAATCTCCCATAACAACCATAGCATTACTTTTACAACATGCCATTCACATAACTCTTGATTCAACTTGCACCCTATAACCAGGTTACTGTTTCATGGCCTGTAGATAAGTCCCATTAGGTTCTTTTTACCCTTCCAATTCCTTAGTTCTATCCATATTGACTCCACATCTCCTGCTTCAATGTCACCCTTTGAAAGGGACCAAATTTAATTTCTCACCAACAGCGCTACCCCACCCCATCTGCCCACCTGTCTGTCTTTTCGATAGCATGTATACCCATGAATATTCAGTTCCCAGCCCTGGAAATATTCAGTGCCCTTCTTGCAGCCATGTCTCTGGAAAGGGCCTGTCCCACTTAGGCGACTTCTTTTGCAAGTGCAGGCGACTGGCATAGTCTTGTTGAATCGCCGAAAAAGTGAATGTATCAAACGCATCCTATGACTATGTAGAAGACATCCTTCAACTATGTAGGACAAGCTACGACTATCTACAACTTAATTGCCGATGCAATTGTGACTGACCCAATAGTGGGGACTGAAGACGACCATCTTCAATGTACAGACGACTACACCCACGATTACAGAAAGCAAGCTATGACAAGCTACGACTGTATAGTCGTGAGATCACCTAAAAAAATAATGTTAGATTTTCCAAACATGTTCTTTTAAATTCAGTGTATTGCTTGTTTTAGTGTAAGATTTATCAAAATGTATGAATGTAAAATCCTTTTAAATGCAGTGTATTTGAAATAAGCAGTTTTCTTCATCGAAATAAATGTGAAAAGTCAAACTTTAAATACAGTGCATTCCTTCCTTACGTTTGTGTGTGTTTCAATGAGGGACTACTATGAAAAAGAGTGACATTCATACATCAATTTGAGGTTGAAATTCAGGGATTGCCGTTAATGGTAAAGAAACATACAAACGTCTTACAAACAAACAAATATTGATAACAGCCTGGTGGGTGGTGTTGAGGGTTGTGCCCTGCCCCTGAGCTGAAGCCGTCTCCTCGGAGCCATGTCTCACACCGTCTGATCCACTGAAAGAAAAATTGCGCAATAACCGCGCACTGGAATGACACTGCATCATGTGCTGCTGTCTACAAACCTTTTTTTCTCAATGAGCCAATGAAAATGACCAGTCAGCAAAGGTGATTAACTAAGACTACCTACGACTACCTAAGACTACCTACGACGACCTACGACGACCTACGATTACCTACGACCCCACTTTAACTAGACCTACGACTACAAAAGTATCGATTTTCTCCATGGCAAACAATTTTTGGTCACAGAAAATGTTTCAACTTGTTGAAAAATGTTTGCTGACCATACTGAGGCCGCGACTAGTTCCCAGAATGCGGGAGCTCCTCCCGATGATGGAGACCTGTGATCTTGTGGTGATCTTGTGGTGAGCGCAGAGTCTTCTAAACTCGCCAAATATGCTGCCTAAGTGGGACATGCTCTTAATTCCGGCTACATTCCGGCAACATCATACTTTCTAACTGAGCCTCAAGCTTACAATTTCTAACTGAGCCTCAAGCTCATCCCACTTTACTTCCTATACTCACACATTCATATACACATTGACTTCGGCATTCACCTCTGTGCTCACTCCTGTCCCTATTTGCCCTGACGTTATTCTCTTCTCCCTTCTTGAACCATCCTTCCCATTAATTCGGGAATCTTTTGAACTTTTCCTGTATTTACTTGCCCTTTAACTCCATCTTCATACATCCAATTTGTCAATCCCTCCCCCCACTATTTAGTTTAAACCCGCACACGTAGCCCTAGCAAACCTGTCTGTCAGAACGTTGGTCCCCCTGCAGTTAAGGTGTCACCCATCCCTTTTGTACAGGTCACCCCGACCCCAGAAGAGATTCCAAATCTAAATCTTCCTGCACCAGTCCCTCAGTCACACATTCAGATCCCTTATCTCCCTATTCCTACCCTCTAGCATGAGGTACTGGAAGTAATCCAGAGATAACCATCCTAGAAATCCTGCTTTGAAATCTGGCAGTTAGAGAGTTGCCCGGGCATGCACACGAGCAGGCGGCTGCTGTACAGAGTTGCTAATTAAAGATATACTCCTTTTATGTCGTGGTACAAGCTTTATTATACAAATAAACACAACGTGGTGTCGGAGATGGGATCCTTGTAAGCAAAAAATAAATAAAGAAGAGGAAGGGGTATGTTTTGGCGCGAAATGGGAGACGAGCCTGCAGATATGGCGCAACCCACACCAACAGAGCAGCGTTATGCTCAAGTAGAGAAGGAGGCATTGGCTGCGACATGGGCATGTGAAAGGTTCAGCTGTTTAAACATAGAAACATAGAAATTAGGTGCAGGAGTAGGCCATTCGGCCCTTCGAGCCTGCACCGCCATTCAATATGATCATGTTTGATCATCCAACTCAGTATCCTGTACCTGCCTTCTCTCCATACCCCCTGATCCCTCCAGCCACAAGGGCCACATCCAACTCCCTCTTAAATATGGCCAACAAACTGGCCTCAACTACCATCTGTGGCAGAGGATTCCACAGATTCACCACTCTCTGTGTGAAAAACGATTTTTTCATCTCGGTCCTAAAAGACTTCCCCCTTATCCTTAAACTGTGACCCCTTGTCTTCCCCAACATCGGGAACAATCTTCCTGCATCTAGCCTGTCCAACCCCTTAAGAATTTGTAAGTCTGTATGAAATCACCCCTCAATCTTCTAAATTCCAGCGAGTACAAGCCGAGTCTATCCAGTCTTTCTTTATATGGAAGTCGTGCCATCCCAGGAATCAGTCTGGTGAACCTTCTCTGTACTCCCTCTATGTCAAGAATGTCTTTCCTCAGATTAGGAGACCAAAACTGTACGCAATACTCCAGGTGTGGCCTCACCAAGACCCTGTACAACTGCAGTAGAACCTCCCTGCTCTTGTACTCAAATCACTTTGCTATGAATACCAACATACCATTCGCTTTCTTCACAGCCTGCTGCACCTGCATGCCTACTTTCAATGCTTGGTGTACCATGACACCCAGGTCTCGCTGCATCTCCCCTTTTCCTAATCGGCCACCATTCAAATAATAGTCTACCTTCCTGTTTTTGCCACCAAAGTGGATAACCTCACATTTATCCACATTATACTGCATCTGCCATGCATTTGCCCTCTCACCCAGTCTATCCAAGTGATCCTGCAGCCTCCTAGCATCCTCCTCACAGCTAACGCTGCCCCCCAGCTTCGTGTCATCCGTAAACTTCGAGATGTTGCATTTAATTCCCTCGTCCAAATCATTAATGTATATTGTAAATAGCTGGGGTCCCAGCACTGAGCCTTGCAGCACCCCACTAGTCACTGTCTGCCATCCTGAAAAGATCCCGTTCACTCCTACTATTTGCTTCCTGTCTGCCAGCCAGTTCTCTATCCATATCAATACTGAACCACCAATATCGTGTGCTTTAAGTTTGTATACCAATCTCTTGTGTGGGACCTTGTCGAAAGCCTTCTGAAAGTCCAGATATAACACATCCACTGCTTCTCCCTTATCCACTCTACTAGATACATCCTCAAAAAATTCAATAAGATTCGTCAGACATGATTTACCCTTTGTAAATCCATGCTGACTTTGTCCAATGATTTCACCACTTTCCAAATGCGCTGCTATCCTGGGAAGACCATTCGAGCTGGAAACTGACCACAAGCCGTTGGTGAGTCTGCTGGGAGGGAAAGCTTTGGATGACCTTCCACCAAGACTCCAAAGATTTAGGATGAGACTCATGAGGTACAACTATACAGTCAATCATGTTCCTGGCAAAAAACCTGGGGACAGCCGACACCTTATCGCGTGCTCCTCTGAGAGCTGCAAGAACACACGCAGACACAAGCCTATTAGAGGACACCTATGTAGACTCTGTCATCAGCAACATTCCTGTCAGTGGAGATTATCTGAGCAGCCTACGTGAGCACCTGCGGGCAGACAGCACGTGCTCTGCACTGATGGAGTACTGCACAGACGATTGGCCCGACAAAAGCCAACTGCAGGGAGTGCTGAGACATTACTGGGCTGATAGAGCAGTGCTGACTGTGCACGATGGGCTGCTGCTGCGGGGCACGAGGCTCGTCATCCCATCAGCCTTACAAGGTGATGTGCTGCAGAGACTACATGAGGGACACCTGGGGGTGACAAAGTGCAGGGGCCGGCCCAAACAGACGGTATGGTGGCCAGGACTCAGCAGCCAGCTGAATGACATGGTGCTGAAATGTAGAACCTGCATCCAAGAGAGAAGGAATGTCAAAGAGCTGCTGATGCCAACGGAGATGCCAGACAGGCCTTGGCAAACCTTTTTTTTTTTTTTTTTTTTTTTTTTAACAAATGCTTTTATTTAAATCAACAAGTACAAAACATTAAAACAATCAGAAAATGCCTATATTTGGCATTTTACAAACAAAGTCCTTGGCAAACCTTTTTTTTTTTTTTTTTTTTTTTTTTAACAAATGCTTTTATTTAAATCAACAAGTACAAAACATTAAAACAATCAGAAAATGCCTATATTTGGCATTTTACAAACAAAGTCCTTGGCAAACCTTGGGAGCTGACCTATTCACGCAGAAAGACAAGACTTATCTACTAGTAGTAGATTATTTCTCAAGGTATGTGGAAGTTGCGCTGCTGTCACCCACAAGGCCCACAGATGTGGTGGTACACCTGAAATCCATGTTTTCTCATCATGGAATTGGTGAAGTTCTTAAAAGTGACAATGGGCCCCAGTTCTCAGGTAGCCACATTAAACCTTTGCAGCAGAGTATGGCTTTGTGCACATCACGAGCAGCCCCAGGTTTCCTCAGAGCAATGGTAAGGCGGAACGCGCTGTACAAACCATGAAAAACCTGCTAACAAAGGCGTCAGACCCATATCTTGCATTGCTGGCCTACAGAGCCACCCTTCTACAGAACGGCTATAGCCCGGCCGAGCTGTTGATGGGGCGCCGCCTCCACACTACAGTTCCTGCCCTTCCAACCCTGCTGAATCCAGTTTTGCCTGACTACAACGCGCTGGGGGCCAAAGAAAGGGAGAAGAGGTGGAACGACGCAAGATCCTTCGACAAGAGGCACGGTGCGAGAAATCTGGAGCCACTAGTACCTGGGGAGGAGGTGTGGATCACCGATGCACGAGTCCATGGCAAAGTGCTATCTACACACAATACCCCTCGCTCTTATATCGTCCAGGTGCCTCAGGGCAAACTGAGGAGGAACCGGCAGCACTTGGTGCCCCTGCAGACCAACAGTGGGGTAGTCAACGCTGATGAGCCACCGGTGGGAGAAGATTCAGCTCCACCAGAGCCAGCTCCACCAGTGACAACATCACCCAGCAGAGAGGGCCCCACCACAGAGACTGTGCGGACCAGATGTGGGAGAGAGGTTAGAAAGCCGAAGAGACTTGATTTGTGATTTATTGATGTTTTCTATAATAAAGAAAAAGAGAGGGTGAAATTGTTCTGTAAACCTGGTACATTTACCTGAAACCTGAGAGTTTAAGTTTTGAAGAACACAGCCTGCTAAAGTAATAGTTCACAGTATGGTAACGCAGAAGTTCATTTCTATTTTGCATGCTTGAATCAGGGACAGGTCTTCCAGCAAAAGGGCAGAATAAACCCTTAAGACCTGCGGAGACAAAGGTAGTCCACCCTTTGTTCTCAAAGAAAGGGAGATGTGGTATTATGGGAATAATAGTGCAAGGAATGCGGTGGCCAGAGGTGACGTGGGAACCCGGGGCTGTGGCAGTTAGGGAGTTGCCCGGGCATGCCCACGAGCAGGCGGCTGCTGTACAGAGTTGCTAATTAAAGATATACGCCGTTTACGTCGTGGTACGAGCTTTATTATACAAATAAACGCGACAGGTTTGTGAAATCTTGAACCCTGGCACCAGGGAGACAACAGACCATCTTCAAGTCTCGCCTGCCGCCACAGAATCTCCAGTCCACACCTCGGACAATGAAATCACCCACCACTATGGGTCTGCCCGCGTCGGTTCTCGCCGGTCGAGTCTCATCTCCAGGATTGGAGCCACCAACCTGTCCGCCACTTCGGACTGGAAGCGTCGTCTCCCCCAACAGCTCCCAAAAGCGGTGTACCTGTTTTCATTAGGCACAGCCGCCTCGGTCTCCTGCACTCCATATGGTTACTCCCCTTTCTCTCAGTCACACACCTTCGTTCTTCCTCTATCCTTGGAGAAACAACCTCACTGTAGGTCCTGTCCAGGATACTGTCATTACCCCAGATGGCCCTGAGGTCATCCAGCTCTTACTCCTGCCAGCGGTAAGTTTAAACGTGCAGGTAAGTTTTGTATTTTTTACCTGGTTGTGTTTTTCTTGCAGGAATCTCTTTTTGTAAGAGATTTCCTGCTGGATATGTCGGGGCGCGAAGTCCGGACGGGCCGCGGGAAACCGGTTGGGCCGTGGGGAATTGATACTCCGGTCATCACCGCGGAAGCGCGGGTAACCGGCGGCTGTCAGAGTTCGCTACCGCAGTGACCGCTGTGGTTGTCGTTGAAGGGGTGAATCCAGCAGCGGTATCACCACCAGAGTCGCTGACAGTGTGTCAGCAGCTTCCAGACCGCGGTGGTTCCCGTGGAGGAAATAAATCCAGGAGCGGTTTCGCCACCAGAGTCACTGACAGGGCAGTCAGCGGGTCCCAGACCAATGGTGTGCACATGAAAAAAGGTAAATCCAACAACAAGTCGGTCAGGCCTATGGACTCGGGGAGTCAGGCCAGGATGGTTCCCCTCCTTCAATGTGTAGCGTCTTCGGGCGTTTGGCCCACATGGAGCGACTGATGGAGAGGTGGCTCCACAATGATACACTCCAAAGGAGGGAGCTATCAACCCGGGTCTCCTCGGGAGTCCGTGGCAGCAGCACCTGGTGAAGGGCTGTCCAGAAAAGATGCTGCTGATGGAGAGGATGCTCCATCACAATATGCTCCAGCAAGAGGAGCTTTATATCTGCGGGTCTCCTCGGGGGCCGTGGCAGCAGCACCTGTAGAAGGGCTGCATGATGTCTCCCTCTTAGAGGAGGTGAGCACACAAAGTCAGTTTCGTTCTGACTCCGAGATCGGAGGTATAGCTGATGAGCATACCACGAGGCAGGGGCCTGCAGAAGCACCTGTTCAGGGCTGCCTACGAATCTCCCTCTCTGTGGAGGGGAGTGCGAGTGGTCAGTGGGATTGGTGGGGATGACCATTTTGAAGGCAGAGCTGTAGTCTATGAAAAGCATCCTCACGTACGTGCCCTGTCTCTCCAGGTGAGTCAGGATAATGTGAAGAGCCAGAGAGATGGCAGCCTCTATTTGCCCTGTATGCGAATTGAAGTGAGTCCAGTGAGGCAGGGATGCTGGATTTGATGTGTGAGAGGACCAGCCTTTCAAAGCACTTCATGATTATTGGTGTTAAGGCAACCGGACGATAGTTGTTCAGGTTGGTGATTTTTGAGTTTTTCGGCACCGGCACTATGGTAGCTGACTTCAGGCACTTGGGGACCATTGCCAGAGATAGAGACAGGTTAAAGGTCCTGGTGAATACCTCAGCCAGCTGTTCAGCCCAGTCCTTAAGTAACCTTCCTTGGACTCTGTCCGGGCCTGCAGCCTTGCATGGATTGACACTTCGCAGACTGCACTGTACATCCTTTGTGCTCAGTGTTAAGACCTGTTCCTCCACCATGGCCAGGGTTATTCCACTCCTGGTGGTGTTGCCAGTTTTGAATCGGGCAAGGAAGGTGTTAAGTTTATTGGCCAGTGTGATGTCACTGTGGGGGCTGGTAGGGCTGCTCTTGCTGCCAGTGATGTCCCTGACACCCTGCCGCATGCTTCTGGTGTCCGCGGTATTGAAGTGGTCTTCCACCCTTTGCCCGTGGATGTCTTTGGCCCTTTTTATACCTTTGTTCAGGTTTGACCTGGCAGCACTGTATGCTGAAGTATCACCAGATTTGAAGCCATTGTTGCGTGCCCTTAACAGATTCTGTAACGCCTTGTTCATCCACGGTTTCCGGTTTGATAACATCTGTATTTCCTTGTCCAGTGTGACAAACTCCACACAGCAGTTGATGTAGGAAAGCACAATGGATGTGTATTCCTCCAAGTCTACCTCTGTACCACAGGTTGCCTGTTGTGTAAACAGGTGCCAGTCGGTGCGATTGTATTGTGATTGCTTGCTTCCTTAAGCAGGTAATATCGCTTTAATACGTTGTGTGATTGCCGTTTTAATTTACCGATTTAAGACGCTTTGTGGATTGTGTGTGAATTGTGTATGGACCCCGCCTATTACTCCCTTAAGGAAATAATGTTACTTTAATAAGCTGTGTGAATTGTGTGTATGGGCCCTGTCTACCCTGTTTGCAAGGTGATAAGTGTGTGTGAAATATTTGCTGTATTGTATTGTGTGTAGATCATTGGCTGAAATGGGTAATTACCTAGATACTACCACTGACCCGAGAGTCCGTTACAAATATTATGTGCTAAGTATCCCGATGAAGCAAAACAATTGAAGCAGTTGTCTGGAGCTTTGAATTTTTAAAAATAGGCAATGAATTGAGGCCTGAGGGAGGGGTTGGAACCCTGGAAAGTGTGAAATACATAGAAAAAATAATTTGGAAGTATATTCAAAATATAATATTATGGCCAGGACAGGGTGAAAGATGGAGGATGTCACTTCATCCAGATTTAACTCGTATGTGCAGTATAGATTTTCAGAATTGGAAACTTTGTTACTGACTAACAATTGATTTCTATAGGAGCTATATGGCAAGCATCGATCTGAAAGATGCATGCTAATCAGTTCCCATTCACAGGGATCACCGGAGATATTTGAAATTTATCTGGATGGGTCAATGATAACAGTTAAAGCATTGCAAAATGGGCTAACTGCAGCTCCCAAGTGTATTTACCAAATTACTAAAACTGGTGCTTGGGCTGCTCAGAGCTCAAGAACATTTGTTATTGCCTATCTGGATGATGATTTAAATGCTGTTTTTTACTAAAATTAACTGTTGCAGCCCGAAACTATATTTGAGAAATTAGGGTTTCTCATCCATCAAGTTAAATTTAATTTGATACCAATCAGAACTATTGATTATTGGGATTTACCTTTAACCAGACACCGGGCATTCATGTCTGATGATACAGTGGTCTACACGATGTCCAGATACGACCTTGGTAAGGCCATCAAAAAGGCCAAAGGAAGTTCTGCTCCAAACTGGAGGATGAGACAGATGTTCGGCAGCTGTGGCAGGGACTGTATGCAATCACCTCCTACAAGGCGAAACCAGGAGGCAGCTCGGATGTCGGCGATACATCACTCCCTGATGAGCTCAATGCGTTTTACGCACGCTTTAATAGGGAGAACACCGATGTGCCTTCCCAAGCCCCCATTCGCTGTGATGGTATTTCAGTCTCAGTCACAGAGGCCGACGTCAGAAAATCCTTCAGAGGGGTGAACCCTCGAAAAGCATCTGGACCTGATGGCATACCTGGTCGTGTTCTAAAAACCTGTCAGGACCAACTGGCTGGAGTTTTTACGGACATTTTCAACCTGTCACTTCTGAGGTCTGAGGTTCCCACCTGCCTCAAAAGGGCATCAATAATACCGGTGCCCAAGAAGAGCAAGGTGACATGCCTCGATGACTATCGACCTGTGGCACTAACGCCTGTGGTGATGAAGTGCTTCGAGAGGTTGATCATGGCGCAAATCAACTCCTACCTTGACAAAAACATGGACCCACTGCAGTTCGCTTATCGCCACAACAGATCAACGGTGGACACGATCTCGCTGGCCCTCCACTCCGCTCTGGACCACTTGGACAACAAAAACTCATATGTCAGGCTGTTACTCATTGAATACAGCTCGGCATTTAACACAATCATCCCCTCCAAGCTGGTTACCAAACTCGCAGAACTGGGTCTCTGCGCATCCCTCTGCAATTGGATCCTCGACTTCCTCATCCACAGACCACAGTCTGTTCGTATTGGTGGAAATGTGTCACACTGGATAACAATCAGCATGGGAGCACCTCAAGGCTGCGTGCTGTACCCCTGCTGTACTCACTCTATACTCATGACTGCATAGCCGGTCATAGTGCGAACTCCATCATCAAGTTCGCTGTTGTGGGACGTATCACTGATGGGGATGAGTCGGAGTACAGAAGAGAGATCGAGCGACTGTCCATATGGTGCCAGCACAATAACCTGGCCCTCAACACCAGCAAAACCAAGGAACTGATTGTGGACTTTGGAAGGAGTAGGATGGGGACCCACAGTCCTGTTTATATCAACGGGTCGATGGTTGAAAGGGTCAAGAGCTTCAAATTCCTCGGCGTGCACATCTGTGAAGATCTTTCCTGGTCCGAGCACACAGATGAAATTATTAAGAAAGCTCATCAGCGCCTCTACTTCCTGAGAAGATTACGGAGAGTCGGTCTGTCAAGGAGGACTCTCTCTAACTTCTACAGGTGCACAGTAGAGAGCTTGCTGACTGGTTGCATCGTAGCTTGGTTCGGCAACTTGAGTACCCTGGAGAGGAAAAGACTACAAAAAGTAGTAAACACTGCCCAGTCCATTATCGGCTCTGACCTTCCTTCCATCGAGGGGATCTACCACAGTAGCTGCCTCAAAAAGGCTGGCAGCATCATCAAGGACCCACACCACCCTGGCCACACACTCATCTCCCTGCTACCTTCGGGTAGAAGGTACAGGAGCCTGAGAACTGCAACGACCCGGTTCAGGAATAGCTACTTCCCCACAGCCATCAGGCTATTAAACCTGGCTCGGACAAAACTCTGAACATTAATACCCCTCCATCTGTTATTTGCACTTTATTAATCTATTAATTAATGTGTGTATTTAAGTATATAATTGTAGTCAATGCCGACTATGTTCTGTATGCAAAGAAAGAATTTCATTGTCCTGTCATGGACATATGACAATAAACTCTTTTGACTCTTTTGACTCTTTGAACTAGCAACTTAACAGGGACTCCGCCCTGGGGCAAGAGATGGAATTAACAGAAGCCTGCAACAACCTCATTGTTATGAAGCAGCCTTCTAGTCATCAAGTATAATTGGAAATGTAGCAGCTGTGTTTCAGCGGTGCAAATTGGGCCTTTGCATTATCAGAACTTACAACATGCAAAGAATTAACCTCTCAAGTACCATATAGGTAATTATTAACAGACCTATTCTTTTGCCAGCTGAAGCTACCAAAGTCACAATAGTGGCAGTATTCAGCATTGCTCTAGTAATTTTGGTCAGTAATCTTCAGTAATTACAAACTGATGCTAGTGCTCAAAGATGAGAAATTACGAATGCCATCTCCAGTTATGGAGGCTGATGCGTTTTGCATGAGTTACCAATTTTTCAGTTATTGGTATCAACTACCTTTGAACACTAGGTGCATTGTATAGGTTAAAGGTTATTGTGAGAATATGCATAATCTGCATACTCAACTCTATGATACACTATGGTGGTGGCATATGTTAGTCACATGGGTGCAACCCTGTAATATTTACCTAACCTCATTTGACGCTATTGTATTATCACGTGAAATCAATGACAACACAGAATGGATGTTGGATCACAAAGTATTTAATGTCATTATGGCTCAATAGAATACCGAATATCGATATGTCTACATCCAGGCTCATTCACCAGTTGCAAAATATGTGGCATACAGTGGTGAGAGATACATTATCGCCACACTGGGGAGGAATGTTCTTACATGTCTTTCCTCCATTCTGCCTCATTAGTCGGGTCTTGCAATAAATCCAGCAAGATACCGCTTCAGGCTTTTCGAACTGCCTGACTGGCATATGCTGCCATGGTTCCCGCTAATGTTGGGAATAATATAAAACATTACATGGATATTCAAGACATAAAACTTTGCTAGTTCAGCCTGTGACTTGGGAAAAGCCTCTGCATGATAAATCAATTCATTGACTTGCAGACTCTGAGACGACTATTCCTGCGGCTCGGGTTGTCAGACCGATCCATGTAGTGCTCACTGCAGAGTACAGGGAAAGCACCAAAAGGCAGTACATTTCCTCTTCAGGAGATGGGAAGCATTTTTATTTGAATAAACATGTTACATACTATACAGCATGGATAACTGACATCTTAGAGTTCATTTTCAAATGGGTCTTTGACAATAATTATGTTACAGTGCCATTAACTGTGCCAATGTGCCTTCTCATCATATTTGCTGCAGCAAGTGGGACCCACACTGTCAGGCCTCACCCTTTGATATCCAGAATTATATAGGATATCTTATCACAGGTTCTCGCAGGCCCAGTTACACGGAGGTATGGGGACATTGACATTATGTTAACACTACTTCACCGGGGGCTCCAGCTACATCCTTATCTTAAACTGGCTCTCATAAGGTAGTTATCTTCATGGCACTGGACTCAGTGTAACATAAATTGTGACTGGACAGGATGGTTACATCTGCTATAACATAATATTTTATGTCTTTGATTTAATTAACCAGAACGAACCAGGGGCGTTTGGTCTCAAACTAGTTTTCATGTCATACCCCATGGACCTTCGGTAATGTGTGGTCACACAATTACATCAATACGTCTAGGTCACCTAGAGCCTTAAAGGCTCCAAACTACCCTATATAATGTTTGTTAGTGACAAAAAAACTTCATAAGAAGGTATTAGTTCTACCATCTCCAGGTGGTTAAAACGGGGGTATGGCTAATGCATGAGTCGATACTAATATTTTCAACTCTCACTCCACCAGGGCTGCCACTATATCAGCTTCAAGGGTTATGTACGTTCCACTAAACCAATCCTAGCAGCTGCAGGATGGTCAAACAAACATACTTTCCCAACATTTTATAATAACCCATTGCCAAACCGGGGGTATTTGCCAACTCCATTTTAGATTCTGTTTATAATTTCCCCCTGGATGAGAGGGGTCACTATTATTTTCCTTTGATGATTAAAGCATCAGCATTTTAACAAACTAAGTCATGTCTGAATGCAATAATCTTTTTCACTCATCAATGGTCAATTCATGCAGTGTGTAAACGCATGGACTTGTTTCCGGCATGAAATCACAGAGCTTTGAAATCTTCACGTAGTCACTTGCGTGACTTCCAAGTAAAATAGTAAGATTAAACGAGAACTTACCAGTTTGAAGTTTGATCTTTATTTTATGAGGAGTTATGATGAGCGATTACGTGCCCACCCCTCCCAACCTTCGTATCATAAAGGTCATCTGGTAGTTCTACTCTTCTCTAATCTTACTATGTTCAGTTCAACCATTATTATCTGTGATTTCACACTTTGGTGATTGACGCGCATGCGGGCTGACGGCCTTCACGTAATTGTTCATCGTAACTGCTCATAACATAAAGATCAAACTTCAAACTGGTAAGTTCTCATTTAATCTTACTATAAATCATACCTATGAAAAAAAAATGTACTTGTGCTCATAAGGAATATAAGGAATGGGAGTACAAATGAACCTCGGATGGGTTAGAAAGAGATAAGAAAAAAAGAGTGAAGGAGGGAGGGAGTTAATGATCATCTTAACAATCCACAATAAACTGTTGGATATTAAACAGCAGTGTAGTATTGCAAAGCATGAACTTGCAAACAACTTATGTCCGATTAAAGTGGTGCTGTTACGTGATGCTGCACGAAAATCAGAATGGTGAGAAGCTCTAGGCCTTGCTACGGCCTCTGACAGAACTGCAAGAGAGAATGTGGATCATTGAGACGCTTAGCACTGTGCCTCAAATGTACTGCCTTATTGTTGTAGAAGTAGTAAGGCAGAAAATGTTCACGAAACATTACAGGGATTGGGCCAATGCTCTAGTAAAAGATGGAAAACAACTTTATGAAGCGGAGCGGGCTATGAGGGAAACATTTGGAAAACTATTCAGAAGATCGTTTCTTAGAAATCACTTGTTTAAGGGACTTGACATGCCCACCATCATTGTTTTGTACGCATAAGCCTCGGAAGTTTAACTTTGAACTTCCTGATCTATCGTTAGCTGATTTGCAGTTTCTGCTGTCTGGTTATGCTTCAGAATTTCAACCATTTTTCAGGGTTCCTACACTTTGTCATTTTGAACCATTACATCAGCATATTCAAATTCTTCATAATTTTTACAAAAAGGCTCAGAGTTTGAATGAAATATCCCAAACAATCATAGATTTGCTCACTGAGCGAAAGGCATTGCTTGATCAACCTACATTAACAGCAGCAGCACACCGGCTTGAAAGCACAACCAAAACTAAAGCTACCTCTTCTAGAATCAGACCCACTCTCAGCCTTCAGGGACCAATCTGTACATCTGAAAATGTTCATTAGAAGAGTTATCTCCTGATAGTATTGATGCCCATACATTTGAAATGATTCCTCATTCTGCTTTGGAACAAGTTCTTAAACAAGGATACAAGTCAACGCATTCTTTTATTATATGTTAGTCACGCCATACCATGAATTAAACCAGTGAACCTACACTGCATACCCTCAATAGCAATAATACCCTTCCTCAAATTAGGTAACCAAAATTGCACACAATACTCCAGGTGATGTCTCACCAGGGTCATGTACAACTACAGTAGGACCTCTTTGCTCCTAAACTCAAATCCTCTCGCAATGAAGGCCGACATTCCATTCGCTTTCTTCACTGCTTGTTGTACCTGCATGCTTACTTCCAGTGACTGGTGTACAAGCACACCCATGTTTGCGTTGCTTCAGATTTTCCAAATCTGACATCATTCATATAATAATCTGCCTACCTGTTTAAGTTCAAGTTTGCATTTATTGTCACAACCAACTAAGATACAGTGAAATTTGTGTTACCATAAATCCCTACTAGGTGAAAAGAACCCAATACACACATAAAGTAAAATTTAACATAATCATCCACCACAGCGGAATCAACATTCCTCACAGTGATGGAAGGCAATAAAGTTCAGTCATCTTCCTCTTTGTTCATCGTGGTCGGGGCCTTGAACCCTCCGCAATTGCCGTTGCCGACGGTATAGGTCGAGATGATCAAAACTCCGGCATCGGGACAGATTGGAACACTCCATGGCATGCAGTTCCCGAGTCGGCCACTTATTACCAGAAACCGCGGGCTTACTTTCAGTGACTGATGTGCAAGCACACCCAGATTTCGGTGCACCTCCCCTTTTCCTAATCAGACAGCATTAATATAATAATCTGCCTTCCTGTTCTTGGTACCAAAGTGGATAACCTCACATTTATCCACATTGTACTGCATCTGCCATGCATCTGCCCACTCACCCAACAATCCCAACACTGCTTTCCAAACACACTGCTATAACATCTTTAATTCTCGACTCGTGCATCTTCTCCACTACCGACGTAAAGGGCCACGAGCATGCGACCTGCATACAGCAAGTGCGACCAAACCTGAAGAGGAGGTCGTGTGATCCCCGTACAGGTCCAGTCCCACCAGTATGCGCCTGCATGAAGTGAGTGCGACCAAACCGTAAGCGGGAGCCGCGCAGAGGTCGGGTGAGTGGCACGAAGTTGGAGCAAAGTCCACGGTAAGTTCGTAAGGACAGAGAGGGACATGGAGGCACATTGAGAGGGTCATGGCGGCACACAGAGAGGGTCACGGAGGCACACAGAGAGGGACATGGAGGCACACAGAGAGGGACATGGAGGCACACAGCGAGGGGCGTGGAGGCACACAGAGAGGGGCACGGAGGCACACAGAGAGGGGCATGGAGGGACACAAAGAGGGGCACGGAGGCACACAGAGAGGCGCATGGAGGCACACAGAGAGGGGCACGGAGGCACACAGAGAGGGGCACGGAGGGCCGACAGGCCGTTGCCCCACGGAACTTTGAACACGGTCAGTTTTTCAGAGCCCCGCGCGATGTCGGGACCAGATCCGCACAACTCCATATGACTCCGAAGTGGGACCGGCCCCGGGACGCCGGATGGCTCAAGCGACCACGTTAGGTGGGACAGGCCCTTAAGGCTAACAGGTCTATAATTTCCCGTTTTCTCTCTTGCTCCCTTCTTAAAAGGTTCAGTTACATTGGCTACCCTCCAGTCCACAGGAACTGATTCAGAGACGAGAGAACATTGGAAAATGATCACCAATGCATCCACGTTTCCGAGGGACACCTCCTTGAGTACTCAGGGATGCAGACCATCAGGCCCTGGCGATTTATCTGTCTTCAGTACCAACAATTTACCTAACACCATTTCCTGACTAATGTGGATTCCCTTCAGTTCCTCCCACTACATCCTCGGAACCCTCGAATTTCTGGGAGATTATTTGTGTTTTCCTTCATGAAGACTGGACCCAAAGTATTCATTTAACTATTCTGCCATTTCCTTGTTTCCCATTATAAATTCATCTGTCTCTGATAGTAAGGGACCTACATTTTACTTCGGAGTCACGTGAGTGATTCCGTGAAGAGGCCCGCCAGCCCGCATGCGAGTCATTATGTCTAACGACTGGCTGGCAGGCGCGTTGCTCCTCCAGCGGTAAGTTTAAAAACCCTCAGGTAAGTGTTTAAAACTTAGTCTGTGGTCGTTTTCTTGAGACGATAATTCTTGTTACAGGACAAGTACGAGCCGATGGAGAAAATGTCTAAGGTGAAGTCCAGACGGGCCTCCGGGAGAGCAGCTGCAGAAGACTGCGGGAGTGCGGGTAGCGGGCAGCCGTCTATCTCACCTTCCGAGTCGCTAGTGGCACAGCCAGTGGCTTCAGACTTGGTGCCGCTTGAGAGCACCCTGGCTACACCGTTGGGACGGAAAGCCACAAAGAAGCCTGTGAGGCTCGTTGATTCGGATGAGGCGGGCCAGGAGGGTTCCCCTCCTACAATGGAGAGTGTCTTCAGACGTTTGTCCAGGATGGAGCTCCTCATGGAGAGGATGCTCCATCATGATATGCTCCAACAAGAGGAGTCATATCAACGGGGGTCTCCTCGGGGGCCCGCGACAGCGGCATCTGTTTCAGGGCTGCATAATGTCTCCCTCTTGGAGGAGGAGAGCATTTGGGGTCAGTTTTATTCTGACTCCAAGTTCGGAGGTAAAGCCGGGGCGCATACCTCAAGGCACGAAGGACGCGATCCAGAGGTGCCAGTTATGGCATCAAAATTTGCAATCCCGACCGAAACAGGGGAACCACTGGATGAAGACTTGGCCATGAGTATAAATTACCTGACCTCACATCAGCTCCAAGAGCACACAATGGAGGAAACTTCCAGGAAATATGAAACACTTGCTAACTGTGTCTCGTTGAAAGTGCCAGCTGTTAACCACTCCATCTGGGGTTACATGGGTGGGGGTATCAGAGCCCAGAAGGTGAAGCTCCAGAAGATACTGAAGTTGCTCGCCTCGGGCATCACAGCTTTCGCCAGGTCGGTGGATGGAGGGCCCCTGTCTGATGTGCAGCTGGATGCCCTGGCCCTAATGTGCAATGCACATTTTGAAATAAACTGCCTACGAAAAAATGCCATCCGTCCTACTCTGAACCCCAAGTTCATGGCACTGTGCAAATCCAGCAACGTACAACCACCAAATCTCTTGTTCGGTGAAGATCTGTCAAAGTGGGTCAGGAAGCTGGACGATGAGGCAAAAACGATCGGGCTAATAAAAGTCCCGTCGACTAGCAAAACTTCACTTCGGCGACAGCACCCCTAGAAACGGTTCGCTGAAACTGGTTCAGGCCAAGGCCCAAGCCGGCCCTTGCCAAACATGCGCAGTTGGCATACTCCAATAGTCCTACCCCCAAAACTCGGGGGCGGACATATCCACCGGTGACCATGGAGGTAGGTGGGTCTGGTTCTTTGCGGAACATATCGTGTATGGATCAGTTACAAGTTGGTGGGTGATTACACTTGTTTTTGAATGAATGGTGTTGGATAACATCAGATCCATTTATACTGCACAGTATGCAAGGGTTCCGAATCGAATGCCTTCTCAATTTGCGTCCACCCACACAGCATGCACCGAGCCAGACATTGTTTTTTTCACAAGAGTGTTTGGATGTACAAGCTGAAATTGAAACGTTATACAAAAAAGGGGTAATTGAGAAGTCCTTTCATCAATCTCACCAATTTGTGTTTAATATATTTCCTAGGCAAAAGAAGGATGGTGGATGCCGAATCATCCTTGAGTTGATGCGACTTAACTCCTTTTGCAGTATAAACATTTCAAAATGGAAACTTTTGTTACTGCCAAACAACTGGTTTCCAAAGGATGTTATATGGCATGCATAGATCTTAAAACAACATACTATTCAGTACCCATTCATTAGGATCACCGGAGATATTTGAAGTTTAGCTGGATGAGGCAACTATTGCAGTTTAAATCATTGCCTAATGGGTTAACATCAGCCGCTGGATTATTTACAAAATTGTTAAAACCGGTGTTGGGACTACTCCGGGCTCAGAATCATATTGTAATGGCTTATTTGGATGATATCCTAATCATAAGGAAAACTCTGAAATCAGCTAGATTATATGTTTCAGCGACTAAACTCATGTTTGAGAGATTGGAGTTTCTCATCCATCCAGTTAAATCCAAATTGATACTGTCTAGAGTTATTGATTATTTGGTAGTCGCCATTAACTCCTCACATGTCTGTGACTCTGCCTTGGGGCAAGAGATTATAATTAATAGAAGCCTGTAACAATCTCGTTGTTGAGGATCAACCTTCTAATCGACATGTAGCTAGTATAATTGGCAAATTAGTGGCTGCTTTTCCAGCTGCACAGTTTGGGCCTTTACATTATCAAAATCTGCAATGCGCAAAGGAACAGGCACTCAAAATACATGCAGGTCACTTCAATAGACGCATGCGGTTACTAGTTGAAGCCATTGCTGAGTTACAGTGGTGGATAGCGAATATTTGGCATTGCTCCAGTAAAATTCTGATTGATAAACCTTCTGTTATTTTACAAACTGATGTTAGTACTCTAGGATGGGGAGCAACTGATACCATCTTCAGCTGTGGTGGCAGATCGAATATGCATGAGGCATTAATTCTTCAATCACAATCATTCTATGGCCTAAAGGCTTATTGTACTAGTATGCATCACTTGCATGTTCAGCTTCAGATTGACAACACTACAGCAGTGGCATACATTAATCACATGGGTGGAATCAAGTCGGGATCCTGTGATAAATTGGCTAACCTTATTTGGCACTGGTGTATTACGAGAAACATCTGGGTTTCAGCAATGTACTTACCAGGTAGATTCAACATGGTGGCAGACACCAGGTCATGAAAATTCAATGACAACACAGAATGGATGTTGAATCATGAAGTAGTTAATGATATTGTTGCTCGGTATGGCGTACCAGATATCGACTTGTTTGCATCCAGACTCAATCACCAGTTACCAAAGTATGGTTCATGGGAACCAGACACAGGGGCAGTGGCGGTAGATGCATTCTCTCTACACTGAGCTGGAATGTTTTTATATGCATTTCCCCCATTTTGCCTCCAGTCGGTGCTTGCTCAAGATCAAGCAGGGCTCCGCCTCAGGCATTTTGGTAGTACTCGACGGGCCTACACAACCATGGTTCCCACTCGTTCTGGGAATAATAACACAGCCTCTTATGGCTGTCCCCAAATGCAGTAACCTGCTGGTTCACCCTGTGACTGGGGAAAACCATCCACTACATGACCAAATTAATCTATTGGTTTGCAGATTCTGTGGAGACCGTTCCTGGGGCTCAGACTATCAGATCGTACAGTGGATGTGATCACTGCGGCCTGGGGGATAGTACCAAAAAACAGTACATCTCCAATATCAAGAAATGGGAGGTGTTCTGCTTACAGTTGAACATATCATATCACACGGCATGCATACCGGATGTGTTGGAATTCCTCTCAACACTATATATTTCGATGAGCGACTGAGTTATAGTGCCATCAACAGCGCCAGGAGTGCCTTATCTTACTTATGGCTGGGATCGAGACAACACTCTGTTGGGTTTCACCGCTTAATATCCAGGTTCATGAAGGGTATTTTTAACTCTAATCTCCCCAGGCCCAGGTACTCGGAGATTTGGGATGTGAGCGTGGTACTGATGCTGCTTCGCCAGTGGGCTCCAGCAACATCCCTGTCTTTGCCCAAACTCACTCTCAAAGTGGTCATGCTCATGGCGCTGGTTTCAGCACAACGGGTCCAGGCATTGCATAAGCTGCGACTGGACAGGATGGTTTCATCTGTAAATAATGTAATGTTTTGTGTTATGATTTAATTAAGGAGAGCAGACCAGGGCCATCAGGGCTCAAACTTATTTTTATTGCATACCCCATAGACCTTTGGTTGTGTGTAGTTTAGCACTTACAGCAGTATATCAAGGTCATCAAGTGCCTCAGAGACTCCGAATTAACGATGTTATTCAGTTACAATAAGATGGTGTCGGTACAGACCATTTCAAGGTGGCTGAAACAGGTTCTGGCTTGTGCGGGAGTGGACACAGACATATTTAAATCTCACTCCACCAGGGCTGCATCAACATCAGCAGTGAGGGTACTGGACGTCCCTCTCGACCATATCCTCGCGGTGGCAGGATGGTCCAATGAACTGACATTTCAAATGTTTTATAATAAACCTGTTGCCAGACCGGGGGTATTTGCCCACTCCATTTTAGATTCTGTTTTATAGCTTCTCCCTGGGAGAGAGGGGTCACTATTGTTTTCATTTGCTAATTAAAGTATTGACATTTTTAAAACTTTGTCATGTTTGAATGCATTATTTATTGTTCACTCATCCTTGGTCAACTGATGCAGTGTGTGACGCATTGACTCGTATCCATGGCATGAAATCACAGAGCTTTGAAATCTTCACGGAATCACTCACGTGACTCCGAAGTAAAATAGTAAGATTAAACGAGAACTTACCAGTTTGAAATTTGATCTTTATTTTATGAGGAGTTACGATGAGCGATTACGTGCCCTCCGTTCCCAACCCTCTTATCATAAAGATCACCTGGTAGCTCTAGTTCTCTCCAATCTTACTATGTCACATCAACTACTGTTATCTGTGATTTCACACCGCCGCTTTGAGATTGACGCGCATGCGGGCTGGCGGGCTTCTTCACGTAATCGCTCATCATAACTCCCCATAAAATAAAGATCAAACTTCAAACTGGTAAGTTCTCATTTAATCTTAATATTTGTATTCACTAATCTCCTTTTTACATATCTAAAGAAGCTTTTAGAGTCTGTTTTTATATGACCAGCAAGCTTTCTTTCATGCTCTTCCCCCGCCCTCTTAATTCATCCCTTTGTCCTCCTCTGTTGAGTTCTAAATTTCTCCCAGTCCTCTAGTTTGCTGCTTCCTCTGGCCAATTAATATGCCTTTTCTCTTGGATTTAACACTTTCGTTGATTTCCTCGTTTGCCACGGTTGGGCCACCTTCCCTTTTATAATTTAGTTCTAAATTTCTCCCAGTCCTCTAGTTTGCTGCTTCCTCTGGCCAATTGATGTGCCTTTTCTCTTGGATTTAACACTATCGTTGATTTCCCTCATTTGCCACGGTTGGGTCACCTTCCCCATATTATGGTCACTGTTGCCCAAGCGGCTTTGCAGAACAAGAATACTAACTAATCCTTCCTCATTACACAATACAATATTATAAACGACTCTTCTTCAGTTTAATTATTATAATTGCCTACATTGCTGCACAATTCATATCTCATTGACAGAACATTCTCTCTCACTGATACGCTGATGCACACCCATAAATGATCAAATCTCCCTTTGGACATTCCCCTCTTTCATAAATAATGTTACGCAAACATAAACTCAAAAGGACAGTCTCACGCAAATTCTTCACTGACACTGCCAGTTTAAAACAGGTGAGTGACAAAGTTCGTAAACATATTTACTTTGGAATTATACTGTACTTTGTTTCTTAACTTGGAAAAATAGCATTTTATTTCGCATGTTTTCAGGTTCTGTTGATATCTTCAAATGGAAAGTGAACTGTGGAAAAATATAACAATGGAATGTCCAGAAATCCTCCAGTTGCCAAACATTTAACTCCCCTTCCCATTCCCAAACTGACCTTTCTGTCCTGAGCCTCTTCCACTGTCAGAGTGAGGTCACACGCAAATTGGAGGAACAGCATCTCTGATTTCCCTTGGGCAGCTTACAACCCAGTGGTATGAATATCAATGTTTTTTCTAATTTCAAGTGATCCTTGAATTCCTCTCCCACCGTCCCCTCCCCCTCACTAGTTGTTCTGCTAGTTTCACTGTTCATATCCCTTTGTTATCTCCTCTTCCACAGCCAACACTTGACCATTGTGGTCGCCACTGTAACTGGGTTATCAGTGCCGGCTGTTATTTATTCTGCACCTTTACATCACCTATTTCTTTTCTCGGAGTGGCTGCCTGACACGCTGAGTTACTCCAGCATTTTATGTCTCTCTTCAGCTCGCAACATGCCTTGGTAGTTTATGAATGTCTTATCCTGTATTCTTGATTTCACTAACTACCCGAGACAATAAAGAAACAAAATTCGTATCTGTGCTATCATTTTCATGGAACATAGACATAAAATGCTGGAGTAACTCAGTGGGACGTAGCATCTCTGGAAGGAAGGATTGGATGACATTTTGGCTTGAGACCCTTTTTCAGAGTCTGAAGAATGGTTCGACTGAGAAAGGGTTTCAAGAAGCATCTCGACCCGAAACCTCACCCAGTCCTTCTCTACAGAGATGCTGCCTGCCCCGCTGCGTTACTCCAGCATTTTGTGTCTATCTTTGGTTTAAACCAACATCTGCAGTTCCTTCCAACACTATAATTTTAATAACCAGTTTGTCTTCTGTCATTTATATATCTTGCACGCCTGCAGGCTTCCCCCTTTTGTTTTGTTTTGTTTTGACCACCTTGTGTCATTTGCAGACTACACTCGACACTCGTGCTGTTCTCCAGTGTGATTAAAATTGATTGCAAGAAATGTATGATTGCATCAAAGCAATTTATCCAAAGGAACACTAAGTGTATTGTGAAGAAGGGTCCCCACCCGAAATGCCACTTAGCAATGTTCACCAGAGATGCTGCCTAACCTGCTGAGTTACTCCAGCATTCTGCCTATCTGCCATTTAAGTCAAACTAGAACTTCAACTAAACATTAGGCATCCAATATTATATCACCGTTTGTGTACAAAATTCTGCATGAATTATTTCCTTTTAAAGTAACTTTTCCCTAATCGCATTATAAATAATATTTCAATGGATCGACATCTTTCGTTTTTGCTCTATAGGAATTTGTGGTCGCTTACTGGTTTTACTACCAAATATGAACTTGAATGTAACAAATACTGTTCTGCTGAAACACACACACACTCACACACACACTCACACTCACACACACTCACACACGCACATGCACACGCGCGCACAAACACATACACATGCACTCACACACACACACTCACTCACTCATCCACACATACACTCACGTGCGCACACACACTCACGCACACATACACTCACACACATACACTCACACATTCTTCCCCACACACACTCTTTCACACACATACACACTCATTCACACACATACACACTCACTCTCACACACATTCACACACTCACACATACACACTCACTCACTCTCACACTCACTCACACACATACATTCACTCACACTCACACACATTCAGTCACACGCACATACACACACTCTCACACATACACACACACACTCACTCACATACACACTCACACACACTCACACACACACACATAAACTCACATACACTCACACACACACTGACACATATACGTACACACATACACTCACACAAACAAACACACACACACACTCACACTCTCACACACACATCCATAAACTCATACACGCAAACATACACACACACACACTCACATATACACTCACACACACACTAACTCACACACCGTATTTATGACAGTGAACTTTCTTGAATCTACTCACATGGCTGAGCACGGCCTCTCCACAATGGGGCTTCCGCAGTCAGCAGCACTTCCGCAAACAACATGACCTCTGCACTCACTGGAAATTACACAATCAGCATGACCTCTGCACTCATTGGAAATTATGCAATCAGCACGACCTGTCCACTAAGCGGAAGTCACGAAATGAGTGGGACTTTTGGACTAAAAACAGTCGGACCTAATAAAGCATTTATTCCTTCCAATCACAGTTGGACCTAATAAAACATTTATTCCTTCCAAACACAATCGGACCAAATAAAGCATTTATTCCTTTCCAATCACAGTCGGACCTAATAAAGCATTTATTCCTTCCAAACACAGTCGGACCTAATAAAACATTGCAGTTTCAAGCACAGGCAGGGTAGCAGGCCAAACAACTCATGGCATTGTCATTTCATTTCATTTCATTTCATTTCATTTCAAATTAAGCATTGCACTTTCAAGCACAGTCAGGGCAACAGGCCAAGAGTCATGGCATTTCCATTACATTTCATTTCCAATTAAGCATTGCACTTTCAAGCTCAGGCAGAGCAGCAGGCCAAACAACTCATGGCATTGCTGTTAAGGGCTAACAAATAATTTATTGCAAGTACATTGCAGACACACAGTTCAGTCGATTCACAGCTTAGAATGACAGTCATGGCCTCTCCCTTGCAATCTTGCAGAGTGACTGAGTCACGTCCAGGTATCCGGGGCTTTATAATCCTGCCCCCCCCCCCCCCCCCCGCCCAAGAAGGGGCGTTAACTTCATCGCGTTGATTGACAGGCGGGAGAACCCAATCAGCTGATCTCAAGGTTTTTAAACACTCATAACTTTTTATTTTTCATCGATGGGAAAAATCCTCGGGGCTGGCTCAGTGGAAGAGGGCGGCGAGTAAGATGTCCAAAAATCACAGTGATACAGGGTAGTGTTTTTTCTAAAATCAATATAGAGCATAGACAAGAAGTGTTCAAGATGAGACTTTTAATTATATAGATTTGCAAAGCAAGTTTCTTTTACACACAACGTGCTGCCAGGGAGGTGATTGAAGCATTCATGACAGCAACATTTCAAAGGCTTTTAGATAGAAGCGGCAAGGAATAGACGGGTTTGGAGCATGTGTAGGCTTTTGGAATTAATTAGATTGGTTTCATGGTACAGACATTGGAGGCTGAAGAACTTATTCCTGTCTTATGACTGTTAATTAGTTTTATCTGTTGCGATTATTCTATTAATTTGTTAATCAGTCGTTTTCACACATTACCTACCCACATATCTACTGTCACCTTCTCCCCTGACTCTCAGTCTGAAACAGGGTCTTGACCCGAAACGTTACGTATTCCTTCTATCCAGAGATGCTGCCTGTCCTGCTGAGTTACTTCAGCATTTTGTGTAAAGCAGCACCTGCAGTTCCTTCCTACACTGTTAATTTGTTAATGGGTTCAACCAAATTGATATTGCTTTTAAATTCATTGTAGTTTAGCATTAATTTCAGCAGTAAAAGATAGTGTCGAAGATTTACAAAACGGCCTTGCCCCAGAAGTCAATCATTTCTTGCACCTCTGAGCAATCTTAACGCAGTATTTTAAGTCCATCATGACAGAAGTCTACTCAGGGATCATGATCATAGAATCATAGAAAATAGGTGCAGGAGTAGGCCATTCGGCCCTTCGAGCCTCCACCGCCATTCGATATGATCATGGCTGATCATCCAACTCAGTATCCTGTACCTGCCTTCTCTCCAACCCCCCTGATCCCTTTAGCCACAAGGGCCACATCTAACTCCCTCTTAAATATAGCCAAAGAACTGGCCTCAACTACCTTCTGTGGCAGAGAATTCCAGAGACTCACCACTCTCTGTGTGAAAAATGATCTTCTCATCTCAGTCCTAAAAGACTTCCCCCTTATCCTTAAACTGTGACCCCTTGTTCTGGAGTTCCCCAACATCGGGAACAATCTTCCTGCATCTAGCCTGTCCAACCCCTTAAGAATTTTGTAAGTCTCTGTAAGATCCCCCCTCGATCTCCTAAATTCCAGCGAGTACAAGCTGAGTCTATCCAGTCTTCTTCATATGGAAGTCCTGCCATCCCAGGAATCAGTCTGGTGAACCTTCTCTGTACTCCCTCTATGGCAAGAATGTCTTTCCTCAGATTAGGAGACCAAAACTGTACGCAATACTCCAGGTGTGACCTCACCAAGACCCTGTACAACTGCAGTAGAACCTCCCTGCTCTTGTACTCAAATCCTTTTGCTATGAATGCCAACATACCATTCGCTTTCTTCACAGCCTGCTGCACCTGCATGCCTACTTTCAATGACTGGTGTACCATGACACCCAGGTCTCGTTGCATCTCCCCTTTTCCTAATCGGCCACCGTTCAGATAATAGTCTACCCTCCTGTTTTTTCTGCTAAAGTGGATAACCTCACATTTATCCACATTATACTGCATCTGCCATGCATTTGCCCACTCACCCAACCTATCCAAGTCACCTTGCAGCCTCCTAGCATCCTCCTCACAGCTAACACTGCCCCCCAGCTTCGTGTCATCCTCAAACTTGGAGATGTTGCATTCAATTCCCTCATCCAGATCATTAATATATATTGTAAATAGCTGGGGTCCCAGCACTGAGCCTTGTGGTACCCACTAGTCACTGCCTGCCATTCTGAAAATGACCCTACTCCTATTCTTTGCTTCCTGTCTGCCAGCTAGTTCTCTATCCATATCAACACTGAATCCCCAATACCATGTGCTTTAAGTTTGAATGCTAATCTTTTATGTGGGACCTTGTCGAAAGCCTTCTGATAGTCCAGATATAACACATCCACAGATTCTCCCTTGTCCAGTTTACTATGATCCCTGGAAACGATGACACGATGCACTCTGTGATGCGTTGGGCAACAATTTTTTCAACATGTTGGACAATGACAGAAGCCAACACCCAGCTGCATCGTCTGACACACGAGCGAACGACGTCCATGGGAAGGATATGCATTTGTCATTCGGTTTAACTACTGCTGTAGAAATATCCTTGTGGACTTCCTCTTCTTTGGCTAAATGAAATGAAAATGTTATCATGTTCATGTTGAAGCCGAGTCTGGGAAGAAATGTGAAAAGAGAAACAGCTATTATCTAGGTTCTCTTGTAAGGAAGGGTTATGTTTTGAATTAAAATGTCTGCAGTCGTCACCCTTACAAGGCTGGACTTGTATGCACTATAATATAAAGTGCAAGATTCTTGATTGAAGTGCAATATCCTCCAGGGTCTTAAAAGATGTTTGAGGAGTCATCCTCTGTACTTTTAAATCTTCCACTGAAAAGTCAACCCAAATTTCAGTGTTAAAGAAGAAACTGCAGATGCTGGAGAATCGAGGGTTACACAAAAAGCTGGAGAAACTCAGTGGGTGCAGCAGCATCTAAGGAGCGAAGGAGATAGGCGACGTTTCGGGTCGAGACCCTTCTTCAGACTGGTCAGGGATCAGGGAAATGAGAGATATAGACGGTGATGTGGAGAGATAAAGAACAATGAATGAAAGATATGCAAAAAAGTACCAATGATAAAGGGAACAAGCCATTGTAAACTGTTTGTGGTGTGAAAATGAGAAGCTAGTGCGACTAGGGTGGGGGAGGGAGATAGAGATAGAGGGAATGCCAGGGCCCGAGAGCTGAGGGAGAGGTGGGAAGGGGAGGAGACAGCAAAGGTTAACAGAATTGAGAAAATTCAATGTTCAAGCCCAAAGGATGCAGACTCCCCAAGCGGAATATGAGGTGCTGTTCCTCCAACTTGCGGTGTTGCTCACTCTGGCCGTGGAGGAGGCCCAGGACCGAGAGGTCGGATACGGAATGGGAATGGGAGTTGAAGTGCTGAGCCACCGGGAGGTCGGGTTGGTTTTTGCGGACCGAGCGGAGGTGTTCGGCAAAAAGATCGCCAAGCCTCCGCTTGGTCTCACCGATATAGATCATCTGGCATCTGGAGCAGCGGATGCAGTAGATGAGGTTGGAAGAGGTGCAGGTGAACCTCTGTCGGACCTGGAAGGACTGCTTGGTTCCTGAAAGGAGTGGAGGGGGGAGGTGAAGGGACAAGTGTTGCATTTCTTGCGGTTGCAAGGGAAAGTGCCCGGGGAAGTTCAACTCCCCCTCCCATTCCGTATCCGACCTCTCGGTCCTGGGCCTCCTCCATGGCCAGAGTGAGCAACACCGCAAGTTGGAGGAACAGCACCTCATATTCAGCTTGGGGAGTCTGCATCCTTTGGGCTTGAACATTGAATTTTCTCAAATCTGTTAACCTTTGCGTCTCCTCCCCTTCCCACCTCTCCCTCAGCCCTCGGGCCCTGGCATTCCCTCTATCTCTATCTCCCTCCCCCACCCTAGTCGCACTAGCTTCTCATTTTCACACCACAAACAGCTTACAATGGCTTGTTCCCTTTATCATCGATACTTTTTTGCATATCTTTCATTCATTGTTCTTTATCTCTCCACATCACCGTCTATATCTCTCGTTTCCCTGATCCCTGACCAGTCTGAAGAAGGGTCTCGACCCGAAACGTCGCCTATCTCCTTCGCTCATTAGATGCTGCTGCACCCGCTGAGTTTATCCAGCTTTTTGTGTAACCCCCTAATTTCAGTTCCAATTTCTTCCAAGTAAAAATGCTAACAGTATGATTAACAATATGTTTCATATGTAAACAGTTAAATACTTAAAGGGTTGGACAGGCTAGATATAGGAAAATGTTCCCAATGTCAGGGGAGTCCAGAACCATGGGTCATATGATTAAGGGGTAGGCCATTTAGGACTGAGATGTGGAGAAAGTTATTCACCAGAAAGTTGTGAATCTGTGGAAATCTCTGCCACAGAAGGCAGTGGAGACCATTTCACTGAATGTTTTCAAGAGAGGGTTAGATTTAGCTCTCAGGGCCAAAGGATTCACGGGATGAGGGGGATAAGCAGGAACAGGGTACTGATTTTAGATGATCAGCCGTGATCATATTGAATGGTGGTGCTGGCTCGAAGGGCCGAATGCCCTACTCTACACCTAGTTTTCTATGTTTCTATGTCGATCAATCACATATGCTGATTTGATCCATGCCTGGTTTTGCTATTGCTGAACCGATCCATGATCCATGCTCCATGCTGGTTTTCCACGATGCCATCAGGCAGTATGCGATTAGCTAAGCACCGGCTTCGGTATGATATACGATGCACAACTTTATGGAGCGTAACGCCATGGTCTCTGTATGTTGTTTGAATGAAGTATTTTTTATGAAGTTTAACGACTTATGCTATCACTGCTTCATACACAATGTCTCAAAATCAGCATTTCAAAAATCTTGTGCAGAATCATTGAAGCTTCTGGAAAAGAAAATATTTCTGCCAGAAAAAGCAAGTTTCCCACATATTTTAGCCTTCCAAAAACCAGTTTCAAATTCACAATTTAAAAATACCCTAAACACCAGTTTCTCCAAATGCTGCGTGCCAATGGTCTCTCGCAAACCAACTCCAAAGAAATTAAATTTAAAAAATGAAAACACAGATACAACAAAACTGGGATACATACAAACAGGCTCTGCACCTTTCTTCCTTTAGAGCCTTCACAAATAACAATTTGAAATGACAATTTTCACAGTGAAAACCTCCAACACATAATCCAGATAAAGGAAAAGATGGGTGTTTGGCTTTCACGCAAGTCACACAATTTCTTCAAGAGATACTGCCTCTTAAATCACAAGAGGCACTGCAAATTTACAGAGGAACAGGATTTTTCAATCAGATCCTATTCTGCCTGGAGCTTCGAATTGATCAATATTTCTTCCAATACATTTTTAAAAGTCATGCAACTCCCTTTGCACTCATTCCATTCATTTTCTCTTCCTCCCTCTGCTTGATAACACAACAAAAATACCTTATCGTTCACTGTGACGTTCCTAGCCAGGTTTGACTTCCTAAAATGCAACCACCTCATAGGTTCTCTGCAATGGGCCCAGTTCTGATCCATGAGGCACACACTCATCACAGGCCTCCACCCTTCAGCAACAAGGTTAATGCTCCGGCAGAATTAAAGCTCACAAACCGGTCTGACAAGGGAGTGGAGGAATCTGATGAAATGTTTTTGACTGAAAATGTTGTTGCCTGTCTTATTAAAATTACTTCCAGAATTGTTTTTCATTTAAGGTAGAAACAAAATGCTGGAGTAACTCAGTGGGACATGCAGCACCTCTGGAGAGAAGGAATGGGTGACATTTCAGGTCGAAACCCTTCTTGCAGCTGCCAAAAAAAACATCATCCCTCCCTCCATCCAAAAATCGAATGCCTTTATCACTGATCTTTCATCCTCAGGCAATCCTACCTCCACACCTCCACCCTCAATGTGCACAGTTCATGTCTACCGCCTCCTCAAAATTCACAAGCAGGACTTGCTACCACAACATCTCTGTTGCTGGGGTGAGCTGAGTCAAACAAAGAGAGGGTGAGGCAGAAGGTGATAAATTCTGGATGGTCGGTCAGGATTCCCAACATTGCTATCTGCTGTTGTTGTCAGTAATGAATCTTTCCCTATATAGTAAACAGGGCGGGACTTATTTACATCACCTGGTGCGGTCACAACATCGGAGGCCCGGGTCGCCTCAGCGCAGAGGAAGAGGAAGAGGAAGAAGGGAAGAGACAAAGACAAGATTTTTGCCTTCCACCACAGTGAGGAGGTGTCTGGTGAACTCACTGTGGTGGATGTTAAATATGTGTTTATTGTGTATTTTTGTTATTTACTATATGTATGACTGCAGGCAACGAAATTTCGTTCAGACCGCAAGGTCTGAATGACAATAAAGTTTTCCAAGTTCCAAGTTCCAAGTTCCAAGGACCTATTTTAATATTGATTCCACTGGCACTCACCTGGTGGTACAAATAAATTAGACTTCTAATTGCTTGGCAATTGTTGTCTTTTGAATTTTCAGATTTTTCAGCGAGCTCCTTTCTAAAGCTATAAAAAAAATCAGGCTTTTCCATGCTCAGGGAATAAAACCTTTTGATTTATTAATTCACAGGATCCTTTGGAGAAGCACGTCATTGCCACACCATGATTCCCATTCCTCAGATGTTTATCCTTGTCTTCATAATTGGAGCTAGTGTTCTGCTGTATGTTGGCATATGAAAACACAACATTTTCAAATGAACATGGTAAGAATGTCACAAGTGGAAGATGAAGCTACCATGGAGGATCCTCGTCCACTCCTGGATCCTGGGATTATGTTTGTGGAAACAACAGACAATGTGGAGCTGAAGCCATTGGTGATGTGCTCAGTGGAGTCTGCTGCTCGTCAAAACCCAAATAAAACAATCTATTTCTTCATGAAGGGGTTCAGTGGCAACTTGAGCCAATGTCCAGAGCCTAAATACAGTCATCCCGTTGCTCTCCTCAATGAAGAATGTTGCTCTTCTACCTTTAATCGCTACCGAACTGTTTGAAAATACTCCATTGAAATTCTGTTATCAAAAAGTAACCAATAAGAAGAAAGTGTGATGTGTTACAATTTGGGTCGTCAAACCAGAGTAGGACTTTGTCAGTGAATTTTCAGGTCCTGGGGAAGGCTGTAGAATAGAGGGAGCTAGGAGTACAAGTACATAATTCACTGAAAGTAACATCACAGGTGGACAGGGTGGTGAAGAGAGCTTCAGACATAAAGATAGACACAAAAAGCTGGAGTAACTCTGCGGGTCAGGCAGCATCTCTGGAGAAAAGGAATAAGTGACATTTCGGGTTGAGACATCTTCAGACTGAGAGTCGGGGAAAGAGTAACTAGGAGTATGGAAAGGTTTAAAACAAATCTGAGGCTGCACCAATGAGGAAGCAAAAGTGGAGTCCCCAATGATCAATTCTTGGCTGTGGGGAGGTGCCCTACATCAGTGAAAACATTAGGTATAGGATGTTGATGATGCAGTTGCATAAAGAAGTTGGTGACGCCCCAACTGGAGTTTGGTGTTTGTTTTGATCATCCAGGAAAGATTCCATTAGGTTTGATTGAGTGAAGTAAAGCATTATCATGATATTAACCAGGAAACAAGGACTACATTTTTGGAAGAGGTTGGACAGGCTAGGAATTTGTTCTTCAAGCTATGGAGACTGAGGGGTGACCTTATAGACGTGTCTAATGTTGTTAGGGACATGGATCGGGTGAATGCACACAATAGAATCATGAGGCCTGATTTTCCACACAGTGAATGGTCTGTTTATGGAATGAGCTGGGGGAAGTGTTGAGGCAGCTTCTGACAGCACTTAAAGGACATTTGGACGTATATAATACGAAGAGTTCGCATTGACTATTTTCTTCCTGGGAGTAAGTTGACTCAGTCCCCTGAGTGGTCTCCTTGAATGAGGAAGAATGAACACACTAAATGGAGTGCACTAAAGTTGAACCAGGTTGATTCCTTGCATGGCAATTGTGTTGTATGGCAGAGATTGAATATCTTGGGCCAGTGCTCACATGAGATTAGAAAGCTATCTCCCTAAAATGTTCAATATTCATAAGGTGCTTGACAGGGTAAATACTGAGATGATGTTTCCCTTGGCTATGTGTCTATATTAAGGGGATGACTAGCTCCAAATAGGACTGGACATTCAGGATAAAATTGAGGAGGAACTTCTCTCAGTCAGAGTGTGGTGTGGTGAATTTTTAGGATTTTCTGCCAAATAAGTCAGTGAATGTTTTAATACAGTAGATTTTTAATGTTTGCTGCCGCAATATTCAATGTTTAAATTAGATATGTTGTCTGGATTGGATTATTTCAGTCAAAATAACAAACTGCAAAGGGTCAAAGAAGAATTTTAAGGAAGTTATCAGTTCTAGAGGTTTAGACTTGATAAGGAAAGGTTGGATAGGCTGTCGACAGCAATCAAGTTCCAACGTCGGGGCAGTCTAAGATCCCGCATCGGGACGGTCGAAACTCCTGCGGCTTGGAGTTTCCGAAATCGGTCCCTAACCAGGGACCACGACTTTCACAATGTTAAAGTCCACAGCTCCCGTAGGTTGGAACACCAAAGGCCGACCCCTGGCAAAGGGATCGCCCTCTCCAAAATATTAAAGTCCGCAAGCTACGCTGTTTTGTAGCTCCAGAACTCCCAAACAAGCCAACTCCACGATGTTAAGCCACAGTGCGGACGGAGATACAACATGGAAACATTTTATTTAACATGTTCCCTTTAGCTCCCACTTAATTTCTTCCATTATCACACCCCATACCTCTCTAAACCTTTCCTGTTCATGTGCCTGAACAATGTCTTTGAGTTTGAAGAAGGGTCTCGACCCGAAATGTCACCAATTCCTTCTCTCCAGAGATGCTGCCTGTCCGGCTGAGTTACTCCAGCATTTTGTGCCTGACTTTGAAATGCTGTTATTGTAACTGCCTCAACTAGTTCCTTTGGCAGCTCGTTCCATGTAGCCACCGCCCACTGTTTGAAAAAATTGAGTCTCGGGTTCCTATTAAATCTTTTGCCATAACTTATGCCTCTTTTCATACATTTTCTGACTATGTTCATTCACCCTATCTATTCCACTGATTTTACATGCCTCTATGAGATTATCCCCCAGTCTCCTGTTGTCCAAGGAATAGCCCTGCTCAACTAGTTCAACAACATCATTCCCCATCACTGGGTGATCAGAACAGAACACAATACACTAAGAGGGGTGCCACCATGCTGTGGAAATATGGGGGCATCTACCTGGATACTGATATCATATCAATGAGGCCAATGCCGTTTACTAACTTTACATGCCCTGAGAATGCTGGAGCTGTCAGTAATGGGGCAATAGGTTTCCCTCATAGGCATCATCCTGTTTTATGGAATTGCATGGAAGATTTTGTGGCCAATTACATTGGAGATATTTGGGGTCAACAAGGCCCTAGACTGCTTACCCGTGTGCTGAAGAGATGGTGTCAGACGAATAATCTAGCTCCCTTCATTGAGTGTGTGTTTGTGTGTGTGATCGAATTACCTAATTCTGCTCCTATCTCTGATGAACGTATAACAATATGAAAAAACAATTTGCTTAGTGTTTGGTGAATTTTACCCCTCGTTGTCTATAGCTCCCAGGCAGGTTATACTAGTTAATTATATCTCAAGGTGATCATTCAAACTAACATTCTATTTGAATGATTCAAATGCACATACCAACAGGCACACTTCCAAGTAATCCCTCACTTCTTCCATATGACTGGCATATATTTCCAGCTTCTTAACAACCAGCTCTGCAGCCTGGGGAAACAGGTTAGGAAAGTTAAGTTGACCACTGCTGTCATGTTATCTTTCTCTTTGTACAGGTGACTATGCAGCAAAGCAAGAATTGCACTTACGTTTCCACTTATTTAGGACTGCAAGATGTACACATTTTATAATTTACATAATGAAATGACAAAAAGTATAGATATTGGAAAGATGAAATAAAACTGAAAATTCTAGAAAAACGTGACAGGATAAAACAGCAATGGTGGAAAGTGAAATTGTTTCAGATTAATGACCTTTTATCAAAACTGGAAAAAAAAATAGATATTAAATCCATTTGATGTTGCAGAGAAAACAAATGTAATGTGTGTGATAGGATGGCAGAGGGAATAAATGACAAAAAATGTAGAACTTGGTTTACAATGCAATAATGGACTTTTTAAAGACAGGCTTGAACACTGGATTACTTGCAATGTGATTTGACGATCTAGTTTATCAAACTATCATATGACAGATTTTGGTAAAGTTAAAACTGTGGGATGAAGGGAACTGTATGGGCACAATAATAGCTAACAAACAGAAAGAAGAAAATAGCAGTAATTTTCAATAAATCGATATAGTGCAAAATGTTGAAACTGACCTTAAAAAAAGTACCTTCCTCCCAGCATCCAAAGGCTTCCATTCATTTGAATGGTTTCACCAGATTTATCCCAATACCACCACAAGCAGTCTGATAACTGGAAAGTCTGTGGATATTTTTGCCTCCCAATTAGACTCTGCAAGTCTACCATATGTCCAGGTACAAGTGTTGATGTCTGACCTGCTCCAATGTTTGTTGTTACATATTTGCAATATTGGTAATTTTTTTAAATATTCAATACCCCGATGCAAGTTGCTGCTGGGCTTTCCCCATCACTGTTCATTCAACCTTTCAGCAACTGTTGTATCCATAACTCACATCTCTAACCTGTTTTCGCCTGCTTCTTTCTTTTCTATTCTCCCGCTGTTTATACTTCTTCTTGACTTGTTTTGCTGCTATCAACAAGTTTCCTTCACACTTAGTTCACAGTGTATGGAGTATTTGTTCATTTATTGTTAAACGCAAGTTTAGTTTAACTCAAAGAAATGTTAGTTGTGATCATTCAGGTCTTGAACAAATTACTGCTGCCGACCCAACTCCCATCATAAACTCAAACCTGAATCACTTACTTTTGTTGTTCATTATATAAAATCTTTGAGCTTCCTCTATCCTCTTCTCTATATGTGTTTTTTATCAACATTGTTGATCATATTTAGTCAATGTCAATGTTTAATTGCATGGCTGGAGTTTGAAGAGAAGAATGGAAGGTTTGATTGATCTGTCTTTGAATTGGTATGCGAACTGGTTCACAGATAATAACACTAAAGACTATTGCTCCATTACAGATTCAATTTCTTTTTTTTTAATCATGAATCTACACACTATATGCAGAATGAAGAAGCGAAAACAGGTGTTTTGAAATGTTTGCAAAGTAATTAAAAAGAAATAACTGAAATATCACATTTACATAAGTATTCAGACCCTTTGCTATGACACTCAAAATTGAGCTTAGGTGCATCCTGTTTCCATTGATTATCCTTGAGATGTTTCTACAACTTGATTGAAGTCCACCAGTGGTAAATTAAATTGATTGTACAGTTTGGAAAGGCACACACCTGTCTTTATAAGGTCCCACAGTTGTCAGTGCATGTCAGAGCAAAAACCAAGCCATGAGGACAAAGGAATTGTCCGTAGACCTCCGAGACAGGATTGTGTCGAGACACAGATGTGGGAAAGGGTATGAAACTATTTCTGCAGCATTGCAGGTCCCGAAGAGAACAGCGGCCTCCCTCATTCTTAAATGGAAGAAGTTTGGAACCACCAGGACTCTTCATACAGGAGAGTGTACTATATCTGCAGCACTCCATCACTCAGATCTTTATGGTGGATTGGCCGGACGGAGCCACTGCTCAGTAAAAGGCACATGACAGCCTGCTTGGGGTTTGCCAAAAGGGTTGTTTTCTCTGGTGCTCCGATCTGTTGAAACCAAGATTGAACTCTTTGGCCAGAATGCCAAGTATCAGGTCTGGAAGAAAGCAGGCACTGCTCATCTCCTGGCCAATACCGTACCTATGGTGAAGCATGGTGGTGGCAGCATCATGCTGTGGGGATGTTTCTCAGCGGCAGGAATTAGGAGACTAGTCAGGATCGAGGGAAAGATGTACGGAACAAAGTACAGAGATATCCTTGATGAAAACCTGCTCCAGAGCATTCTACGTGAACCTTCGACTTCCTGGCAACTCATTAGCACCTCCTGGCGACCCACCTATGGCATGAGCATTCTCGCTACTCTCAATGGCAGTTTCATTCTAGTTGCCGCTAATTTTTCAACATGTTGAAAAATTCGCAGTGACCATAATGAGGCCGCAACTAGTTACCAGAATGCGGGAACTCATCGCGGCCATGAAGGTGACTCCCCAGCAACTACCCGCGAACATGTGGCGACCATGTGGTGACTGCATAGTCTCCTGCAGTCGCCTAAAAAGGCGCCTAAGTGGGACATGCCCAAGATGTACTATTAAATAGAACCACAATATCCTATCAGTTTAACTACATGAGGTGACATAAAAACATAGAAACATAGAAAATAGGTGCAGGAGTTGGCCATTCGGCCCTTTGAGCCTGCACCGCCATTCAATATGATCATGGCTGATCATCCAACTCAGTATCCCGTACCCGCCTTCTCTACATACCCCCTGAACCCCTTAGCCACAAGGGCCACATCTAACTCCCTCTTAAATATAGCCAATGAACTGGCCTCAACTACCTTCTGCGGCAGAGGATTCCACAGGTTCACCACATCTGTGTGAAAAATGTTTTTCTCATCTCGGTCCTAAAAGACTTCCCCCTTATCCTTAAACAGTGACCCCTTGTACTGGACTTCCCCAACATTGGGAACAATCTTCCCGCATCTAGCCTGTCCAACCCCTTAAGAATGTTGTAAGTTTCTGTAAGATCCCCCCTCAATCTTCTAAATTCTAGCGAGCACATGCCGAGTCTAGCCAGTCTTTCTTCATATGAAAGTCCTGACATCCCAGGAATCAGTCTGGTGAACCTTCTCTGTACGCCCTCTATGGCAAGAATGTCTTTCCTCAGATTAGGAGACCAAAACTGTACGCAATACTCCAGGTGTGGTCTCACCAAAACCCTGTACAACTGCACAGAACCTCCCTGCTCCTATACTCAAATCCTTTTGCTATGAATGCTAGCATACCATTCGCTTTCTTCACTGCCTGCTGCATTTGCATGCCTACTTTCAATGACTGGTGTACCTATGACACCCAGGTCTTGTTGCAGCTCCCTTTTTCCTAATCGGCCACCATTCAAATAATAGTCTACTTTCCTGTTTTTGCCACCAAAGTGGATAACCTCACATTTATCCACATTTTACTGCATCTGCCATGCATTTGCCTACTCACCCAACCTATCCAAGTCACCTTGCAGCCTCCTAGCATCCTCCTCACAGCTAACACTGCCCCCTAGCTTTGTGTCATCCGCAAACGTGGAGATGTGGCATTCAATTCCCTCGTCCAAATCATTAATATATATTGTAAGTAGCTGGGGTCCCAGCACCGAGCCTTGCGGTACCCCACTAGTCACTGCCTGCCTTTCTGAAAAGGACCCGTTTACTCCTGCTCTTTGCTTCCTGTCTGCCAGCCTGGTCTCTCTCCACATCAATACTGAACTGTCAATACTGTGTGCTTTAAGTTTGCATACTATTCTCTTATGTGGGACCTTGTCGAAACATCCACTCTACCAGTTACATCCTCGAAAAATTTTATAAGATTCGTCAGACATAATTTACCTTTCATAAATCCATGCTGACTTTGTCCAATGATTTCACCACTTTCCAAATGTGCTGCTATTCCATCTTTAATAACTGACTCTAGCAGTTTCCCCACTACCGATGTTAGACTAACTGGTCTGTAATTCCCCGTTTTCTCTCTCCCTCCCTTTTTAAAAGGTGGGGTTACATTAGCTTCCCTCCAATCCTCAGGAACTACTCCAGAATCTAAAGAGTTTAGATGTTTATGTTTAGACATGTTTCTTTTTGATTTTACTATGACTGACTTTCAGCATGTACAATAGTTATTTCAGTGTTCCTAAATTCCTTAACATTGTAAATTATGAAACACTGTGAAGATAGGTTGGAGAAATAGGAGTGAGGATTTCTAGACATGCCATTAATTTATTTTTCCAGATCACTCTCCAGTTGAAGATATCAACAGAAACCGAGAACAAGAGAAATAAAACACATTTTTTCCAACATTCGAACCAAACTACAATATAATTCCGCAGTAAATATGTTTAAGATCTTTGTCACAACCTGTTTTAAACTGGCAGATGGCTTGTGAGACAGCTTGAGGTCATTTAGTTTTGCATTTGGCATCTGTTTAGGTTTACGTAAGTTAAATTATCATTTATGGGTGTGACGCAAAGAGCGGTTTGACGGAAAACAGATAGATAATGTGACCATCATGGGAAAGAATGGAAAATAATGTTATTAATAAGTTTCATAGATCAGGAAGGCCGTGGGCCGAAATGCCAAAAGGGCTCTAGATTTTAACTTTTGTGATCCATGTCTGGTATGTATTTGAAATTTGGCACAGATTTAGATAAAACATCGTTGATAAAGAATTCATAATTCGACAGTGCAAAAAGTTGCACACTAATTAATTAAGCTAATTAGATTACTCCCAGTGCCACATGTTAGTGAGGGCAGCAATAGAGGATGGACCAGAAGAATGCACTCCTAGGAAACTGGTGCATGGGACACAGATTCTGTTTTTGGATCATTGGGATCTTATCTGAGGCAGGGATGACCTGTAAAATTATGACAGGTTGAACATAAACTGGCGAGGGACCAATATCCTGAGAAGGACTTTGGCTCGTAGAACTTGGAAATGTTTAAACTAGATTGGGAGGTACCTGGAGCAGAATGAAGGCAGGTAAAAAGTTGCGGGCAAATACTGTCGTCAAATAAATAATGATTAGCAAACGTGATGAGCAGGAGCATGGCAAAGAGATAAGAAAGACCAAAGGTTTAAATTGCATTTATTTCAATGCAAGAGGCTTAACAGGTAAGGCAGACAATCTCAGGGCATGAATTGGTTTGGGGAAATGAGATATACAGTAATAGCCATAACAGAAACAAGGCTGAGGAAAGGGCAAGATTGGCAGCTGAATGTTCTAGGTTACCAATGCTTTGGGTGTGTTAGAGATGTAGGTAAGAGAGGAGGAAGAGGAGTGAGAATTGAATCATTTCTGATGTGGGAGGACATAATTACAGAGCTCAGAGGGAATATCTGGGAGATGGTCCAGCAAGACAATACAGGTAGAAATAATCTAGAAGGGAATGATCATTTTGATGGGACTGCATTATGGGCCCCACACTTGTCAGCGGGAATCATAGGAGTAAATTTGCTGGGGACATTGCAGATAATTGTAATAAAAGTTATGCAATTATATTAAAAATTATTCGTGGCAGATTTCAACTCTAATATTTACTGAGTCTCCCATAGCGCAAAGGACATGGAAAGCATGGAATTTGTTAAAATGGGACCTAGGAAGTCTGTTATTCAATATATCGAACAACCCAGCAGAGGAATGGGCCCCTGGAGAACACAATGTCTGTGCTAAACAGGATCCCAAATTAAACTAATTTTTGTAGATCAGTCAGTACTAGTTGACCTGATCCATGTCATGTTTTACTGCATACCACTGTACCTTCAAACAGCTATCTGGTTGAGTGTCTCATATTATCCAGCCTATTAGTTCAGCCTCTAGTTAGATTCATTGTTGAGATTCTCATAAGACCTATGTATTTGAGCTCTGTGTGCTTTCTTAAATAAACAACATACTCATATATGGATTCTGAGCCATTAGACATTCTCACGTGGTAACAGAAGTCACAGGAACACCTTGGATCAACTTCTTCAGTGATTCTACGGACCTTTCATAGTCTTTGCCATGACTGATTCATTCCACTAGCCAGATGGGGATATCGAAGAGTTGTCGAGGAAGACTTCAGACCCCGCCATTTTAGATTTTCCATCATGGGCTACAATGTCCTCTGTGTTGGATGCCAAAAGCTCGTTCTGGCAAATTCCTTTTGACTATCAATCATCACTGCTCACTACTTTCAGCACAGCCTTCGGACGCTACAGGTTTTTGCACATGCCGTTTGGCACCAATTCAGCCAGCGAAGTATTCCAATGCTCGATGGAGCAGATTTTTGACAGGTGCCCCTGCATGATCACTGTGGATCGTAGCAGGTAAAGACCTGCAGGAGCATGATGACAATTTAAAAAAGGTGCTCGACGGCACCAGGGAGGTACACTTAAGACTCAACCCCAGTAAATGCAGGTTTTGAGTCAACCAAGTTAACTATGTTGGTCATCTTTTCACCAGCAACGGCCTCAAAGCTGATCCTGCAAAGACAGCAGCCATTAGTGAAATGGCAGTGCCGACCAATGTTGCCAGTCTGAAAAAATTTTTAGGCACAGTGAACTACCTGGACAAGTTTGTTCCACACTTCATCGAGCTCTCAGCCCCGTTATGCCAGCTCACTCACTGGGACACTGTTTGGATGTGGCATGAGCAGTAGCAACGAGCTTTCAACACTTTAAAACAACAGATGTCATGCCCACCCACTCTGGCGTACTTCGATGTTAATCAGTCACTCACGCTGGCCTGCAATGCCTCCCAGTATGGCCTCCAAGAAGATCAGCCAATTGCTTGTGCCTCACAGACCATGATGGACACAGAGACGCGGTACGTGCAGATCGAGAAGGAGTTACTAACAGTGGTATTCGCATTTGTGAAGTTCAATGTTTGGCAAAGCTGTGACAATCGAAACGGACCATCAAACACTGTTCCATCCTGAATAAACCGATACACGCTGCACCAGACAGGCTGCAAAGAATAATGCTACAGCTCCAGAAGTACGACATTACCCTAATCTACAAACGTGGAAAACACGTACCTGGCAGACACCCTGTCCCGTGCACACAGGAAAACTGATGGCAGGCATGAAGGACACATTTGATGTTATGATGATTGACAACAGTTACTCCTCGGGGTTGGATAGGTTGATTGCCCACACGGCTGAAGATAACACCCTACAGGGACTCGCATTTATCATTAAACATGGATGGCCTAACAAGCTGCACTCACTTCCACTTTCGGTGCAGCCATATATTTCCCATCAGGGACAAACTGGTAATCGAGAACGGAGTTATTATGAAGGGCCATAAAGCAGTGTCCCAGTTTCACTGCAGCAGGAGTACTTTCATTCCATACATAGAGGGCACCCTGGTTGAGAAGCAACAGTGCAATGGGCCAAAAGCATTTTTTTCCGGCTTGCCGTGTCAGACTATGTGCACCAGAGGATGCACTCGTGTGCGGTATGTAACAGTTTGGCACCGCACCAGCAGAAGGAACTGCTCCCACATCACCTGAACTACTGTGGGCAACCCCGGCGACTGACATTTTCGATTGGAATGCCAACCAGTACCTGGTTCTAGTGGACTCCTACTCCAGTTGGTTTGAGATTAATTTGCTCCACACTGCCTCATCGGCGGCAGTTATTCTGAAACTTGCAAGACACTTCTCAGTTGACGGGCCCCTCTCTCCCTCACGTCAGACAATGGAGGACAATTTACAAGCGAAAGCTTCAAAGACTTTACCCACCGCTGGGATTTCAAACATGTCGCCAGCAGCCCGCATTTTCCGCAAACGGGTTAGCAGATGGCGGCAGCTTGTGGCAGCGGCCTCTGCAGTCCGTCTGTCTTTTAAAACATTTATTGGCCTGTTGAGTGTATAGTTTGGTTGTAGTTTATATATTGTTTTTAGCTGTTTATATATGGGGGGCGGGGAACTTTTAAATCTCTTCCCTATGCGGGGGACATGACCTTTTCCCTGTCGGGTCTCCTTTGTAGTTGGGGCCTAACACCATGGAGCAGCCTCCAACCGGAACGACCTGGGGGCTTTGGAGCATGGAGAGCTGTCGTGTCGCGCGGCTCCGACCCGACTTCGGAGCTTCGGAGGCTCCAGCTGCAGACCCGGTGGACGGTGACATCGGGAGCTCGCGGGTCCCTGGTGGGAGAACGCTTTTCAGAGCTCCCGCAACGGCAACTTCTCCTACCCGAATTGCGGGGTTGAAAACTACCTGGAGCTTGGCCTTAAATCGGCCGGCGCGGCTTTAATGGCCGCGGGACTTGCCATCGCTTGCCGACGGCTCCAATATCAAGACCCGGAGCAGAGCCTTACATCGCCCGGCACGACCTCAACGGCCGCGGGACTTGCCATCGCCCACAGGGGTCTTTAACATAGGGAGAAGAATGGAAAACAGGGGAGAGACAATGAATTTGCCTTCCATCACAGTGAGGAGGAGATTCACTGTGATGGATGTTTGTGTAAATTCTGTCAATTGTGTGCCTTGGGTTTTTTTTCTTGTTGTATGACTGCAGAAACCAAATTTCGTTTGAACTTCATTTGAGATTCAAATGACACTAAATAGTAAGATTAAACGAGAACTTACCAGTTTGAAGTTTGATCTTTATTTTATGAGGAGTCGAGTTGAGGGACTACGTGAATAGAAGCCCGTACAGCCGTTGGTGCGTCAATCTTCAAAGCAGCGGAATGAATTCACAGCTAACAATGACCGAAGTATAACGGTAAGATGATAAAACTAGAACTACCAGATGAGATCTATGAGGGTGGGAGCGGAGGGCACGTAGTCCCTCAACTCGACTCCTCATAAAATAAAGATCAAACTTCAAACTGGTAAGTTCTCATTTAATCTTACTATTTTACTTCGGAGTCACGTGAGTGACTACGTGAAGACTTCAAAGCACTGTGAATTCACGCCGCAGACTCAAATCCGACGTTCACACTGCCTGGATTGACTCAAAAGTCGTTAACAATCAATCATGCATCAGTAGTACATTTGTTAAATGAAATAACAGTTTATTTACAAACAAATCATAACAAACCCCTCTAACTCAGGGGAAAAATGTAACAGTACTGACACCAGAATCAGCAAACACCCCGAGCCTTGAAATCGGCTTGTGACAAAACCTCTGAAAAGTTAGCTCACTGGACCATCCTGTGGCCGCGAGGACCTTGAAATAGTTTGCACCGACACCTTACTGTGTGGTTTTTTGTGACTAATAAACAAAGCCAACTCTATTCCTCTCAGAGGTTTAGTAATCTCAATGTAAAGAGATAAATGTGAGACTATACAGAAGCGATCATCTGCGGGGTATGCTGAAAACACCATCTTACATCCTGTCATGCCTCTTTTATTATGTTTAAGCAAATCATAGACATGAAATATAATGGCATCAGCCGACACATGCATTCTATCTAGCCGTAGCTTTTGCAATGTTTGTACACGTTGGGCTGAAACCAACACCAGAAGCATGACCACCTTCATAGTTAATTTGGCTATAGATAGGCTTGTAACCGGAGCCCACTGGCGAAGAAGCATAAGAACCTCACTCACATTCCAAATACCGGCATACCTGAGTTTAGGAGGATTAGAATTGAAAACTCCCTTCATGAATCGTGAACTAACGGATGTGTCCCTACTGTATGCAATTCTGCATTCGTAGGTAAATAAGAAGACAGAGCACTTCTGGCTGAATTAATTGCACTGTAACTTAATTTTTTTGGTCAAAATAAAGAGTTGACAAACTCCAATACATCCGTGATCCCTGCCGTGTGATATACAATATCCTGCTGTAGGCAGAATTGCTCCCACTTCCTTATATAGGTGATATATTGCTGCTGTGTACTATCCCTGCAGGCCGACGTGAGAACATCCACCGTCCGATGAGACAGTCCTCTCCCCAGGTATGTCCTCCTTAAAATCTGCAAATTAACAGATCAATACGATCCTATAAAGGATGTTGATCCCCAGTGACTGGATTTACCAGTAGATTTTTATTCTTGGGCATAAGCATGTAAGGCTCCCTAGCCATTTGTAATACAACGGGAAACCATGCTCGTGTAGGCCAATTTGGCACTACCAATACCCCTGAAGCGGTGTCCTCCTTGATCTTTTGCAAACATCTGCTGATGAGACAGAATGAAGGAAATACATACACAAACATTCCTCCCCCAATGCAGCGAAAATGCATCCACTGCTACTGCCCCAGAATCTGGTTACCATGAAACATATCTAGGTAACTGATGATTTAATCGAGATGCAAACAAGTCAATATCTGGCAATGCATACTGATCAATCATTTGGTTAAACACATCCTGATTTAACATCCATTCAATGTTGTCATTAACTGACGTGACCTCTTCCTGGCAAATAAAGTGCTGAAAGCCAGATATTTTGGTCAATACACCAGCTCCAAATCTGGTTAGCCAGTCCATCACAAGACTGTGACTTAACTCCACCCATGTGGTTTACATATGCCACTGCTGTGCTGTTGTGAATCTGAGCTGCACATGCAGATCCCTCCTTGTAGAACAATAAGCTTTGAGCCCATACCAGGTGCCCAACAACTCTAAATAATCAATCCCTCTTAATTGAGGAAGCGATGTCTCATCCACATTCCATCTGCCTCCACAACTAGAAGACATATCTGTTGCACCCCAACCCAGTGCACTCACATCAGTCTGTAATATCAGTGACGGTGATTCCACAAAACCTTCCTTAAATTTTTTTTTTGAAACATGTACTATCCACCATTGTATGTCAGCAATCGCCCCAGCTGACAACTGCATAGGCCTATCAAAAATAGCCCCTTTGTATTCTCAGTGCCTGTTCCTTTGATGGTTGTAATTGTTGATAATGCAGAGGACAATACTGCACAGCTGGAAAGGCTGCAACAACTTCCCAATAAAACTGGCTACTTGTCTAATCAAAGGCCGTTGTTCTCCAACGAGATTAGCACAGTCCTCAATTAACTGATTCAATTTATCCCTGGGTAAAGTTACCAACATGTGATTGGAATTAATGGTAAATCCCAGATAATCAATAATTTGGACTGGTGATAATTTAGATTTACCTGGGTGAATAACAAATCCCATTTGTTCAAAAGTGATTTTAACAACTGAAACTGATGATTGAGTTTCAGCATGAGTCTTTCCAACAGTCAGAAATCATCTAAATAGGCCATTACCACATGCCCCTGAGCTCTAAGCAATGCTAACACAGGTTTTACCAATTTAGTAAATAATCTAGGAGCTGAAGTTAATCCATTCGGCAATGTCCTGAATTGCCACAGCTCAGTCATCCAAATAAATTTCAAATATCTTCTATCATCACCATGAATAGACACTGCGTAATACGCATTCTTTAAATCAATGGTTGCCATATAATACCCTTTGGACACTAGATGTTTGCCCGTGGTAAAGTTCTCCATTTTGAAATGCCTATAACAAACAAATTTGTTCAAATTCGATAAATCCAGAATAATTCTACATCCCCCAGTCTTTTTAGATCTGGGAAATATACTTGACAGAAATTGTTGACTTTGATAGACAGAAGGCTCAATTACCCCTTCTTATGTAACGACTGAATCTCTGCTTGAATAAGCACATTTTCCTCATCTGAAAAATAAGTTTACGACTAGGAAAATGTTGACTAGGTAGACTGTCATAGTAAAATCCAATTTTTCACCCCTTCAATACACTAAGTATGAACAAATCTGATGTCAACTGCTGCCATTGTTTGAGAACAATTTTAACCTTCCCCAATTTGAACAGGAACATCAGTTAATTCATCATCTGTCAAATGTTATATTCCTTACCAGCATCTTTCCTTGCGGCCTTTTTGTCCTCGACTTCTTGTAGAGAACCTTTTTTGCCTTGCTTCCAGCTGGCTTAATGAGGGCCATGGTTATAACAACCTCATAACAGTCTTTGACCCTTTTTGCAAGGTTACCACCAAACAACAGATTTCGTGGTGGTACACTGGTCGGTTTGCACAACTTGCCAAATTCGGGTTAGCACTGGCCTAATAGCGGCCCTCCCGACATTATTAATTTCAAAATGCATTACAAAGGAGTCCCAGTTCATCCTGGTGTGCTTCAACCATATCATTTGTATCAATAACTTTCACCACAGCTGTCTTACAACAGTTTAAGCACTTTTTTAAAACTTCATCTCCTGGGCCCTAGCAGGCAAACCCATCTATGCAAATTTGGTGATTAACCACCGGTACCTTCAGGAGATCACAATTAACAGGAGCTTTATAGTTTTTTGCTACTTCATCCATAGCTAGCTCCTGTAACTGGTGGGAGAGCATATACTGAATGGCTTCGGCCAATTCTACATCAATCGCCTTTCCTGCCTCTCTACACTCAGCAAACTTCCCAGCAATGTTCGGAATTACCTCCTACCGAACACCTTGCTCTCCCCCAGCATAGAAACAGTGTCAGCAAACTGCCCTGATAGAACATCCTCCTCACAGGCAGGATAGTTCTGCAGCCCTGAAACAGGTGCTGCTAGCACAAGCTCTCCATCAGCCTGGCTTGGGCATCACTCCTCCTCACGGAGCTGGAACATCCTCCTCACAGGCAGGATAGTTCTGCAGCCCTGAAACAGGTGCTGCTAGCACAAGCTCTCCATCAGCCTGGCTTGGGCACCACTCCTCCCCACGGAGCTGGTCCCTGTCGAGCATTCTTTTGAAATAGAATCTCGACGTGGGAGAGCCGTGAGCAAACGGACTCTCCTATGGAGGGTATAACCTCCAGGCCCGACTCATTTACGGGCCACAGAGACTTGCCAGTGGCCTTCCACCCTACTGACAAGCCTCCACTGCCCCCCGGCAGTGGGTCCGCAACTACTGGCTGTGTAGCCAGCACCGGACCAGGTGTACCAGACGGGCCTCCATCCTCAACACTCTCCTGCCACTTTACCTTTCTACCCCCGGAGCACCTCGCCGACACCTTCTTCCCTTTCTGCAACATATCTACAAAAACTCCCAACCGTTGCAGAAAAAGACCTGTGGTAAAGTATTTCAACAAACCTTACCTCGTTTCAACTTGTTAACGAAAACTGCTAGAGAATGGAGGGTGAAGTCTGAAGAAGGGTCTCGACCCGAAACGTCGCCCATCTCCTTCGCTGAATTCTCCAGCTTTCCATGTAACCCGCGGTTTAAACTTACCGCTCGGAGGAGCGCTGCTGCTCCCCCCGCCCGACTGCACCAGCGTCTGACGTCATGACGCACCAACGGCTGTACGGGCTTCTATTCACGTAGTCACTCACGTGACTCCGAAGTAAAATGGTGCTGTATTGTATTGTGTATTGTATTGTAGAAAAAGCCGTTCGCTGTGCAAAACAGGTAATGTAAAAATCTAAAAGAGCGGGATCTGATATCTTCCTGGACCTTCTTAACTTACGCAACGTTTTGCAGGACGCAATGTTAGGTTGACCTGCACAGCGTTTGATGGCCAGACAAACCCCGCTCTACCCTTCTGGTGGCTAAGCAACTGCTACAACCTCAGGCTCGTGACCCACACGCAATCCAGGCCCAACTACAACACAAACGGCAAGTTCAAAAAACGTATTACGACCAAACCAGCAGCCCCTTTGTCTTCCGGACGGTCTGCCTACAAACAGAGAAAGGACATGACCACATAGGCGTAGTTGCAGAAACCTGCCTGGAGCCACGTTCCTATTTAGCCCGTTCCGAAGGAGAAATTTACAGGCGCCATAGAAAACATATTCTGCCGGTGAGTGAGCCAAGACCATCTCAGCAGTTCTCGCATGGTTACGTCAGTATCCCGGACTTTGTGTCAAATGAATTGACTAATGGAGAGACTAATGGAGAGACTGTGGGTTCAAACCGTAATGGATCCCCAATGGCCAAAGGGCCACGGCATTATTGGCGGAATCACCTATTAGATCACCGGTGGTGTCACCCGTGAAGTCTCACACAAAGACTGTTGAATCACCACCTGATATGATGTCATCCGCCCATCCAGCAGAGAGCCTGTACCGTACTCATGTAGGACGGGTTTGTCAGCCTAACCCTGAATCCAAAGACTGTATTAAATACTGTTTACAGGTTTCCATTACCTTGGCCACATTGTACTCCTCCATAATGTGGCAGCGCGACTCATGTTGCAGCGGCCCCTACAGCCTGTCTGTCTATTTCTTTTTTTTTTGTCTAGTTAAATGTAGTTGTTCGTGTTTTTTTTGGTACTGTTTCTAACTGTGTATATGTGGGGGGTGGGGGGAGGGGGAAACTTTTAAAATCTCTTCTCTGCACGGGGCCTGGCACCGTGGTGCGGCCTCCGACCGGGACGACCTGGGGCCTCCAGTCACAGAGCTTGTGGAGCTGCGGACTACTTACCATCATGGGACTGGCCGGCCTCGGAGCGTAGGGAGCGGTGGTGGCTCACTGCTACGGCCCGACTCCGGAGCTCCAGCTCCAGCTCCAGCTGCAGCCCGACTCCGGAGCTCCAGCTCCAGCTGTGGACCGACTCCGGAGCTCCAGCTCCAGCTGCAGATTACTGCCGGTAGACTGTGATATCGGGTGCTCGCGGGTCCGGGTGAGAGACCGCTTCCCGGAGCTCCGCAACACAACTTCTCCCGCCAGTGTTGCGGGATTAGAACGACCCGGAGCGGAGCCGTACATCGCCCGGCGCGTCTTTAATGGCCGCGGGACATGCCAGCGCCCGCCGGGGACTCCAACTTTGTGAGTTTTGGGCCTAGAGTGGGGCCGTACATCGCCAGGCACGGCCTCAATGGCCATGGGACTTAACATCGCCCGCCTGGGGCTTCAACATCGGGAGAGAAATGGTGTGGGGGAGAGAGAAGAACTTTGCCTTCCATCACAGTGAGGAGGAGATTCACTGTGATGGATGTTTGTGTGAATTGAATTGTTTGTGTGTTTTTTTTAATGAATTGTTCTGTTTGTGTGGCTTGTAGAAACAGAGTTTCGTTGGAGCCTCTCTGAGGTTCGAATGACAAGTAATAAAATCTAATCTAATCTAATATTAATATTCTTCATGGCTTTGTCGCGATTTAAAAAGCACTGTATCTTCCTACCATAAATTGGAAATTTTAATTATATGCTTATTTAGTTACATGTTTATTATAGCTAATAAGGAGGATGTAGATCAGTCTGTACTAATTGATGTGATCCATGTCATGTTTTACTACATACCACTGTACACTCAAACAGCTATCTGGTTGAGTGTCTCATATTATCTAGGCTGCTAGTCCAGCCTCTAGTTAGATTTGTCGTTTAGCTTACAACACCTATGTATTTGAACTCTGTGTGCTTTCTTAAATAAACAACTTATACTCATGTATGGATTCTGAGTTATTAGACACTCATAATCTTCTTCATCTGCACATGATTCATATCCCTTCATATCCATGTGCCAAGATATTCGAAAAGCCTCTGAAATGCACAAATATATATGTCTAGAGGACATGAAATGAATCTCAAAGGCAAGTTTTTAAAAATCCCCAAATTCTGCAGGTATACTAAGAGTAAAAGGTTGGTTATGGAGATGCCCTTAATGACCAGCATGCTCATCTTTATGTAAAGACACAAGTGATGGGGAAGATATTAAATTAATATTTTTCCATCAGTTTTTACTGAGGAGGAGATCATGCAAGCTAACGAACTGAGGTACATAACTTGTGAAGCCTTAGGCCATTGAATTATCAAAAAAGGGAATATTAAATGTTTTTAACGTAGATTTAGGTGGATAAATCCCAGGACTTGACCCATTGCATCCTTCAATCGTAAGAAGCTAGGAAATAAATTGCAGAAACCCTTGCAGAGAGATTTATATCAGGTGAAGGTCCGGAGACTGGAGGGTGGCTAATGTTGCACCATTAGCCACCCTCAGGCAGCAAAGGGAAGTCTAGAAACTTCAGGATCAATGAACCTGACATGAGTGTTGGGAAAGTTGTTGGAGGGGATTCTTAAGGACAGCATCTATCAGCATTTGTTTAGGTAGGGACTAATTAGAGATAGTCAGCATGGTTTAGTGTGTGGGAACTAGTGTCTCACAAATCTTATAGAGTTTTATTGCACCAAGAGGATTTATGAGTTCAGGCCATTAAAGGTTGTCTACTTGGACTTTAGCAAGGTCCCGTATATGGTAGGCTAATCTGATAGGTTAGATGACATGGAATCCAAGGTGAGTTAGCCAATTTGATTCAAACTTAGCTCGGAAGAAAAATTCAATGGGTAGTCGTGGAGAGTTACTTTTCAGATTGGAATCCTGTGATCAGTCCTGTGTGTCGCATGGATCAGTGCTGGGTCTACTATTGTTTAGTGCTGACATCAACAATTTGGATGTCATCGAGGGGATTTACCACAGTCGCTGCCTCAAAAAGGCTGGCAGTATCATAAAAGACCCACTCCATCCTGGCCACACTCTCATCTCCCTGCTACCTTCAGGTAAAATGTAGAGGAGCCTGAAGACTGCAACGACCAGGTTCAGGAATAGCTACTTCCCCACAGCCATCAGGCGATTAAACCTGGCTCAGACAAAACTCTGAACATTAATAACCCATTATCTGTTATTTGCACTTTATCAGTTTATTTATTCGTGTGTGTATATATTTATATAATGGTATATGAACACACTGATCTGTTTTTGTAGTCAATGCCTACTATGTTCTGTTGTGCTGAAGCAAAGCAAGAATTTCATAGTCCTATCAGGGACACATGACAATAAACTCACTTGAACACTTGAACTTGGATGACAATGTAGTTAACATTGTTAGTAAATTTGTACATTACACCAGAGTTGATCGTATAGTGGACAATGTGGACAATGGGCAGTGCTTACCACCCCCCCCCCCCTCCCCCACTTCTCCCTCAATCCCCTCACACTCCCTCCTCACCTCCCCAGGATATTCCAAGATGGCAACACTGGCTTAATAGCTGCAGCCCGCCTGCAGTCCGTCTGTTTTTTTTTTTGTCCTGTTGGTTTTGTTTTATTAGATTGTGTGTGTATGTGGGTGGGGGGTTCCAGCAGCGGCAGCAGCGGCAGCAGCAGTGGCGGTGGCCCAACTCGGTCCTGGAGTGGTGGCGGCGGCAGCAGTGGCCTGACCACGACCACGGGCCCGGTGGAATTGGCCGCGGGCCCAGTGGACGACATCGTCGGGAGCTCGCAGCTTACAGGTTGGTGACCTGTTTCTATGAGCTCCCGCAACAACAGCTTCGTTCGCTGGTCTGGATGGCGGCAGCTTCGACCACCCCGCGCCGCGGAGTTGAACCGGCCCGTTCACGGAGCTCGGTTGAACCGCGGGACTGACTTACTTACCATCACTCGGTGGGGTCACAACATCTGAAGCCTGGATCAACTCGGCGCAGAGGGAAACAGAGAGGGAAGAGACATAGACTTTAAGACTTTGCCTTCCATCACAGTGAGGAGGTGTTTGGTGAACTCACTGTGGTGGATGTTAAATTTGTGTTTATTGTGTGTTCTGTCATTTAAAAAAAAAAATTATATGTATGACTGCAGGGGAACTAAATTTCTGAATGACAAATAAAGAATCAAATCTAATTTCCCCTGTTCTCCCCACTCTCCACACATCTCCCACCTCCACCCCATCTCCCTCCTCCACACCCCCCCAATCACCCTCCTCCTAATTTCCCTCATCCTCCTCTCCTCACTCCCATTCCCTGCCCCAGCACCTACCCAGGTCATAGAGTAGTGCCAGGGCCTGGAAATCAGCCTGGTTCTCATACTCAGGCCGGCCCTGGCTGTAGACTCCAACCGTCAGCTCGGCCGCCGCCTGGGTTCCAGTCCAGGCCCCAAATTCATCTCTGGGCTAGTCCTTGGATCCAGTGGCGGCTTCTTTCTTGGCCCAGTCACGGCCCCATCCCAACTCCCAGGCTCAGAACTCACTCCAGCTCCAGCACCAGGCTCGGCTCCAGCCCAGGCCCAGTCCCCGGGCTCGGCCCATGGCACCTTCCTCCCCACCAGGTACCGGGTGGCCATCAGGTGCCGGTAGCTGCCGCCACTCCCCATTGAGCACTCTCGATTTTTTAAACTCTGGAAAAAAAGGGTTGCTTCTGTTTTCTCCAGGTGTTCCGGTTTCCTCCCACATTCTAAAGAGGTGCAAAGAATTGGCAACCACATTGCCCCTAGCGTGTAGAAAAGTGGGAAGTGGAATCACATTGAACTTGTGAATGTGTGATGATGGTTGATGTGGATTTGATGGGCTGAAGGGCCTGTTCCCTTGTGGTCATCTCTACAACCAAAACAAAGAAGCTGTATGACTTACTGAGCAACTCCAGCATTTTCTCATTATATTTTGGATTTCTGGCATCTATAGTTTTTTTTCGTTTTTGAATAATCAGAGACATCACAAATTCAAAGAGGTAGAGTCATACAACATAGAAGCAGGTCCTTCAGCCCAACTTGCCATGCTGACCGACCAATATGCCCCATCTACACTGGTACCACCGTCCTCTGTTTGGCCATATCCCTCTAAATTCATCATGTCCATGTACCTGTCTAAATGTGTTTTAAATGTTGTGATAGTAGCTGCCTCAACAACCTACTCCGGCTGTTCGATACATATAACAACCATTCTTTTGGAAAAAATAGTTGCCCCTCAGTTAAAGCTTTTCTCTCTCGCATTAAACCCATGTTCTCTGATTCTTAATTCCCCTACTCTGGGTAAAAGACTGCATTTATCCTATCTATTCCTCTCATGACCCCTCTCATGACGGGGTGGAAGATTGCAACCTTCACGTGGTCTGCCCTGTTTCGACTAATACAATCAACTCAACGTGCACAAACGGAAGATCAAATAGAACAAGTTGTCCAACAACTTTAGGCTGTGCACGCCACACGAAAGAAGAAGAAGATGATCTTATACACCTCTATAGCATTCTTGCTATTGAGGGAGTGCAGTGTAGGTTTCCAAGGTTAATTCCCGGGATGGCAGCACTGTCATATGCTGAGAGAATGGAGCAGCTAGGCTTGTGCACTCTGGAGTTTAGAAGGATGAGAGGATATATCATTGAAATATATAAGATTGTTAAGGGTTTGGAAACGCTAGAGGCAGGAAACATGTTCCTGATATTGGGGGAGTCCAGAACCAGGGGCCACAGTTTAAGAATAAGGAGTAAGCCATTTAGAATGGAGGAAACACTTTTTCTCACAGAGAGTGGTGAGTCTGTGAAATTCTCTGCCTCAGAGTGCGGTGGAGGCAGGTTCTCTGGATGATTTCAAGGGAGAGCTAGATATGGCTCTTAAAAATAGCGGAGTCAGAGGAAACGGGGAGAATGCAGGAAAAGGGTACTGATTGGGTATGATCAACCATGATCACATTGAATGGCGGTGCTGACTCGAAGTGCTGAATGGCCTACTCCTGCACCTATTGTCTATTGTCTATTGTCTACTGTCTATAAGATCACCCCTTATCTCCTGCACTCCAAGGAATAAAGTCCTAGCCTGGTCAACCTCTCGCTACAGCTCATGCCCTTGAGTCCTGGCAACATTCTCATAATTTTTTCTGCACCCTTTATGCAGAAGCTTAACAACATCTATCCTATAAAAGAGTGAAAAAACTGAATGCAATACTCTAAATGTGGTATCACCAATATCTTATACAACTGTGACATGAACTCCCAACTTCCATGCACCATACTCTGACTGATGAAGGCCAATGTTCTGAAGGTCTACTTGACCATCTTATCGGCTTGTGATTCCATTTTCAAGAAACTCTGCAGCAGCACTCATAGAAACATAGAAAATAGGTGCAGGAGGAGGCTATTCGGCCCTTTGAGCCAGCACCGCCATTCATTGTGATCATGGCTGATCGTCCCCTATCAATAACCTGTGCCTGCCTTCTCCCCATATCCCTTGACACCACTAGCCCCGAGAGCTCTATCTAACTTTCTTTTAAATCCATCCAGGGATTTGGCCTCCACTGCCCTCACTGGCAGGGAATTCCATAAATTCACAACTCTCTGTATGAAAACGTTTTTTCTCACCTCAGTCTTAAATTACCTCCCCTTTATTCTAAGACTGTGCCCCCTGGTTCTGGACTCGCCCAACATTGGGGTCATTTTTCCTGCATCTAGCTTGTATAATTTTATATGTTTCTATAAGATGCCCCTTCATCCTTCTAAACTCCAGTGAATACAAGCCTAGTCTTTTCAATCTTTCCTCATATGACAGTCCCGCCATCCCAGGGATCAATCTTGTGAACCTACACTGCACTGCCTCAATCACAAGGATGTCCTTCCTCAAATTAGGAGACCAAAACTGTACACAATACTCCAGATGTGGTCTCATCAGAGCCCTATACAACTGCAGAAGAACCTCTTTACTCCTGCACCCTTACATCATCACCTTCTGCCTACTTTCAGGAAGTCAATTTTCTATCCTGTTGGCGAATTCTCCTTGGATCCCATGCAATCTAACCCTTCAGAGAGGCCTACCACATGGAACATTGTTAAGTACCTTGCTGGAATCCATATCTTAGCAATGTTACAAAATTTTGAGATTTTAAAAATCAAGTCTGCAATTTATCCCATTAGAAAAAGCATAAAAAGAAGTTTAATTTGACACCTAATTCACTTTCATATCTTCAGTATTAAAAAAGTTATGGCCATTTTCATACTCGGAAATTGGCAACTTGTTTCCTATAACTTTACTATTGACTTAACACAAAAGTTGTGATCGAGGACAGTCAAAAGCCCATAACTTTCTTAAAAATTAAGAGAACTGAAATAAATGTTCAGTTATTATAGATTGAAGTATTCTGAAACAAATATGAAACAATCTTACTTGGATGACCTGAAATTAAAGCATATAATTAGTTAGTTACCCAATTGTAGCTAATTATAAAATTCAATTACTAGATCTAAACATCTATCCATTTCTTAAGAAAAAAATTTAAAAAATGTAAAGCCTAAATGTCAAATTAACATTCACACAATAATTCACAATATAACATGATTTTTCAATCTAATTGTCATTAATTTATAGGCCAAATTGAAGGAATTTAGTGTTTAATGCCCATAAATTAATGGGCATCTTAAAGGGCTTGCGAGTGGGATTTTCTGGAACGCGATGGATTAGAACGTTGCGGTGAATTTAAAGCCAATATCGGCAGGAAAAATTCTGCTGGTTCGTATGGGGACTAAATCACCGTTTCGCAACGTTAAATGTTGATTAAGGTCATCTAAAAAGGCAGGTTTATATGTAAAAATAAACAGCTTTCACCTACCTGTCCCCTTAGTAAAATCAGTCCCCGTTGTTGGAGTTCACGGCATTAGGAGGTAATTTTAATTTTACTCCAGTGCTGAAATAGTCGGGCTATTTATAAAAAAAAATTAACTTACCAGCAGTCGGAACGAATCTCCAGAAATAGATCGCACTCCGACAAAAGAAAGATCCGGATGGCAAGGGAAAAACCGCAATTTTAACCCCGCCCCCCCCCCCCCCACCTTAAAGGCGCCAAAGTCGCGCACACGGCCAGTGACAGAACTGCAGCACCGTTAAAGGTAAGTTTTGTAACATACCTACATATCTGCAACATCCACAACTCTGCCTTTGTTAACCATTATGATCACATCTTAAAAAATTCAATGAGATCCATGAGACACGATCTCCAACATACAAAACAATGCTGACTATCCCTAACCATAGTCTGTCGATCCAAATGCATGTATATCTTATCATTCACAATACTCTCTAGTTCCGTTCAAACCACAGCTGTTAGACTCCCTGGCCTCTAGTTCCTAAGTACTTCCCTGCAACCTTGCTGAAATAGAGATACAACATTTGCCAACCTCCAGTCTTCCGGCACCTGACCCATATTTAATAATAGCTCATAAATCACTGCCTGGGTCCCCGTAATGTCCACTCTAGCTTCCCACAGCATCCTCAGATATATCTAATAAGGCCAGGGAGATTTGTCCACCTTCATATGCATTAGGATTTTCAGCACCTCGTCGACCATAATACTGACTGCTCGCAGAATGCTAACCTAGTTGGCATGGACAAATTGGGGCAAAAAGACATGTTTCCATAGAGTACAGATTGATGAATCTAGGGCTCTATCTTCCCGATCCATTTCAATCATTTACTGCATTGAAAAGTAAAGGCCATCCCTGTTTTATTAGCCATTCCCTTAACATCAATTTTTCTTTTGCCTGGAAACAATTTCACTTGCTATGTATTCTTTATTTTATTTATAATGTCAGACCCTCAATTCTAAAATAATGCCACGTTGTACTTTTAGCACATGCAGAATTATTATTCTTCCAAATACAAAAATAGTTAACATTTTGACAGGTCTTTACAGTATTTAGAAAAGTCGCAAATGTTTCCCAAATATTTCCTCTGTAAATCAGTGAAGTACCAGTATTTTACGTGTCTTTCTGGTGAAATTGAGACCTGTAAAATGTAGGTACTTCACTGGTTTAAGGTGAGCTCACTGTGGGCCAGCTGTGCAAATTCACTACCAACGTCCCTCGTTGCAGAGATACATTACACAAACTGATGGTCAGAAATTTACCCCGTTTTCCACTTACCCCCTCCTCATCTGTGCCCCTAGGCTTGTACCTATTTCTACCTCCATCATAACTTCCACCAACAGTCCTTCCTCTGGCTTCACAATTCACAATTCCACAACTCCTTTGTCTCACTCCATCAGCTTTTCCATGTTCTACTGGGATGCTGCCTGACCTGCAGAGTTACTCTAGCACTTTGTGTCTTTTTTTTGTCAGAAATTGGTGTTTGATTCCAATTTAAATGGCTCGTGAACTGGATTACATAAGTAGCTAAGTAAGTAAGTAAGTTTATTGGCCAAGTGTTCACATACAAGTAATTTGCCTAGGTGCTCCGCGCACAAGTAACAACATGACATACAGTGACAGTTACGAATGGCTCAGAATACACTAAACATTAATAATAATAAGACATTAATGATAAAACACCATTGATCAAGCATGTGAACCAACAAAATACTAGATCAAAGGGAGGCGACAGATTTTTGGCTGTTAAGTAGTGCAACTACTCGTGGATAAAAACTTTTTGTTTTTATGTCTGGCTGTGGCAGCTTTGACAATCCGGAATCGCCTTCCAGAGGACAGTGATTCAAAGAGTTTGTGGCCAGTGTGAGAGGGGTCAGAGATGATCTTTCCCACTCGCTTCCTGGCCCTTGCATTGTACAGTTCATCAATGGAGGGAAGGTTGCAGCCAATAAGCTGATCGGACGATTCGCTGCAGCCTCCAGATGTCGTGCTTGGTGGCTGAGCCAAACCAGGCCATGATGGAGAAGGTGAGAGCAGACTCTACGATGACCTGTAGAATTGGACCATCATTGCCAGTGTAGAATTGGACCATCATTGCCTGTGTCAGATTGTGCTTCCTCAGCTTTAGGTTCGTTAAGGGGGAGGTGTAGCGAGACCTGGGCGTCCTTGTACACCAGTCACTGAAAGTTGGCTTACAGGAACAGCAGGCAGTGAAGAAATGTTGGCCGTCGTAACAAGAGGATTTCAGTATAGGAGTAAAGAGGTTCTTCTGCAGTTGTATAGGGCTCTGGTGAGACCAAATCTGGAGTATTATGTACAGTTTTGGTCTCCTAATTTGAGGAAGGAAAACTTTGTGATTGAGGCAGTGCAGTGTAGGTTCACAAGATTGATCCCTGGGATGGTGGGACTGTAATATGAGGAAAGATTGAGAAGACTAGGCCTGTATTCACTGGAGTTTAGAAGGATGAGGGGTTCTCTTATAGAAACATATAAAATTATAAAATAACTGGACAAGCTAGATGCAAGAAAAATGTTCCCAATGTTGGGTGAGTTCAGAACCAGGGGCCACAGTCTTAGAATAAAGGGGAGGTCATTTAAGACTGAGGTGAGAAAAAAACTTTTTCACCTAGAGAGTAGTGAATTTATGGAATTCTCTGCCACAGAGAGCAGTGGAGGCCAAGTCACTGGATGCATTTAAGAGAGAGTTAGATAGAGCTCTAGGGGCTAGTGGAGCCAAGGGATATGGGGAGAAGGCAGGCACAGGATTTTGATAGGGGATGATGAGCCATGATAACAATGGATTGAAGGGCTGAATGGCCTCCTCCTGCACCTATTTTCTATGTTTCTATGTTTCAGCTGCCCAGGAAATACATCCTCTGTTGTGCCTTTTTGACTGTGGAGTTGAAGGTAGCCCCCCACTTAAGGTCCTTGGAGATGATGGTTCCCAGGAACTTAAAAGACTCCACAGATGTGACTGTGGTGTTGTTGATGGTGAGTGGGTTGAGGGGAGGGGGGGGTGTCTCCTAATGTCTACAATCAATTCCACTGTCTTAAGAGCATTGAGCTCTAGGTTTTGCTACGGCACCAGGACTCCAGTCTGTAGGCAGATTCCTCCCCATCCTAGATCAATCCAATCAGGGTTGTGTCATCCGCACACTTGAGAAGCTTGACAGAGGAATCTGTGGAGGTGCAGTCGTTGGCGTAGAGAGAGTAATGGAGAGGAGAGAGTACGCAGCCGTGCAATGCTCCTGTGCTGAGCATTTGCGGGTCCGAGATGTGCTTTCCCAGCCTCACATGCTGCTTCCTGTCTGTCAGGAAGTTGGTGATCCACTGACAGAGGTGTTCAGGCACAGTCAACTCGGAAGGTTTGGAGTACAGTAGCTCTGGCACAATGGTGTTGAATGCAGAGCTAAAATCAACAAACCGGATCCTCGCATAGGTCCCCTGGTGGTCTAGGTGCTGTAGGATGAAGTGCAGGCCCAGGTTGACTGCATCATCCATTGGTCTATTGGCCCGATATGCAAACTGCAGAGGGTCCAGTGATATTTTGTGATATTTTTGTGATGTTTTTCAGCTTGGCCAGCACAAGCCTTTCGAGTGTCTTCATGACTGCAAAGGTCAGTGCGACAGGCCTGCAGTCATTAAGACAAGTAATGCTTGCCTTTTTGGGTACAGGGACAATAGTGGAGACTTTGAAGCAGGCAGGGACTGTGCATGTTTGCGAGGACTGTTTCAAAATATTTGTATAGAGCGGTGCCAGCTGTTTGGCACAGAGCTTAAGAGTAGAGGGGGAAACATTGTTGAGTCCTGGAGATTTCCGACTCTTGTATCCTCTTAAAAGCCTCTCCACCTTCTCTATTTTTATTGTTGATATTGGATAAGTTATGTTGTGCAGCACAGAGGGTGTGGATGATTGGGTGTGAAGTGGTGATTGGAGGGGGGTGGGTGTAGAAAGGCACAGTCTTTGCAGACTAAGGTCAGGCTGTGAGTGGTTGTGAAGTGTTGGTTGGGGTGGGAAATGGTACAGTCTTTTCAGACTGGAATCTTGCCTTAAGTAGGTGTGAAGTGGTGAATGGGAAGGAGAGGGTGCAGGGTCCATTCTGTGTAGACTGGGGTCTGGCTGTGTTGGTTGGGGAGGGGCGGAGGGGGTACCAGGGTTACGTTTCTGATTTTCAAACCAGCAGTAAAACTCATTCAGGTTGTTGGTTAGCTGACGAAGAGCGGGGGGCTTTCTTCTTGTAGCCGGTAATTTCTTGCAAGCCCTTCCAAACTGAAGAAGACTCACTAGCTGAGAACTTGCTCCTCAATTTCTCAGAGTACCTTTCCTTGGCAGCTCTGATTCCTCTTCTCAGCATTTGGATGCAGAATGAAAGAACAGTTGCCAGAAATCTAAGTTTACCAATGAATCCGTCGTGAATTGCAATTGTGCTCAAAGGAGATTTTATATACAATTTTACTATAACTTTGGAAAATCCATCAAGTTAATGTTTTCACCCATTGTGCAATATGAAGTTCAAGTTCACATTTATTGCCACATGCACCAATTATGGTACAGTCAAATTTGACTTACCATGCAGCCACACAAACAAAAGAGCACAATATACAATAGAATATAACATGCACATACACCACAATGGAATCAACATTCTTCACTGTGGCAGAAGGCAATAACTTTCTCAGTCCAAATCCTTTGTTTATCCGTTGTCGGGGCCATGAACCCTCCGCAGTCGCCACTACGGAAGGCCTAATGTACAGGCCCTCTCGTCGGGATGCTCAAAACTCCAACGTCGGGACAGACGGACACTCCGCGGCTTGGAGGTCCTGAATCGGCCACTTCCTACCGGAGACCATGGCTTCACGATGTTATAGATCTCAGGCCGGCGGTCGGAGCTCTTAAAGTCCACACCACGCCCGCAGCTACAAGCTATGCAGACAGCGGCTTCAGCGTGTTTTATGCTGCACGCCGGCGGTCGGAGAACTTCATCTGGCTCACCCGCTCCGCGATGGAAAGTCCACGCCGCGCACGCGGCTAAAAGCTCCGCAGACAGCAACTTCAGGATGTCGTACTCCGCGGGCCAGCGATCAGAGCACTTCTTCATGCGACACCCGGCAAGGGATTGCCTGGATCCACGATGGAAAGCGTGCGCTGCGCCTGCCGCTGAAGCTCTGGACCCGACTCCGGGAGTGCCGCACCAATCTAAGTTGTTAGGCCGCAAGGGAGGGCAAAATGCAACTAGGTGAAAAGTCGCATTCCACAGAGGTAAATGACTAAAAAACAGTTTCCCCAATTCCCGCCCCCCACCCCCCCCCCCCCCCTCCCCCCCCCCCCCCCCTCTACACTAAAACTCACTTTTGGACATACTAAAAACAAGGACATCAGGACATAAATCACCATGAACTATGTTTCAACTGAATTACATTTCTGTACGTAGTTGGACAATACAACTGAAAAAAATGTTCAATTAATGATCCACTTCCAACAACAATTTTCTTTTTATTGTTGGAATTCATATAATTCCAGACATGTGCTCCATACGTTGCTGAGAAGGTCCGCTGTATATCCTTCTTTTTCCAAGGAATATAGTACTTCTTCCAAGAAGGAAATGAGATTGGGTAGAACCGATTTGTGTTCCATAAAGAGATGCCATTGCATTCTTTGCCAATGAAGGGAGCTAGATTATTCGTCTGACACCATCTCTTCAGCACACGGGTAAGCAGTCTAGGGCCTTGTTGACCCCAAATATCTCCAATGTAATTGGCCACAAAATCTTCCATGCAATTCCATAAAACAGGATGATGCCTATGAGAGAAACCTATTGCCCCATTACTGACAGTTCCAACATGCTCAGGGCATGTAAAGTTAGTAAACGGCATTGGCCTCATTGATATAATATCAGTATCCAGGTAGATGCCCCCATATTTCCACAGCAGTGCTAATCTGCAGCCATCAGCAAACACATGGGTCCAATACTTCTCCTTTTCTGGATTTACCTGTGGGATAATGGACAAATAAAAGTTCAATTCATTATCTTAATTTCCTTTCTTTCTAAACTATATTTCTGCAGTCATTTTGTCTCTTCCTCGTGACACAATCCATTATCAGTCAAAGAATTGAATATAGAAGTTGGGATGTAATGTACAATTGTACAAGACATTGGTGGCACCCCTCTTAGTGTATTGTGGTCTGTTCTGGTCACCCAGCGATAGGGAATGATGTTGTTGAACTAGTTGGGCAGATCTATTTAGGACTTTATTCCTTGGACAACAGGAGTCCTGGGGATGATCTCATAGAGGTTTGTAAAATCAGTGGAATAGATAGGGTTAATGAACATAGTCAGAAAATTTATGAAAAGAGGCATAGGTTATGGCAAAATATTTAATAGGAACCCGAGACTCAATTTTTTCAAGCAGTGGGTGGTGGCTACATGGAACGAGCTGCCAAAGGAATTAGTTGAGGCAGTTACAATAACAGAATTTCAAAGTCAGGCACAAAATGCTGGAGTTACTCAGCAGGACAGGCAGCATCTCTGGAGAGAAGGAAAGGGTGACATTTTGGGTCGAGACCGTTCTTCAAACTCAAAGACATTGTTCAGGCACATGAACAGGAAAGGTTTAGAGAGATATGGGGTGTGATAATGGAAGAAATATTGTGGGAGCTAAAGGGAACATGTTATATAAATGTCGTATATCCGTCCACACTGCGGCCGTACATCGTGGATTTGGCCTGTTTGGGAGTTCTGCAAAACAGCGTAGCTTGCGGACTTTAACATCTTGGAGCAGGCGATCCCTTTGCCAGGGGTCAGCCTTTGGGTTTCAACCTGCGGGAGCTGCGAACTTTAACATGGTGAAACTCGTGGTCCCTGGTTAGGGACCGATTTCGGAAACGCCAAGCTGCAGCAGTATCGACCGTCCCGATGCGGAATCTTAGACTGCCCCGACGTGGGAGCTCGATCGCTGTCGACAGCCTACCCAACCTCTCTTTAGAACTCTAAACTCTTTCAATTTTCCAAAAATAGACTGGGAAACACATTCTGTAAATGGGATGGATGGTTTGGAGTTTGTAAAATGTGTGCAGGATAGATTTTTGCAGAAGTACATAGAGGTATCGACCAGAGAAGGGACAGTGCTGGACCTCCTGTTTGGAAATGAGGTAGGTCAGGTGACGGAGATATGCGTTGGTGAGCACTTTGGGACCAGTGATCACAATACCATTAGTTCCAATATAATTGTGGAGAGAGTCACAACTGGACCTTGGGTGGAGATTTTTGATTGGAGAAAGGCTAACTTTGAGGGAATGCGTAAGGATTTTAAAGGAGTGAATTGGGACACTTTGTTTTATGGGAAGGATGTAGAAGAGAAATGGAGGACATTTAAAGGGGAAATTGTAAGAGTACAGAATCTATACGTTCCTGTTAGGTTGAAAGGAAATAGTAAAAATTGGAAAGAGCCATGGTGTTCAAGGGAAATTGGATATTTGGTTTGAAAAAAGAGAGATATCTACAATAATTATAGGAGGCATGGAGTAATTGAGGTGCTAGAGGAGTATAAAGAATGTAAAAAGAATCTTAAGAAAGAAATTAGAAAAGCTAAAAGAAGATATGAGGTTGCTTTGGCAAGAAAGGTGAAAGTAAATCCAAAGGGTTTCTACAGCTATATTAATAGCAAAAGGATAACGAGGGATAATATTGGACCATTAGAGAGCCAGAATGGACAGCTATCTGCAGAGCCAAAAGAGATGGGGGAGATATTGAACAATTTCTTTTCTTCGGTATTCACCAAGGAGAAGGATATTGAACTCTGTGAGGTAAGGGAAAAAAGTAGATTAGCTATGGAAACTATGAGAGTCAAAGAGGAGGAAGTACTGACACTTTTGAAAAATATAAAAGTGGATAAGTCTCCAGGTCCTGACAGGATATTCCCTAGGACACTGAGGGAAGTTAGTATAGAAATAGCAGGAGCTATGACAGAAATATTTCAAATGTCATTAGAAATGAGAATAGTGCCGGAGGATTGGCATACTGCGCATGTTGTTCCATTGTTTAAAAAGGGTTCAAAGAATAAACCTAGCAATTATAGACCTGTTAGTGTCTGGGCAAATTAATGGAAAGGGTACTTAGAGATAATACATATAAGCATCTGGATTAACAGGGTCTGATCAGGAACATCAACATGGATTTGTGCCTGGAAGGTCATGTTTGACAAACCTTCTTGAATTTTTTGAAGCGGTTTACTAGGGAAATTGATGAGGGTAAAGCAGTGGATGTTGTCTATATGGATTTCAGTAAGGCCTTTGACAAGGTTCCCCATGGAAGGTTGGTTAAGAAGGTTCAATCTTTGGGTGTTAATGGTGGAGTAGTGGCTGAATGGGAGATGTCAGAGAGTAATGGTGGATGACTGTTTGTCAGGTTGGAAGCCGGTGACCAGTGGGGTGCCTCAGGGATCTGTGTTGGGTCCACTGTTGTCCGTCATGTACATCAATGATCTGGATGATGGGGTGGAAAAGTGGATAAGTAAGTATGCAGATGATACTAAGATAGGTGGTGTTGTGGATAATGAAGTAGATTTTCAAAGTCTACAGAGAGATTTGGGCCATTTGGAAAAGTGGTTGAAAGATGGCAGATGGAGTTTAATGCTGATAAGTGTGAAGTGCTACACCTTGGCAGGACAAATCAAAATACGTACATGGTAAATGGTAGGAAATTGAGGAATGCTGTGGAACAGAGAGATCGAGGAATAACTGTGCATAGTTCCCTGAAGGTGGAATCGCATGTAGATAGGGTGGTAAAGAAAGACTTTGGTGTGCTAGCCTTTATAAATCAGAGCATTGAATATAGGAGTAGGGAAGTAATGTTAAAATTGTACAAGGCATTGGTAAGACCAATTCTGCAGTATGGTGTACAATTTTGGTCGCCTAATTATAGGAAGGATGTCAACAAAATAGAGAGAGTACAGAGGGGATTTACTAGAATGTTGCCTGGGTTCCAGCAACTATGTTACAGAGAAAGGTTGAACAAGTTAGGTCTTTATTCTTTGAAGCGCAGAAGGTTAAGGGAGGACTTGATTGAGGTCTTTAAAATGATGAAAGGGATAGACAGAGTTGATGTGGATAAGCTTTTCCCATTGAGGGTAGGGAAGATTAAAACAAGAGGGCATAACATGAGAATTAAGGGACAGAGGTTTAGGGGTAACGTGAGGGGGAACTTCTTTACTCAGAGGGTGGTGGCTGTGTGGAATGAGCTTCCAGCAGAAGTGGTGGAGGCAGGATCGATTTTAACATTTAAAAGTAAAGTGGATAGGCATATGGATGGGAAGGGAATGGAGGGGTATGGTCTGTGTGCAGGTAGATGGGACTAGGGGAAAACAAATGGTCGGCACGGACTGGAAGGGCTGAGAGGGCCTGTTTCCGTGCTGTAATTGTTATATGGTTATACGGTTAAACCTCTAGAACTGATAATTTCCTTAAAATTTTTCTTTGCACCTTGTGCAATTTGTTATTTTGACTGAAATAATCCAACCCAGACAACATATCTATTTTAAATATTGAATATTGTGGCAGCAAACATTAAAAAATTACTGTATCAATTCATGCTTTATAGATGCCCAACCAGTAAACATTCCCTGACTTATTTGCAGAAAATCCCAAAAATTCACCACACCACCCTCTGACTGACAGAAGTTCCACCTCAATTTTATCCTGAATGTCCAGTCCTATTTGGAGCTAGACATACCCTTAATATAGACACATAGTCAAAGGAAACATCATCTCAGTATTTACCCTGTCAAGCACCTTACGAATATTGGACATTTTAGAGATGTAGCTTTCTAATCCATGTCAGCACTGGCCCAAGATGTTCAATCTCTGTCATACAATAAACTAGTAAGATTAAACGAGAACTTACCAGTTTGAAGTTTGATCTTTATTTTATGAGGAGTCGAGTTGAGGGACTACATGAATAGAAGCCTGTACAGCCGTTGGTGCGTCAATCTTCAAAGCAGCGGAATGAATTCACAGCTAACAATGACCGAAGTATAACGGTAAGATGATAAACCTAGAACTACCAGATGAGATCTATGAGGGTGGGAGCGGAGGGCACGTAGTCCCTCAACTCGACTCCTCATAAAATAAAGATCAAACTTCAAACTGGTAAGTTCTCGTTTAATCTTACTATTTTACTTCGGAGTCACGTGAGTGACTACGTGAAGAGTTCAAAGCACTGTGAATTCACGCCGCAGACTCAAATCCGCCGTTCACACTGCCTGGATTGACTCAAAAGTCGTTAACAATCAATCATGCATCAGTAATACATTTGTTAAATGGAAATAACAGTTTATGTACAAACAAATCATAACAAACCCCTCTAACTCAGGGGAAAAGTGTAACAGTACTGACACCAGAATCAGCAAACACCCCGAACCTTGAAATCGGCTTGTGATAAAACCTCTGAAATTAGCTCACTGAACCATCCTGCGGCCGCGAGGACCTTGAAATCGTTTTGCACCGACACCTTACTGTGTGTTTTTTGTGACTAATAAACAAACCAACTCTGTTTCTCTCAGAGATTTAGTAATCTCAATGTAACGAGATAAATGTGAGACTATACAGAAGCGATCATCTGCGGAGTATGCTGAAAACACAATCTTACATCCTGTCATGCCTCTTTTATTATGTTTAAGCAAATCATAGACATAAAATATAATGGCATCAGCCGACACATGCATTCTATCTAGCCGTAGTTTTTGCAACATTTATACACGTTGAGCTGAAACCAACGCCATAAGCATGACCACCTTCATAGATAATTTGGCTACTGATAGGCTTCTAACAGGAGCCCACTGGCGACGAGCCATAAAAACTTCACTCAAATTCCAAATACCGGCATACCTGGGTTTAGGAGGATTAAATTGAAAACTCTCTTCATGAATTGTGAAACTAACGGATGTCCCTACTCTATGCAATTCTGCATTCATAGATAAATAAGACAGAGCACTTCTGGCTGAATTAATCGCACTGTAACTTAATTTTTTCGGTCAATTAAAGAGTTGACAAACTCCAATACATCCGTGAACCCTGCAGTGTGATATACAATATCCTGCTGTAGGCAGAATTGCTCCCACTTCCTTATATAGGTGATATATTGCTGCTGTGTACTATCCCTGCAGGTCGACGAGAGAACATCCACCGTCCGATGAAAAAGTCCTCTCCCCAGGTATGGCCTCCTTAAAATCTGCAATTAACAGATCAATACGATCCTATAAAGGATGTTGATCCCCAGTGACTGGATTTACCAGTAGATTTTTATTCTTGGGCATAAGCATGTAAGGCTCCCTAGCCATTTGTAATACAACGGGAAACCATGCCGTGTAGGCCAACCTGACACTACCAATACCCCTGAAGCGGAGTTCTCCTTGATCTTTTGCAAACATCTGCTGATGAGACAGAATGGAGAAAATACATACACAAACATTCCTCCCCAATGCAGCGAAAATGCATCCACTGCTACTGCCCCAGATTCTGGTTACCATGAAACATATCTAGGTAACTGATGATTTAATTGAGATGCAAACAAGTCAATATCTGGCAATGCATACTGATCAATCATTTGGTTAAATACATCCTGATTTAACATCCATTCAATGTTGTCATTAAACTGACGTGACCTCTTCCTGGCAAATAAAGTGCTGAAATCCAGATATTTTGGTCAATACACCAGCTCCAAATCTGGTTAGCCAGTCTATCACAAGACTGTGACTTAACTCCACCCATGTGGTTAACATATGCCACTGCTGTGGTGTTGTCAATCTGACCTGCACATGCATATCCCTCCTTGTAGAACAATAAGCTTTGAGCCCATACCAGGTGCCCAACAACTCTAAATAATTAATCCCTCTTAATTGCGGAAGCGATGTCTCATCATCCATATTCCATCCGCCTCCACAACTAGAAGACATATCTGTTGCACCCCAACCCAGTGCACTTACATCAGTCTGTAATATCAGTGACGGTGATTCCACCAAAACCTTCCTTAAATTTTTGAAACATGTACTATCCACCATTGTATGTCAGCAATCGCCCCAGCTGACAACGGCATAGGCCTATCAAAAAATGGCCCCTTTGTATTCTCAGTGCCTGTTCCTTTGATAGTTGTAATTGTTGATAATACAGAGGACCATACTGCACAGCTGGAAAGGCTGCAACAACTTCCCAATAAAGCTGGCTACTTGTCTAATCGAAGGCCGTTGTTCTCCAACGAGCTTAACACAGTCCTCAATTAACTGATTCAATTTAGCCCTGGGCAAAGTTACCAACATGTGATTGGAATTAATGGTAAATCCCAGATAATCAATAATTTGGACTGGTGATAATTTAGATTTTTATCTGGGTGAATAACAAATCCCATTTGTTCAAAAGTGATTTTAACAACTGAAACTGATGATTGAGTTTCAGCATGAGTCTTTCCAACTATCAGAATATCATCTAAATAGGCCATTACCACATGCCCCTAAGCTCTAAGTAATGCTAACACAGGTTTTACCAATTTAGTAAATAATCTAGGAGCTGAAGTTAATCCATTCGGCAATGTCCTGAATTGCCACAGCTCAGTCATCCAAATAAATTTCAAATATCTTCTATCATGACCATGAATAGACACTGTGTAATACGCATTCTTTAATCAACGGTTGCCATATAATACCCTTTGGACACTAGATGTTTGCCCGTGGTAAAGGTCTCCATTTTGAAATGCCTATAACAAACAAATTTGTTCAAATTGGATAAGCCCAGAATAATTCTACATCCCTCAGTCTTTTTAGATCTGGGAAATATACTTGACAGAAATTGTTGACTTTGATATACAGAAGGCTCAATTACCCCTTCGTACGTAACGACTGAATCTGCTTGAATAAGCACATTTTCCTCATCTGAAAATAAGTTTACGACTAGGAAAATGTTGACTAGGTAGACTGTCCTTATAGTAAAATCCAATTTTTCACCCCTTCAATACACTAAGTATGAACAAATCTGATGTCAACTGCTGCCATTGTTTGAGAAAAATTTTTTACCTTCCCTAATTTGAACAGGAACATCAGTTAATTCATCTTCTATCAATGGTATATTCCTTACCAGCATCTTTCCTTGCGGCGTTGTTGTCCTCGACTTCTTGTAGAGAACCTTTTTTGCCTTGCTTCCAGCTGGCTTAACGAGGGCCATGGTTATAACAACCTCATAACAGTCTTTGACCCTTTTTGCAAGGTTACCACCAAACAACAGATTTCGTGGTGGTACACTGGTTTCAAAATGCATTACAAAGGAGTTCCAGTTCATCCTGCTGTGCTTCAACCATATCATTTGTATCAATAACTTTCACCACAGCTGTAATACCTGCTGACAACAGTTTAAGCACTTTTTAAAACTTCATCTCCTGGGCCCTAGCAGGCAAACCCATCTATGACCAAATTTGGTGATTAACCACCGGTACCTTCAGGAGATCACAATTAACAGGAGCTTTATAGTTTTTTGCTACTTCATCCATAGCTAGCTCCTGTAACTGGTGGGAGAGCATATACTAAATGGCTTCAGCCAATTCTACATCAATCGCCTTTCCTGCCTCTCTACACTCAGCAAACTTCCCAGCAATGTTCGGAATTACCTCCAACCGAACACCTTTACTGCTCTCCCCCAGCAAACTGCCCTGATAGAACATCCTCCTCACAGGCAGGATAGTTCTGCAGCCCTGAAAACAGGTGCTGCTAGCACAAGCTCTCCATCAGCCTGGCTTGGGCATCACTCCTCCTCATGGAGCTGGAACATCCTCCTCACAGGCAGGATAGTTCTGCAGCCCTGAAAGAGGTGCTGCTAGCACAAGCTCTCCATCAGCCTGGCTTGGGCATCACTCCTCCTCACGGAGCTGGAACATCCTCCTCACAGGCAGGATAGTTCTGCAGCCCTGAAACAGGTGCTGCTAGCACAAGCTCTCCATCAGCCTGGCTTGGGCACCAGTCCTCCCCACGGAGCTGGTCCCTGTCGAGCATTCTTTTGAAATAGAATCTCAACGTGGGAGAGCCGTGAGCAAACGGACTCTCCTATGGAGGGTATAACCTCCAGGCCCGACTCATTTACGGGCCACAGAGACTTGCCAGCGGCCTTCCCCCTACTGACAAGCCTCCACTGCCCCCCGGCAGTGGGTCCGCAACTACTGGCTGTGTAGCCAGCACCGGACCAGGTGTACCAGACGGGCCTCCATCCTCAACACTCTCCTGGTCACTCTCCTTTCTACCCCCGGAGCGCCTCGCCGACACCTTCTTCCCTTTCTGCAACCTCTCTACCCAAACTGTCGCGGAAAAGGACATGCGGTAAAGGTTTTTAAAAAACCTTACCTGTTTGAACTTTGTTAACAAACTGCAAATGCTGGAGAATCGAGGGTGAAGTCTGAAGAAGGGTCTCGACCCGCAACGTCGACCATCTCCCTCGCTCCTTAGATGCTGCTGCACCCGCTAAATCTCCAGCCTTTCGTATAACCCGCGGTTTAAACTTACCGCTCGGAGGAGCGCTGCTGCTCCAACCGCCCGACTGCACCAGCGTCTGACGTCATGACGCACCAACGGCTGTACGGGCTTCTATTCACGTAGTCACTCACGTGACTCCGAAGTAAAATTGCTATGCAAGCAATCAACGTGGTGCAACTTTACTGCACTCCATTTAGTGCGTTCAGTCTTCCTCATTCAAGGAGACCAGACTTGGACACAAATTTAGATTGACTGAGTCAACTTACTCCCAGGAAGAAAATAGTCAATGCACACACTCGTCCTGTTATGTACGTCCAAATGTCCTTTAAGTGCTGTCAGAAGCTGCCTCAAGCACTTCCTCCAGCTCATTCCATAAACAGACCATTCACTGTGTGGAAAATCAGGCCTCATGATTCTATTGTGTGCGTTCACCTGATCCATGTCCCTAACATCATTAGACATGTCTATAAGATCACCCCTCAGTCTCCATAGCTTGAAGAACAAATTCCTAGCCTGCCCAACCTCTTCCAAAATTGAAGTCCTTGTTTCCTGGTTAATATCATGGTAAAGCTTTTCTTCACTTCACCAAACCTAATGGAATCTTTCCTGGGTGATCAAAACAACACAAAATTCCAGGTGGGGCCTCACAAACATCTTGTGCAACTGCATTATCAACATCCTGTACCTAATGTTTTCACTGATGTAGGCCAGCATGTCTCATCGTTATCACCTCCCCACAGCCAAGAATTGATCATTGGGGACTCCACTTTTGCTTCCTCATTGGTGCCGCCTCAGATTTGTTTTAAACCTTTTCATACTCCTAGTTACTCTTTTCCCGACTCTCAGTCTGAAGATGTGTCTCAATCCAAAATGTAATTTATTCCTTTTCTCCAGAGATGCTGCCTGACCCGCAGAGTTACTCCAGCATTTTGTGTCTATCTTTACGTCTAAAGCTTTCTTCACCACCCTGTCCACCTGTGATGTTACTTTCAGTGAATTATGTACTTGTACTCCTAGCTCCCTCTATTCTACAGCCTTCCCCAGGACCCTAAAATTCACTGCGTAAGTCCTACTCTGGTTTGACGACCCAAAATGTAACACATCACACTTTTTTCTGATTTGTTACCTTTCGATGCCAGAATTTCAACGAAGTATCATCAAACAGTTCGGTAGCGTTTAAAGGTAGAAGAGCAACATTCTTCATTGAGGAGAGCAATGGGATGACTCTGTATTTAGGCTCTGGATATTGGCTCAAATTGCCACTGAACCCCTTCATGAAGAAATAGATTGTTTTATTTGGGTTTTGACGAGCAGTAGACTCCACTGAGCACATCACCAATGGCTTCAGCTCCACGCTGTCTGTTGTTTCCACAAACATAATCCCAGGATCCAGGAGTGGACGAGGATCCTCCATGGCAGCTTCAACTTCCACTTGTGACATTCTTACCATGTTCTTTTGAAAATGTTGTGTTTTCATATGCCAACATACATACAGCAGAACACTAGATCCAATTATGAAGACAAGAATAAACATCTGACGAATGGGAATCATGGTGTGGCAATGAGGTGCTTCTCCAAAGGATCCTGTGAATTAATAAATCAAAAAGTATTATTTCCTGAGCATGGAAGAGCCTGATTTTTTTTGACCGCTTTCGAGAGGAGCATGCTGAGAAATCTGAAAATTCAAAAGACAACAATTGCCAAGCTCTTTGAAGTCTAATTTATTTGTACCACCAGGTGAGTGCCAGTGGAATCAATATTAAAATAAGTCATGTTGACTATATAGGGAGAGATTCATTACTGACAACAACAGCAGATAGCAATGTTGGAAATCCTGACTGACCATCCAGAATTTATCACCTTATGCCACCCTCTCTTTGTTTGACTCAGCTCACCCCAGCATCAGAGATGTAGTGGTAGCAAGTCCTGCTTGTGAATCTTGGGGAGGCGGTAGACATGAGCTGCGCACATTGAGGGTGGAGGCGTGGAGGTAGGATTGCCTGAGCATGAAAGATCAGTGATAAAGACATTCGATTTTTGGATGGAGGGAGGGATGAGGTTTTTTTTTTAGCAGCTGCAAGAAGGGTCTCGACCTGAAACGTCACCCATTCCTTCAATCCAGAGGTGCTGCCTGTCCCGCTGAGTTACTCCAGTATTTGGTGTCTACCTTCAATGAAAGACAATGCTGGAAGTAATTTTAATAGGACATGCAGCAACATTTTCAGTCAAAAACATTTCATCAGATTTCTCCACTCCCTTGTCAGACAGGTTTGTGAGCTTTAATTCTGCCGGAGCATCAACCTTGTTGCTGAAAGGTGGAGGCCTGTGACGAGCGTGTGCCTCATGGATCAGTACTGGGCCCATTGCAGAGAACCTATGAGGTGGTTTCCTTTTGGGAAGTCAAACCTGTCCAGAAACGTCACAGTGTACGATAAGGTATTTTACTTCGGAGTCACGTGAGTGACTACGTGAAGAACCCGCCTCACGCTGGTAACGGCATGACGTCGACGCTGACGGCAGAAGGTGGAGCTGCAGTAAGGAGCAGCTCCTCGCAGCGGTCGGAACGGCCCGCAGGTAAGAACAGTAAAGTTGGGTTTTTTAGCGGGCGCTGGGTAGGTCCAGCAGTATAGGAAATTTGTTAAAACAGGTCAGAGTCATATTAGTGCTGGATAAGCACAAATGATGAAGTAAATTTATATTCGCGGGGTTAAATGCTTCCTGGGGTGAAAAATAAAATATACGGGAAAGCTAGTGCGGAGCCGGTTCCGATACCGGTGGCCGCAGATATACCCGTTAGCGAATTAGTTTACAAAATGATAACCACGGAGAGAAATGCTCCCGAATATGTAAAAAATGGAAAATAAAATAAAATAAAAAATCTGAGAGGTCCGTGGTTCTGATGACTCTGACATTGAAAAATCCTCCACATAAGTAAACTATGTGGAACTGATTATGGAGCATATGGAGAAAGTTCTCCAAATAATTATGAGACTAGGGTCATAGTACCCTGAAGGTTCCTAAGGTTAGCCCTGAGGGGTTTAATTATTCTGAATATGGCCATGGGCCTAATTGGAAGTTGGAACTCCGGACCCAGGATTTGGGCCGGAAGAAGTCTCATGGGATGAAATCCCAATTGATTTAGGGCTGCAGAAGGCAGACCCTGTTGATGGTGATTTGCATTTTTGAAAGCACACCACAAAATAAAAATAAAAATAAAATGAAAAAATATGAAAAGAGGCCAAAGATGCATGGAATAGCAAAAGGTTTTGCTATATATGAAGGAAGTGGTGAGGCTATGGAAGAAATCCTAGCTGCCAACATATATATATGGTATCTCACCAACTTCATGATTCTGTGATGATTGAAATATTAAAATTGCACAGCACAGGAAATTGTGCCTCATTGGAAGAGCCTACGGTTTATCCGTTAATATGGGCATTCATGACTCCAAATATGAGAGCGTCAAATAGTGAGGTTTAAAAATCCTCACAAATTACTCTGCTGCTATTATGGCTTTTGGGCAGATGAAAGGAAAAACATAAAATAAAGACGCTATTGTGCAATTTTTCTATGAAATTTTGTATAAAATAAATGGCTATTTGGCCCATTTTTCACCCAAGGTTGCATACCTGTGTCAAGCAAGTGGTGTTTAAGCTCTTGGTTATCTGTTTGGAATAATCTGCCTAACTTATTGAAATTGGATGGAAAGCTAAAATATTTTAGCTGCATGAAACCTTCGTCTTTGGACGAAAAGGTATTTTCGCCCAGAAGGGGATTTGATATTGGAAATAGAGGCAGAAATATGTCAAGGAAGTTTTATTGTATTGCACAACCAAATACTTACCCGAATTCAGGGGATAAGGAGACCACCACGCTCATATGCAGAGGAATTAAAGACGTGTTCCCTGCTTAAAGAAACTGCGGATTAATCTCCAGTTAGAGGGAGATTACAAAAAAGTTTATTAAAACTGGCTTACTATTATTTTTGATCAGTATATTACGAGCAGTTTCATTAACTACTATTACTTTTAAAAACAAGAGGTTAATCCTCCTGTACAGAATAAACCTGCTTATGTTTTCGTGTTTCTGCATTGAAAAAGCAGCAGAGTTTTATGTCCACATTGCCTAATTATCTGGAAAAGGGGTAATGGAAAAGATTTTGAACACGAGCATAAATTTGTCTTTAATGTTTAGAAGGCATTACAGATGATGGTTGCAGAAGTATTCTGGACCTTACAGGTCTAAATAAGTTTGTAGAATACAAACATGTTCAAATGGAGTCATGGAATTACTGCAAAATATTTAATTCAGCAGGTTGTTATATGGCTAAGATTGATGAAAAGACGCCTATTATTCTGTACCTATGTATCAGGTTTCGGTGATACTTAAATTTTAATTGGTTGTGACAATTATGGCAGTTAAGCTTTGCCAAATGGACTGAGTTCAGCTTTTTACTCTTTACGAAACTGTTTGAAACCAGTTTAGCCCAATTAGAGCACAAAATGCACATCATTATGGCTTATCTCAATGACATTCTGGTCATTAGTGATTATCAGGAGTCAGCTGAGGACTCAGTTTCAGTTACTAAAGCTTTGTGGTAAGCTAAGGTTCTTAATTATCTAATTAAGCCCCAGCTGCAGCCAGCACAAACAATTTACTTTTGGGGTTTGTAATTAACTCAGTGACTATGTTAATACCTTTACCAACAGTTAAAGTCGATGATATTTTGGTAACTTGTCATTATCTCATTCAAAACCTTATCCTTCCATCCGAGAAATGGTGACAACCATTGGTGAACTGCTAGCAGCATTTTCCTGCATTAGAATTTGGTTCATTACATTTATTGATATCTTCGAAGGTACAAGATACAAGCTCTCAAAGAGAAGGCAGGCCATTTGACAGGCCTATGTAATTAACAAAAGAAGCTGTATTGGAATTTACAATGGTGGGTTAAAAAAAGGAAAATGTCCCACAAGCTGCTAAATAAATATTATGATTAAACAGCCTGAAATGGTTTTACATACAGATGCTAGTGCTCTCGGATGGGGGGCCACAGATTTATCCTCCAGTTGTGGAGGTAGATGGAAAACTGAAGAACAAGTGTTTCTCCAAGAGTATGGTATTAACTATTGGGAGTTATTGGGGGCCTTTTATGGGCTTAAAGCATATTGTTGTGCTAAACAAGGTCTGCATGTGTTAATACAATTACACAATAAAACAGCTGTGGTTTACATTAATCACATGGGGAGAGTTGGATCAGTATCATGTGATTGTCTGGTCAATGAGATATGGCAATGGTGTATTGGTCGGCAGATATGGATTGCAGTAAGCTATACTCCAGGTAAAGACAATGTGGTAGCAGATGAAAGGTCCAGGATTTTTAAAGATAATACGAAATGGATGTTTAAGCCACCAATATTTAAGAATATTGTTCGACGATTTGGGTTGCCAGAAATTGATTTTGCATCCAGGCTTAATCATCATTTGCCTCATTATGTGTCTTGGGAACACGATCCGGACGCAGTTGCAGTAGATGCATTTTTATTACACTGGGGAAAAATGTTCTTTTATGCTTTTCCACCATTTGCTCTGATCCAGAGATGCTTGAAGAAAATAGAGCAAGATTCAGCTTCCGGATTGTTGGTAGGGCCAAATTGGCCAACTCAACCTTGGTTCCCAGTTATGCTGAATATGATTAAAGAACCGTATATGCAGATTCTTAACTGTAGTGATATCTTGACTAATCCAGTAACAAATGAAGATTATCCATTATATGCATATATGAATTTGTTAATCTGCAGGTTTTTGACCAGACCACTACAGGAACTGGGATTGTCGGACCAAACTTGACAGTTATTGGCACATCATGACGAGATAGCACACAGAAACAATATATGACACATATTAAGAAATAGGAAGAATTTTGCACACAGTCAAAATATTTCTGATGATTATGTGAATGTTACTCATGTTTTGGAATTCCTTGCCAATTTGCGCTTTGGCCAACATTTAAGTTACAGTGCCATTAAACACTGCACGCAGTGCCTTGTCGTCCTATTTAGGACTTATGACTGGTGAAAAATCAATTGGGTCGCATCCATTAATATCACGATTCATGAAAGGAATTTTTCACATGAATCCGCCAAAACCTAGATATACAGAGATTTGGGATGTGAGCATAGTACTTGCTCTACTTAGAGAATGGACGCCAATTGAAGGGTTTGTCATTGGATAGGTTAACATTGAAATTGGTCATGTTAATGTCACTGGTCTCAGCCCAAAGAGTGCAAACTTTACAAATGTTGCGTTTAGACTGTATGCATGTGACTACAGATAACGTTGTATTCTATGTTTACGATCTGATCAAACAAAGTAGACCAGGGAGATCTGGAACAAAGGTAACCTTTCAAGCTTTTCATTATTGAGCTTGCTTTGTGTGTGGTTAAGACATTTGAACCAATGTATTAAAGTGACGGACACTTTTCGAGGAAACGAAAAGACATTGCTGCTTACGCACAAAAAGCCACACACAAAAGCTTCAGTTCAAACTATCTCAAAATGGTTGAAACAGGTGTTGGTTTTAGCGGGAATAGACACTGATGTCTTCAAATCTCACTCCACCAGGGCGGCAGCTACGTCCGCGACGAAGGGCGGGACGTACCTCTTGAGCATATTTTTAAAAATCGCAGGGTGGAGTAAAGAAGAAACTTTTTCAAAGTTCTACAACAAACCTGTTCACACTATGACAAGCTTTGGACACGCGGTGTTGGGAGCACTATAATCACCTGCTTTGTTTGCTATTAATTGCTATAATCAGTTGTGTAGTCACTGATATTTTTTGTCACTTTATAATCATTTTTTCCTCAAATATAAGGAGGGTATTATATGGTTTTTCAGCCATTAAAAAACTTGATTGTGAAAAGATCTAACATTTGTGTGCTTTCTCATGTATGTGTTTACTTAGCCGGATTGTCGTACGGATTAATTCTACGACATAAAAAAACACAGAAAGCTTTAAAACTCTTCACGTAGTCACTCACGTGACTCCGAAGTAAAATAGTAAGATTAAACGAGAACTCACCTGTTCGAAGTTTGATCGTTATTTTACGAGGAGTTACGATGAGGGATTACGTGCCCTCCACTCCCACCCTCGTAAAATAAATGATCAAATGGTGGTTCTAAGTCTTTTTATGAGCCTTACTATGTTAACTCCGGCTTTGGTGTTCTGTGTTTTTCATGCCGTTGCTTTGAAGTATGCCGTTACCCAGCGTGAGGCGGGTTCTTCACGTAATCCCTCATCGTAACTCCTCGTAAAATAAACGATCAAACTTCGAAACAGGTGAGTTCTCGTTTAATCTTACTATTTTTGTTGTGTTGTTAAGCAGAGGGAGGAAGAGAAAATGCATGGAATAAGTGCAAAGGCAGTTACATGATTTTTAAAAATGTATTGGAAGAAATATTGATCAATTTGATGCTCCAGGCAGAATAGGATCTGAATGAAAGATCCTGTTCCTCTGTAAATTTGCAGTCCCTCTTGTGATTTAAGAGGCAGTATCTGAAAGAAATTGTGTGACTTGTGTGGAAACCAAACATCCATCTTTTCCTTTATCTGGATTATGTGTTGGAGGTTTTCACTGTGAAAATTGTTATTTCAAATGTTTTCTGTTATTTGTGAAGGCTCTAAAGGAAGAGAGGTGCAGGCCCTGCAGGTCTCGGTTTTGTTGTATCTGTGTTTTAATTTTTTTAATTTAATTTCTTTGGAGTTGGTTTGTGAGAGTCCATTGTCACACAGCATTTGGAGAAACAGGTGTTTAAGGTATTTTTAAATTATGAATTTGAAACTGTTTTTTGGAAGACTAAAATATGTGGGAAACAACCCTAAAACTTGCTTTTGCTAACAGGAATATTTTCTTTTCCAGAAGCTTCAATGATTCTGCACAAGATTTTTGAAATGCTGATTTTGAGACATTGTGTATGAAGCAGTGATAACCATAAGTCGTGAAACTTCATAAAAAATACTTTATTCAAGCTACATAAAGAGACCACGGCGTTACGCTCCATAAAGTTCTGCATCGCATATCATACCGAAGCCGGTGCTTAGCTAATCGCATACTGCCTGATGGCATCGTGGAAAACCAGCATGGAGCATGGATCATGGATCGGGTCAGCAATAGCAAAACCAGGCATGGATCAAATCAGCATATGTGATTGATCGACAATAGAAACATAGAAAAATAGGTGCAGAGTAGGGCATTCGGCCCAGCGAGCCAGCACCACCATTCAATATGATCATGGCTGATCATCTAAAATCAGTACCTCGTTCCTGCTTATCCCCCACATCCCTTGATTCCTTTAGCCCTGAGAGCTAAATCTAACCCTCTCTTGAAAACATTCAGTGAATTGGTCTCCACTGCCTTCTGTGGCAGAGAATTCCACAGATTCACAACACTCCGGTGAATAACTTTTTCCTCATCTCAGTCCTAAATGGCCTACCCCTCAGTCTTATGTCCCATTGTTCTGGATTCCCCCAACATTGGGAACATTTTCCTATACCTAGCCTGTCCAACCCTTTAAGTATTTAAATATTTATATAAGAAACATATTGTTAAGCATATTGTTAGCATTTTTACTTGGAAGAAATAGGAACTGAAATTAGGGTTGACTTTCCAGTGGAAGATTTAAAAGTACAGAGGATGACTCCTGAACCAACTTTTAAGACCCTGGAGGATATTGCACTTCAATCAAGAATCTTGCACTTTATCTTATAGCGCATACAAGTCCAGCCTTATAAGGATGACGACTGTAGGCATTTTTATTCAAAACATAACCCTTGTCCGGAAACCCTTCCTTACAAGAGAACCTAGATAAATGCCGTTTCACCTTCCACATTTCTTCGCAGACTCTCCTTCAACATGAACATGACAACATTTTCATTGAAAACCTTGAGCCAAAGAGCTCAGAAGAGGAAGTCCCCAAGGACATTTCTGCAGCAGTATTTAAACCGAATGACAAATGCACATCCTTCCCATGGACGTTGTTCGCTCGTGTGTCAGACGATGTAGCTGGGTGTTGGCTTCTGTCGTTTTCCAACACGTTGAAATAATTGTCACCCAACGTGTCACAGAGTGCATCGTGTCGCCATTTCCAGGAATCATGATCCCTGAGTAGACTTCTGTCATGATCCCCCCTCCCCCCACTATGGACTTAAAAAACTGCGCTAAGATTGCTGGGAGGTGCAAGAAATGATTGACTTCTGGGGCAAGCCCGTTTTGTAAATCTTCAACACTATCTTTTACTGCTGTAATTAATGCTAAACTACAATAAATTTAAAAGCAATATCAATTTGGTTGAAACTATTAACAAATTAGCAATGTAGGAAGGAACTACAGGTGCTGCTTTACACCGAAGATAGACACAAAATGCTGGAGTAACTCAGCAGGACAGGCAGCATCTCTGGATAGAAGGTTTGGGTAACGTTTCGGGTCGAGAGCCTGTTTCAGACTGAGAGTCAGGGGAGAAGGAGACAGTAGATATGTGGGTAGGTAATGTGTGAAAACGACTGATTAACAAATTAATAGAATAATCACGACAGTTAAAACTAATTAACAGCCATAGATTAAGACAGGAATAGGTTGTTTAGCTTCCAATATCTGTACCATGAAACCAATCTAATTAATTCCAAAAGCCTACACATGGTCCAAACCCGTCTATTCCTTGCCGCTTCTATCTAAAAGCCTTTGAAATGTTGCTGTCGTGAATGCTTCAATCACCTCCCTGGCAGCACATTGCGTGTAAAAGAAACTTGCTTTGCAAATCTATATAATTAAAAGTCTCATCTTGAACCCTTCTTGTCTGCGCTCTATATTGATTTTAGAAACGCTACCCTGTATCGCTGTGATTTTTGGCCATCTTACTCACCGCCCTCCTCCACTGAGCCAGCCCCGAGGATTTTTCCCATCAATGAAAAATAAAAAAGTTATGAGTGTTTAAAAAACCTTGAGATCAGCTGATTGGTCCTCTCGCCTTTCAACCACTGTGATGAAGGTAACGCCCCTTCTGGGGGGAGCAGGATTATAAAACCCCAGATACCTGGATGTGAGTCAGTCACTCTGCAAGATCGCGAGGGAGAGGCCACAGCTACGGCTGTCATTCTAAGCTGTGAATAGACTGAATTGTGAGTCTGCAATGTGCTTGCAATAAATTATTTGTCAGCCCTTAACAACAATGCCATGAGTTGTTTGGCCTGCTGCTCTGCCTGAGCTTGAAATTGCAATGCTTAATTGGAAATGAAATGAAATGAAATGACAATGCCATGTGTTGTTTAGCTTGCTACCCTGCCTGTGCTTGAAACTGCAATGCTTTATTAGTTCCGACTGTGTTTGGAAGGAGTAAATGCTTTATTAGGTCTGACTGTGATTGGAAGGAATAAATGCTTTATTTGGTCCGACTGCAATTGGAAGGAATAAATGCTTTATTAGGTCCAACTGTGTTTGGAAAGAATAAATGCTTTATTAGGTCCGACCGTTTTTAGTCCAAAAGTCCCGCTCATTTCGTGACTTCCGCTTAGTGGACAGGTCGTGCTGATTGTGTGATTTCCAGTGAGTGCAGAGGTCATGCTGATTGTGTAATTTCCGATGAGTGCAGAGATCACGTTGATTGCGGAAGTGCTGCTGACTGCGGAAGCCCCACAGTGGAGAGGCCATGCCCAGCAATGTGAGTAGATTCAAGAAAGTTCACTGTCATATATATGGTGTGTGTGTGTGTGTGTGTGTGTGTGTGTGTGTGTGTGTGTGTGTGTGTGTGTGTGTGTGTGTGTGTGTGTGTGTGTGTGTGTGTGTGTGTGTCTGTGTGTCTGTGTGTCTGTGTGTCTGTGTGTCTGTGTGTCTGTGTGTCTGTGTGTCTGTGTGTCTGTGTGTCTGTGTGTCTGTGTGTCTGTGTGTCTGTGTGTCTGTGTGTATGTTTGTTTGTGTGTGTGAGTCTGGGAGTGTGTGTGAGTGTGTGTTTGTGTATGTGTGTGTGTTAATGTATGTGTGAGTGTGTATGTGAGTTTATGTTTGTGTGGGTGTGTGTGTGAGTGTATGTGTGTGCAAGTGTATGTGTGTGAGTCTCTGTGTGTGTGTATGAGTGTATGTATGAGTCTGAGTGTGTGTGCGTGTGAGTGTGAGTGATTGTGAGTGAGTGTGTGTGTATGTGTCAGAGTGTGAGTGAGTGTATGTGTGTGAGTGAGTGAGAGTGTGTGAGTGAGTGTATGTGTATGTGTGAGTATGAATGTATGTGTGTGAGTGAGTGTATGTGTGTGAAAGAGTGTGTGTGTGTGCGCATGTGAGTGTGTGAGTGTATGAATGTGTGTGAGTGTGCACGTGTGTGTGTTTGTGTGTGTGTTTGTGTGTGTGTGTGAGTGAGTGAGGTAGTGTGAGTGTGCGCGTGTGTGTATATGTGTGTGTGTGTGTGTGTGTCTGTGAGTATGTGTGTGTGTGTGTGAATGTATGTGTGTGTGTGTATGAGTGTATGTGTGTGTATGAGTCTGAGTGTGTGTGCATGTGAGTGTGAGTGTTTGTTTGAGTGTGAGTGTGTGTGAGTGATTGTGAGTGAGTGTGTGTGTATGTGTCAGAGTGTGAGTGAGTGTGTGAGTGTGAGAGTGTGTGAGTGAGTGTGTGTGTATCTGTATGAATGTATGTGTGTGAGTGAGTGTATGTGTGTGAAAGAGTGTGTGTGTGTGCGCAAGTGAGTGTGTGTGTGAGTGTATGAATGCGTGTGAGTGTGCACGTGTGTGTATGTGTGTGTGTATGTTTGTGTGTGTGTTTATAGATGTGTGTGTGTATGTTTGTGTGTGTGTTTATAGATGTGTGGGTGTGTGTGTGTGTGCGCGTGTGTGTGAATGTGTGTATGTGTGAGTGTGTGTATGTGTGTGTGAGTGTATGTGTGAGTGTATGTGAGTTTATGTGTGTGAGTGTATGTGTGTGTGAGTGAGTGTATGTGTGTGTGTGAGAGTCTGTGAGTGTGTGTTTGTGTGTGTGAGTGTATGTGTGTGTGTATGTGTGTGTGTATGTGTGTGTGTATGTGTGTGTGTATGTGTGTGTGTATGTGTGTGTGTGTGTATGTGAGTTTATGTGTGTGTGAGTGTATGTGTGAGTGTATGTGTGTGTAAGTGTATGTGTGTGAGTCTCTGTGTGTGTGTGAGAGTTTGTGAGTGTGTTTGCGTGTGTGTGTATATGTGTGTGAGTATGTGTGTGTGTGTGAATGTATGTGTGTGTGTGTATGAGTGTATGTGTGCATGAGTGTGAGTGTGTGTGCATGTGAGTGTGAGTGTTTGATTGAGTGTGAGTGTGTGTGAGTGATTGTGAGTGTGTGTGTGTGTGTGTCAGTGTGAGTGAGCGTATGTGTGTGAGTGAGTGTGAGAGTGGGTGAGTGAGTGTGTGTTAATGTGTGAGTATGAATGTATGTGTGTGAGTGAGTGTATGTGTGTGAAAGAGTGTGTGTGCACACGTGAGAGTGTGTGTGTGAGTGTATGAATGTGTGTGAGTGTGCACACGTGTGTGTGTGTGTATGTTTGTGTGTGTGTGTTTATGGATGTGTGTGTGAGTGAGTGTGTGAGTGAGAGTGCGTGAGTGTGCGTGTGAGTGTGTGTGCGCGTGTGTGTATGTGAGTTAATGTGTGTGTGTGTGTCTGAGTGTGTGTGTATATGTGTGTGTGTATGTGTGAGTGTGTGTGTGTGTATATGTGTGTGAGTGTATGTGTGAGTGTATGTGAATCTATGTGTGTGGGTGTGTGTGAGCGAGTGTATGTGTGTGAGTGAGTGTGTGTGTGTGTATGTTTATGTGTGTGAGAGTCTGTGTGTGAGTGTGTGTGTGTGTGAATGTGTGTATGTGTGTATTAGTCTGTGTGAGTGTTTGTTTTAGTGTTTGTTTGTGTGTGCGTGAGTGTGTGGGTGTGTGAGTGAGTGTGTATGTGTGAGAATGTGTGTGTGTATGTGTGTGTGAGTGAGTGTATGTGTGTGAGTATGTGTGAGTGCGTGTGTGTGTGAGTGTGAGTATGTAAGTGTATGTGAGTGTATGTGTGTGTATGCGAGTGTGTGTGTGAGTGTATGTGTGTATGAGTCTTAGTGAGTGTGTGAGTGTGTGAGTGAGTGGTGTGTATGTGTGAGAGTGAGTATGTGTGTGAGTGAGTATGTGTTTGAGTGAGTATGAGAGTGTGTGAGTGAATGTGTGTGTGTGTGAGAATGTGTGAGTATGAATGTATGTGTGTGTGTGTGTGTGTGTGTGTGTGTGAGAGTCTGTGTGTGTGTGTTTGTGCGCGTGAGTGTTTGTGTGTGTGTTAGTGTATGCAAGTGTGTGAGTGTGTGTGTGTGTGTGTGTATGTGTGAGTGTGTGTGGGTGAGTGTGTGTGGGTGTATGTGTGTGTGAGTGTATGTGTATGTAAGTGTATGTGTGTGTACGTGTATGTGTGTGAGTGAGTGAGTGAGTGAGTGAGTGTGAGTGAGTATGTGTGTGTGTGTGAGTGAGTGTATGTGTGAGTATGAATGTATGTGTGTGTGTGAGAGTGTGTGTATGTGTGAGTATGAATGTATGTGTGTGTGTGTGTGAGTGTATGTGTGTGAGAGTGAGTGTGAGGGTGTGTGTGGGTGTGTGAGTGTATGTGTGTGTGTGTGAGAGTGAATGTATGTGTGTGTGTGTGAGTGTGAGTGAGTATATGTGTGTGAGAGAATGTGTGAGTGAGTGAGTGGGTGTGTGTATGTGTGAGTATGAATGTATGTGTTTGTAAGTGCATGTGTGTACACACCCATAAACTCTCACACACATGCTCACACACACATTGGATATACAATGGAAGACATTTAAAGACTGCATGGATGAACTACAAAAATTGTTCATCCCAGTTTGGCAAAAGAATAAATCGGGGAAGGTAGTGCATCCGTGGATAACAAGGGAAATCAGGGATAGTATCAAAGCAAAGGATGATGCGTACAAAGTAGCCAGAAAAAGCAGCATACCAGAGGACTGGGAGAAATTCAGAGACCAGCAGAGGAGGACAAAGGGCTTAATTAGGAAAGGAAAAATAGATTATGAAAGAAAACTGGCAGGGAACATAAAAACTGACTGCAAAAGTTTTTATAGATATGTGAAGAGAAAGAGGTTAATTAAAACAAATGTAGGTCCCTTGCAGTCAGAAACAGGTGAGTTGATCATGGGGAACAAGGATATGGCGGACCAATTGAATAACTACTTTGGTTCCGTCTTCACTAAGGAAGACATAAATAATCTGCCTGAAATAGCAGGGGACTGTGGGTCAAAGGAGGAATTGAGTGAAATCCAAGTCAGTCGGGAAGTGGTGTTGGGTAAATTGAATAGATTAAAGGCCGATAAATCCCCAGGGCCAGATAGGCTGCATCCCAGAGTACTTAAGGAAGTAGCTCAGGAAATAGTGGATGCATTAGTGATAATCTTTCAAAACTCTTTAGATTCTGGAGTAGTAGTTCCTGAGGATTGGCGGGTAGCAAATGTAACCCCTCTTTTTAAGAAGGGAGGGAGAGAGAAAACGGGGAATTACAGACCAGTTAGTCTAACATCGGTAGTGGGGAAAACTGCTAGAGTCAGTTATTAAAGATGGGATAGCAGCACATTTGGAAAGTGGTGAAATCATTGGACAAAGTCAGCATGGATTTACAAAAGGTAAATCATGTCTGACGAATCTTGTGGAATTTTTCGAGGATGTAACTAGTAGCGTGGATAAGGGAGAACCAGTGGATGTGGTATATCTGGACTTCCAGAAGGCTTTCGACAAGGTCCCACATAAGAGATTAGTATACAAACTTAAAGCATACGGTATTAGGGGTTCAGTATTGATGTGGATAGAGAACTGGCTGGCAAACAGGAAGCAAAGAGTAGGAGTAAACGGGTCCTTTTCACAATGGCAGGCAGTAACTAGTGGGGTACCGCAGGGCTCAGTGCTGGGACCCCAGCTATTTACAATATATATTAATGATCTGGATGAGGGAATTGAAGGCAATATCTCCAAGTTTGCGGATGACACTAAGCTGGGGGGCAGTGTTTGCTGTGAGGAGGATGCTAGGAGACTGCAAGGTGACTTGGATAGGCTGGGTGAGTGGGCAAATGTTTGGCAGATGCAGTATAATGTGGATAAATGTGAGGTTATCCACTTTGGTGGCAAAAACAGGAAAGCAGACTATTATTTAAATGGTGGCCGATTAGGAAAAGGGGAGATGCAGCGAGACCTGGGTGTCATGGTACACCAGTCATTGAAAGTAGGCATGCAGGTGCAGCAGGCAGTGAAAAAAGCGAATGGTATGTTAGCTTTCATAGCAAAAGGATTTGAGTACAGGAGCAGGGAGGTTCTACTTCAGTTGTTACAGGGTCTTGGTGAGACCACACCTGGAGTATTGCGTACAGTTTTGGTCTCCAAATCTGAGGAAGGACATTATTGCCATAGAGGGAGTGCAGAGAAGGTTCACCAGACTGATTCCTGGGATGTCAGGACTGTCTTATGAAGAAAGACTGGATAGACTCGGTTTATACTCTCTGGAATTTAGGAGATTGAGAGGGGATCTTATAGAAACTTACAAAATTCTTAAGGGGTTGGACAGGCTAGATGCAGGAAGATTGTTCCCGATGTTGGTGAAGTCCAGGACAAGGGGTCACAGCTTAAGGATAAGGGGGGAAATCCTTTAGGACCGAGATGAGAAAGACTTTTTTCACACAGAGAGTGGTGAGTCTCTGGAACTCTCTGCCACAGAGGGTAGTTGAGGCCAGTTCATTGGCTATATTTAAGAGTGAGTTGGATGTGGCCCTTGTGGCTAAGGGGATCAGGGGGTATGGAGAGAAGGCAGGTACGGGATACTGAGTTGGATGATCAGCCATGATCATATTGAATGGCGGTGCAGGCTCGAAGGGCTGAATGGCCTACTCCTGCACCTAATTTCTATGTTTCTATGTTTCTATGTGTGTGGGTGAGTGTGTGTGTGTGTGTGAGTGTATGTGTGTGAAAGAGTGTGTGTGTGTGTGAGTGTATGTGTGTGCGTGTGAGTGTATGTGTGGGTGAGTGTATGTGTGCGTGAGTGTATATGCGTGTGAGTGTGTGAGTGTGTGAGTGTGTGTGTGAGTGTGAGTGAATGTGAGATTGTGTGAGTGAGTGAGTGTGTGTGTATGAGTATGAATGTATGTGTGTGAGAGTGTGTGTGTGTGTTGGTGTATGCATGTGTGTGAGTGTATGTGAGTGTATGTGTGTGAGTCTGTGTGTGTGTGTGTATGTGTGTATGAGTCTGAGTGTGAGTGTGTGTTTGTTTGAGTGTTTGTTTGAGTGTGTGTGAGTGCATGAGTGTGTGAGTATCTTGGTGAGTGTGAGTGAGTGTGTGTATGGGTGAGAATGTGTGTGCGTATGTGTGTGTGTGTGTATGTGTGTGTGTGTGTGTGTGTGTGTGTGTGAGTGTATGTGTGTGTGAGTGAGAGTGAGTGTATGTGAGTGTGCGAGTGGGTGTGTGTATGTGTGAGTATGAATGTATATGTGTGTGAGTGTGTATGTGTGCGAGTGAGTGCGAGTGAGTGCGAGTGAGTGCGAGTGAGTGCGAGTGAGTGCGAGTGAGTGCGAGTGTGTGTTTCAGCAGAACAGTATTTGTTGCATTCAAGTTCATTATGTGGTAAAACCAGTCAGCTACCGTAAATTCCTATACAGCAAAAACCAAAGATGTCGAACCATTGAAATCTTAGTTATAACGCGATTAGGGAAAAGTAACTTTAAAAGGAACCAATTCATGTGAAATATTGTACACAAACGGTGATATAATATTGGATGCCTAATGTTTAGTTGAAGTTCTAGTATGACTTAAATGGCAGATAGGCAGAATGCTGGAGTAACTCAGCAGGTTCGGCAGCATTCTGGTGAACATTGCAAAGTGACATCTCGGGTGGGGACCCTTCTTCACACTCCACTTTGTGTTCCTTTGGATAAATTGCTTTGATGCAATCATACATTTCTTACAGTCTTACACTGGAGAACAGCACGAGTGTCGAGTGTGGTCTGCAAATGACACAAGGGGGTCAAAACAAAACAAAAGGGGGAAGGCTGCAGGCATGCAAGATATATAAATGACAGAAGACAAACTGGTTATTAAAATTATAGTGTAGGATGGAACTGCAGATGTTGGTTTAAACCGAAGATAGACACAAAATGCTGGAGTAATGCAGCGGGGCAGGCAGCATCTCTGTAGAGAAGGACTGGGTGAGGTTTCGGGTCGAGATGCTTCTTGAAACCCTTCCTCAGACGAACCATTCTTCAGACTCTGAAAAAGGGTCTCAAGCCTAAACGTCACCCTTTACTCCAGCATTTCATGTCTATCTTCCATGAAAATGATAGCACAGATACAAATTTTGTTTCTTGATTGTCTCGGGCAGTTGGTGAAATCAAGAATACAGGATAAGACATTTATAAACTACCAAGGCATGTTGCGAGCTGATGAGAGACATAAAATGCTGGAGTAACTCTGCGTGTCACGCAGCCGCTCCGAGAAAAGAAAGAGGTGACATTTTGTGTCGAGACACTTCTTCAGTCTGAGAGTCAGGGGAGAGAGAAACAAGGTATGTAAAGGTGCAGAATAAATAAGAGCCGACATGATAACCCAGTTACTGTGGAGACCACAATGGTCAAGTGTTGGCTGTGGAAGAGGAGATAACAAAGGGATAACAACAGTGAAACTAGCAGAACAACTAGGGTGGGGGAGGGACGTAGAGAGAGGGAATTCAAGGATCACTTGAAATTAGAAAAAACATTGATATTCATAGAGCCTGGTTGTAAGCTGCCCAAGGGAAATCAGAGATGCTGTTCCTTCAATTTGCGTGTGACCTCACTCTGACAGTGGAGGAGGCTCAGGACAGAAAGGTCAGTCTGGGAATGGGAAGGGGAGTTAAATGTTTGGCAACTGGAGGATTTCTGGACATTCCATTGTTATATTTTTCCACAGATCACTTTCCATTTGAAGATATCAACAGAACCTGAAAACATGTGAAATAAAATGCCACTTTTCTAAGTTAAGAAACAAAGTACAGTATTTTTACGAACTTTGTCACTCACCTGTTTTAAACTGGCAGTGTCAGTGAAGATATTTCGTGAGACTGTCCTTGGGAGTTTATGTTTGCGTACCATTATTTATGAAAGAGGGGAGTGCCGAAAGGGAGATATGATAATTTATGGGTGTGCATCAGTGTGTCAGTGTGAGAGAATGTTCTGTCAATGAGATATGAATTGTGCAGCAATGTAGGCAATTAAACTGAAGAAGAGTAGTTTATAATATTGTATTGTGTAATGAGGAAGGATTAGTTAGTATTCTTGTTCTACAAAGCCCCTTGGGCAACAGTGACCATAATATCGTGGAATTCTGCACTAGGATGGAAAGTGAGACGGTTAATTCAGAGACTAGGCTCCCGAACTTAAAGAAAGGAGGCTATGAAGGGATGAGACAGGAATTGATTCAGATAGACTGGCAAATTATATTTAAATGGTTGACGGTGGAGATGCAATGGCAAAGATTTAAAGACCACATGGATGAACTCTAAACTTTATTCATCCCTATCTGGCGACAAAATAAAACGGGGAAGGTGGCCCCACCGTAGCTAACGAGGGAAATGAAAGATAGTGTTAAGTCCAAGGGAAAAGGCATATAAATTGGCCAGAGGAAGCAGCAAACCACTGGGAGAAATTTAGAACTCAACAGAGGCGGACAAAGAGATTAATAGTAAGATTAAACGATAACTTACCAGTTCGAAGTTTGAACTTAAAACACAGAAAACAAATAGCCGAAGTAACATAGTAAGGCTCGTAGAAGACTAGAACTACCAGACGATCTCTTAGATTATGATGGTGGGAGCGGAGGGCACGTAATCCCTCAATATTTTGGGTTGGCTGGAACTTGAACTTAGTTGGATGGAGCAACCCCTAATGACTCAAGCACCGATTCTTCAGCTGACTCATTAGTGTTGCTGATAATTAAGATATCAGCTAAATAACCCATTACAATGTGATGATAGGCTGAATAGCCCCAGCACAGGTTTTAACAATTTAATAAATAGCGTGGTTGCTGAACTTAATCCAGGAGTCAATGCTTTGTATTGCCACAGCTGTGTCATCCAATTAAATTTCAAGTACCTGCGATAATTAGCATGAATTGGCAGTGAATAATACACATGTTGCAAACAAAAGTTGCCACATAACAGCCCTGTGATTGCAGGTGTTAAGCAGTAATGTATTTAAGTAATTGAGGACGAAAATTATTCTACAACACCCATCTTTTTGAGATTTGGGGAAATATTAGAAACAATTGTGGAGAATGATTAATGGCTGTATCAATGACCATTATCTATATGTTCAGGCTCAGGAGCAGATAACATGCACATTTTATTAGGCTTGTGCTGTTGAGGTGGATCTATCCCTGAGATAAGCTCAATGGGAGACTTGAGACAGTATTTAGTATAAGCATATTATACATTATACAGCATCATTGATTAGAAAACATTTGTAATCAACCTCCAATAGGAGATTGGCCCCCAGAACTTTATCGTTAAGAAAAGTTCCTGTACCTCTACAGTTGACCTGTAAAGTTTTAGTCTGCTCATATTGGGATTGTACCCGATCTGTCTCGGTGGGTACCCTCATTGCCCCACTGGCCTGCCCCTGCTGAACTCAGCCCCTGGATCTGACTTGCAGTATTAACCCAGGGTTGCGAATAGGTGGCCTCAAAATGCTTGACTACATGAAGCCAATTGCTTTGGCCTCATCATGAATTGCACGAATGTTCATGACAAGGTCCATTCCAAACCATATTTCAAGTGTTTGTACAGCAGTCACCCTACATAGAGTAGCACATTTTGATTTAGTGTTGGCCTGATGGGAATATTCCCTGATGCAATTTCCTGAAAAAATGCATTGCATAAAATACCCAACATATATGTGTGAGTTTGAGGAATGATTGTCCCTTGGACCATAGTGCCAAATGCAGTAATTGCTGCAGCCATCAGTTGGAGGACGTGTTAACACTGAACCTCCTGTCCCATCAAAGAAGGACTCATGGGTGCCCAGAACCTGGGTCACCATAGGCACTTTCAATAATGCACATTAAACAGGTGTCTCATATTTGTTTGCAGTTACTTGCATCATATCTTGCTGGAGCTGGTAAGGTAGTACATAATTGATACCACTGGCAAGGGATTGTTCCATTGACTCACCAGTCCTCCCCACCGGAATAGCAACTCAGTGCCATTTCCGAGACACCCGGAGCATGGCTCTTGTGTGCGCTGGTGTTTGCACATAAGCAGGGACACCAGCATCAGGGTCAGCTACAATCTGCCCATTTCTCCCAAATCATATAGTAAGGAGGCATCCTCCAGTCCTAAACAAGGCGCTGGAAGAAACCCCAATAATTGACCCACCATATGTTGGTCTTGGTATGGCCCTCTTGGACATTACTGGCCCTTGGACCCTTATGTAATGAAGGGTGGAGCATCAGCTGCATGTTCCCAATCTCCCCTACAGTTTTGTATGATCAGGGGAAGAGCAACTATTGTTGTCAGAGAACCCTGGTCTGTGACTTTATATGTGTTATAGAAGGAACTGCAGAGGCTGGAGAATCAAGGGTACACTAAAGGCTGGAGAAACTCAGCGGGTGCAGCAGCATCTAAGGAGCAAAGGAGATAGGCGACGTTTCGGGTCGAGACCCTTCTTCAGACTGGTCAGCGATCAGGGAAATGAGAGATATAGACGGTGATGTGGAGAGATAAAGAACAATGAATGAAAGATATGCAAAAAAGTATCGATGATAAAGGGAACAAGCCATTGTAAGCTGTTTGTGGTGTGAAACCTGGACCTCCTCCAACCTCATCTACTGCATCCGCTGCTCCAGATGCCAGATGATCTATATCGGTGAGACCAAACGGAGGCTTGGCGATCGTTTCGCCGAACACCTCCGCTCGGTCCACAATAACCAAGCCGACCTCCCGGTGGCTCAGCACTTCAACTCCCCCTCCCATTCCGTATCCGACCTCTCGGAACTGGGCCTCCTCCACGGCCAGAGTGAGCAACACCGCAAGTTGGAGGAACAGCACCTCATATTCCGCTTGGGGAGTCTGCATCCTCTGGGCTTGAACATTGAATTTTCTCAATTCTGTTAACCCTTGCTGTCTCCTCTCCTTCCCACCTCTCCCTCAGCCCTCGGGCCCTGGCATTCCCGCTCTCTCTATCTCCCTCCCCCACCCTATTCACACTAGCTTCTCATTTTCACACCACAAACAGCTTTACAATGGCTTGTTCCCTTTATCATCGATACTTTTTTGCATATCTTTCATTCATTGTTCTTTATCTCTCAACATCACCGTCTGTATCTCTCGTTTCCCTGATCACTGACCAGTCTGAAAGAAGGGTCTCGACCCGAAACGTCGTCTATCTCCTTCACTCCTTAGATGCTGCTGCACCCGCTGAGTTTTTCTCCAGCCTTTTGTGTACCCTCTGATACTTTATATTTGCCTTTGCATGGCTAGCAGCAGCCTCAGTCTGCTTAGTACCCTTGGATATAAATAGATGAACCAGGCTCATTCTGAATCAAATTCCAGTTGGCCTGCCTTTTGTGAATGGAGTTAGTGTGGAAATTTAGAATTTCTGCCGGTAAAACGGCACCCGGCATCGGAGCCGGCATTGCCGTGCTTATCTCCCGACCCGATCAATTTGGTGAATCTCTGGAGCCACGCTAAAACGGATCTTCCGAAATGACAGCTCCAACTGCCCACTCTACTGACTGCTCGAGCCAGCTTTACGGAGTGGAAATACTTCTAAGGAAAGTTTGTAAAAACACTTATCTTAGAAGTTTCCTACTTACCCGCTGGTGGAGCTGTGCCCTCCAGCCCGTTCAGTGCGACATGCACGTGACTCCGAAGTAAAATTAAGAGGGGAAGAGCATGAAAGAAAGCTTGCGGGGCATATAAAACGGACTCTAAAAGCTTCTTTAGAAATGTAAAAAGGAAAAGATTAGTGAATACAAATGTAGGTCCCTTACTATCAGAGACAGGTGAATTTATAATGGGAAACAAGGAAATGGAAGAATAATTAAATGAGTACTTTGGGTCCAGTCTTCACGAAGGGCAGACACAAATAATCTCCAGAAATTCGAGGGTTCCAAGGATGTAGTAGGAGGAAACCGAAGGGAATCCACATTAGTCAGGAAATGGTGTTAGGTAAACTGTTGGTACTGAAGACAGATAAATCGCCAGGGCCTGATGGTCTGCATCCCTGAGTACTCAAGGAGGTGTCCCTCGGAAACGTGGATGCATTGGTGATCATTTTCCAATGTTCTCTCGACTCTGAATCAGTTCCTGTGGACTGGAGGGTAGCCAATGTAACTACACTTTTTAAGAATGGAGTGAAAGAGGTAAACGGGAAATTCTAGACCTGTTAGCCTTACATCGGTAGAGGGGAAGATGCATGAGTCGAGTATTAAAGATGTTATAGCTGTGCATTTGGAAAGCAGTGACGGGAATGTTGGGAGAGTGGGCAGATGCATGGCAGATGCAGGACAATGTGGATAAATGTGAGGTTATCCACTTTGGTAGCAAGAACAGGATGCAGATTATTTTCTTAATGCTGTCAGATTAGGAGAAGCTGAGGTGCAACAAAACCTGGGTGTGCTTGCACATCAGTCACTGAAAGTAAGCCCGCAGTTTCTGGTAATAAGTGGCCGACTCGGGAACTGCATGCCACGGAGTGTTCCAATTTGTCCCGATGCCGGAGCTTCAATCATCTCGACGAGAGGACCTGGAAGTTCTTCAATAGGATTTGTACAGAGATGGGTCGATGCAAGACCAATATGAGCAAATAGGGCTATGCAGATGTGGCAGACACAGAATATGAACATGGAACATCTGTACAATCCATGCCACACCTACTAAGATGCCTACTTCTTGGTGAACAATGCTTACTGGAAGATCTAGCAGTGGCAAATGAGAAGGCTGTCCACTGTGCAAAAGTATGGCTGAACATTTGAAACATAGATCGTTACATGGAGCTCGGAGAAGCAGCAATCAATCAGAAGCAGAGAGAAGAGACTATTGGCTTGAAAGTGTGTTGGAAAGAAGGTGTGTCAGAGGAAAAAACAGTTTAATACAGGAATTTGATTTGTAAATTGGCAAAATTAGGCAATTTATCAGCCAAGGTTGCTCTAGTGGAGCGGCCAGTGGGGGAGCGGCCTTGAGAGAAAAGTGTGAGTCTTTGGCTCGACAGTCTTCAGAGTGGAGGCTGAGGAGAGGAGACTACGCCAAAAGATGGAGAGGACGGGATGCGGTGAACACATGACAGGTAAGGCGATTCAGTATGTTGCCTGCAGAATGTTGGGGCCAGGGACATGGATGGAGACTCTGGCTGCTGCAACTGTGGTAAGTATGTCCAGGCTCAGCTCCTGAAGGATCGTGTTGGGGCACTGGAGAAGCAGCTGGATGAACTCGGGGCCATCCGGGATAATGAGTTTCCTGGACAGGACCTACAGCGAGGTTGTCTCTCCAAGGATAGAGAAAGAACGAAGGTGTGTGACCGAGAGAAAGGGGAGTAAACCATGGAGTTGGTTGGTGGCTACAATCCTGGAGATGAGACTCGACCGGCGAGACCGACGTCGGGCAGACCCATAGTGGTGGGTGACTCCATTGTCCGCGGTGTGGACTGGTGATTCTGTGGCGGCAGGCGAGAATTGAGGATGGTCTGTTGCCTCCCTGGTGCCAGGGTTCAAGATATCACAAACCAAATTCAGAACATCCTTGAGAGGGAAGGTGAACAGCAGGCATTAGTTGTGCACGTAGGCACAAACGACATCGGAAAGAAGAGGAAGGAGGTTCTGCAACGTGAGTTAGAGAATTAGGAAGAAGACTGAAAGGCAGGATAGGATGGTTATCTCTGGATTACTTCCAGTACCTCATGCTAAGGATGTGTGATGTGAGATGTGTGAATGTGTGGCTGAGGGGCTGGTGCAGGAAGCAAAGATTTAGATTTGGGATCACTTTTGCGGGTAGGGGTGACCAGAACAAAAGGGACGGGTTACACCTTAACTGCAGGTGGACCGACGTTCTGGCAGGCAGGTTTGCTAGGGCTAAGTGTGTGGGTTTAAACTAAATAGTGGGCGAAGGGATTTACAAATTGGAAGTATGAAGATGGAGTTAAAGGGCAAGTAAGTTCAGGAAAAGTTCAAAAGATTCCAGAATTAATGGGAAGGAAGGTTCTAGATGGGATAAGAGAGTAGTGTCAGGGCCAATAGGGACATGAGTGAATGCAGAGGTGAATACCGAATTCAATGTGTTGAATATGAATGTTTGAAGTAAAAGAAATAAAGTGGATGAGCTTGAGGCTCAGTTAGAAATTGGCACGTATGATCTTGCCGGAATGTAGCCAGAATTGAGGGCCTGTCCCATTTAGGCAACATATATGGCGAGTTTAGGAGACTCTGCGCTCACCACAAGATCACCACATGGTCACCACATTGTTGCAGGTCATCTCCTTCATCGTCTGGAGGAGCTCCGGCATTCTAGGAACTGGTCGCGGCCTCAGTATGGTCGCCAAACGTTTTTCAACAAGTTGAAACATTTTCCGTGACCAATAATTGTTTGCCATGGAGAAAATCGATACTTTTGTAGTCGTCGGTCTAGTCAAAGTGGGGTCGTAGGTAATCGTAGGTCTTCTTGGGTAGTCTTCGGTAGTCATAGGTATTCTTAGTTAATCACCTTTGCTGACCGGTCATTTTCATTGGCTCATTTTGGAAAAAAGGTATGTAAACAGCAGCACGTGATGCGGTGTCATTCCAGTTTGCGGTTATTGCGCAATTTTTCTTTCAGTGGATCAGACGGTGTGAGACATGGCTCCGAGGAGACGGCTTCAGCACAGGGGCAGGGCACAACCCTCAACACCACCCACCAGGCTGTTATCAACATTTGTTTGTTTTTGTAAGACTTTTGTATGTTTCTTTACCATTAAAGGCAATCCCTGAATTTTAACCTCAAATTGATGTATGAATATCATTCTTTTTCATAGTAGTCCCTCATGTCATCTCTATATCTCATGTTTCATTTCTCATATATTTAGATCATTGAAACACACACAAACGCAAGGAAGGAATGCACTGTATTGAAAGTTTGACTTTTCACATTTATTTTGATGACGGAAACAGACACAACCAGTTCAAATACACTGCATTTAAACGGATTTTATTTTTATACATCTTGATACATCTAACAAGCAATACACTGAATTTTTAAGAACACTTTTATACATTTTGATAAATCTAACACTAAAACAAGCAATACACTGAATTTAAAAGAACATTTTTGAAAAATCTAACGTCAATTTTTTAGGTGATCTTACGACTAAACAGTCGTAGCTTGTCGTGGCTTGTCGTAGCTTTCTGTAATTGTGGGTGGAGTCGTTGAAGGTGGTCGTCTTCAGTCCCCACTATTGGATCAGTCATGATTGCATCAGCAATTAAGTCGTAAATAATTGTCGCTTGACCTGCATAGTCGTAGGATGTCTTCTACATTGTCGTAGGATGCGTTTGATACATTCACTTTTTCGGCAATTCAACAAGACTCTGCCAGTCGCCTGCACTCGCAAAACAAGTCGCCTAAGTGGGACAGGCCCTTTACAGAGACATGGCTGCAAGAAGGCCAGGGCTGGGACTGAATATTCAAGGGTATACATGCTATTGAAAAGACAGACAGGTGGTCAGAGGGGGTGGGGTATCTCTGTTGGTGAGAAATGAAATTCGGTCCCTTGCAAGGGTTAACATTGAAACAGGAAATGTGGAGTCAGAATGGATAGAACTAAGGAATTGTAAGGGTAAAAAGGTTCTTATTGTACTTCTCTACAGGTCACCAAACAGTAACCTCTGTATAGGGTGCAAGTTGAATCAAGAGTTAAAATTAGCATGTTGTAAAGGTAATGCTACAGTTGTTATGGGAGATTTCAACATGCAGGTAGACTGGGAAATCAGGTTCGCACTGGACCCCAAGAAAGGAATTTGTGGAGCGCTTCCATGATGGATTCTTAGAGCAGCTTGTAGTGGAGCCTACCACGGAGAAGGCAATTCTGGATTTAGTGCTGTGTAATGAACCAGATTTGATAAGGGAACTTGAGGTTAAGGAGCCATTAGGAGGTATGGACAATAATATGATATTTTAATCTGCAATTTCAGAGGGAGTACGGAGCCATGAAGGAGGAGCTGGCTAAAGTTGACTGGAAAGATACCCTAACAGGGATGACAGTGGAACAACAAAGGCAGGTTTTTCTGGGAATAATACAGCAGGTGCAGATCAGTTCATTCCAAAGAGTTGCCACTAAGTCTGGCTCCTGAAGAGGTTTCTGTTTTTGTTTCAATTTACTGACGCTTGTTCTGTACCTATGATTGGGCAAAGGGGTTGCCTCCCACTGTGCGTTTCTCTATGTACTGAAGATTCCAAGGAAGTAAAGGGCGACCGTGGCTGACAATGGAAGCCAGGGACAGTATAAATGTAAAAGAGAAGAAGTACAACATAGCAATGATGAGGGGATAGCCAAAGGATTGGGTAATGTTTAAAGAGCCACAGAAGCAAACTAAAAAAGGCAAGACGGGGAGAAAATATGAGGTACGAAGGTAAGCTAGCCAAGATTATAAAGGAGGATAGTAAAAAGCTTCTTTAGGTATATGAAGAGGAAAAAAATAGTTAAGACCAATTGGTTAGGACCCTTGAAGACTGAAAAGGGTGAATTTATTATGGGGAACAAGGAAATGGCAGATGAGTTGAACAGGTACTTTGGATCTATCTTCACTTAGGAGGATGCAAGCAGTATTCCTGATGTACTAGCCAGAGGATCTGGGGTGACGAAGAAACTGAAGGAAATCCACATGAGGCAGAAAATGGTGTTGGGTAGACTGATGGGACTGAAGGCTGATAACTCTCCAGGGCCTGATGGTTTGCATCCCAGGGTACTTGAGGAGGTGGCTCTACAAATTGTGGATGCAATGATTATCATTCTCCAATGTTCTATAGCTTCAGGATCAGCTCCTGTTGATTAGAGGGTAGCTAATATTATCCACTTTTTAAGAAAGGCGGGAGAGAGGACAACAGGGAATTATAGACCAGTTAGCCTGACATCGGTGGGGAAAATGCTGGTCAAACCATAAAAGATGAAATAGCAGCACATTTGGAGAGCAGTAACAGGATAGGGCCGCGTCAGCATGGATTTACAAAGGCTAATCTTGGCTAATCTGGAATTTTTTGAGGATGTAACAAGGAACATGGACAAGAGAGAGCCAGTGGATGTAGTGTACCTGGACTTTCAGAAAGCATTTGGTAAGGTCCCACACAGGTGATTAGTGGGGAAAGTTAGGGCACATGGTATTGGAGGTAGAGTGCTAACATGGATAGAAAATTGGTTGGCAGACAGGAAAGAAAGAGTAGGGATTAACGGGTCCCTAACAGAATGGCATTCAGATTCAGATTCAGATTCAGATTCCTTTATTGTCATTCAGACCTTTCGGTCTGAACGAAATTTGTTACCTTGCAGTCATAACATGTAATAAATTAAAACAAAACACACAATAAACACATATTTAACATCCACCACAGTGAGTTCACCAGGCACCTCCTCACTGTGGTGGAAGGCAAAAGTCTTAAAGTCTTTGTCTTTTTCCCCTACTTGCAGTGACTAGTGGGGTACCGTAAGGCTCTGTGCTGGGACCGCAGCTAATTACAATATAATATTAATGATTTAGATGAAGAGATTACAAGTAACATTAGCAAATTTGCAGATGACACAAAGCTGGGTGGCAGTGTGAACTGTGAGGAGGATGCTATGAGGATGCAGGATGACTTGGAAAGGTTGGTTGAGTGGGCAGATGCATGGCAGATGCATTTTAATGTGGATAAATGTGAGTTTCCAATTTGGTAGCAAAAACAGGAAGGCAGATTAATATCTAAATGGTGTCAAGTTTGGAAAGGAGGAAGTAGAACGGGATCAGGGGGTCCTTGTTCATCAGTCAATGAAAGTAACCATGCAGGTACAGCAGGCAGTGAATAAAGTGAATGGCATGATGGAGTAGAGTATAAGTGCAACAAGGTCCTTCGACAGTTGTACAGGGCCCTACTGAGACCACACCTGGAGTATTGAGTGCAGTTTTGGTCTCCAAATTTGAGGAAAGACTTTCTTGCTATTGACGGAGTGCAACGTTGGTTCGCAAGGTTAATTCCCAGGATGGCAGGACTGTCATATGCTGAGAAAATGGAGCAGCTGGGCTTGTATATTTTGGAATTTAAAAGGATGAGAGGGGATCTTGAAAAAATGAAAATGAAATGCTACCTTTATTGTCATTCAGACCTTTCGGTCTGAACGAAATTTCCTGCCTGCAGTCATATAATAAAAATAACAAAAACACACAATAAACACAAATTTAACATCCACCACAGTGATGCACCTCCTCACTGTGATGGAAGGGAAAATTCTTAGTCTTTGTCTCTTCCCTCCTTGTACTCCCTCTGCGCTGAGGCGATCCAGGCCTCCGATGTTGTGACCCCACCGGGTGATGGTAAGTAAGTCAATCCCGCAGCTGAATCCAGCTCCGTGAATGAGCTGATTCAAACTCCGCGGCCCAGGATGGTCGAAGCTGCCAAAGCTGCCGCCCTCCAGTCCAGCGGACGCAGCTGTTGTTGCGAGAGCTCCGGAAAACAGGTCACCAACCTGTGACCTGCGTGCTCCCGACTATGTCGTCCACTGGGCCCGCGGCCGGGCCTCGGAAGCCGCGCCGCCACCGCCGCCGGAACGCCAGAACGCCGCCACAGCTCCAAAGTCAGGCCACACTCCAAGTCGGGTCGCTGCCGCTGCCGGAACGCCGGAGCGCCGCCACAGCTCCAAGTCAGGCCAGTCAGGCCAGTGCCGCTGCCCCTGCCGGAACGCCGCCACAGCCCCGAGGCCGTCAGCTCTGCCATTAGGCCTCAGCGCAGACGGAGAGTGAGACGGGACACGACAAGAAAAGGTCGCATCCCCCCGAAGGAAGAGACTAAAACCATGTTTCTCCCAACCACCTCCCCCCCACACTTACACAACCTAATAAACTAAACTAAACTAAACTAAAGCACACAAAAGAAAACAAACAACAAAAAGAAAAAACAGATGGACTGCAGGCGAGCTGCAGCTGCCAGGCAGCGCCGCCACTTCCGGAATCTTATTGAAACATATAAGAATATTAAAGGTTTGGACTTAATAATCAAATAGGCTCCAGAAGAGCCAGGAAACATGTTCCCGATGTTGAGGGAGTCCAGAACCAGGGGCCGCAGTTTAAGAATGAGGGATAAGCCATTTAGAACGGAGATGAGGAAACACTTTTTCACAGAGAGTTGTGAGTTTGTGGAATTTCTCTGTCTTCTTACCACAAATTACTGTACCTATTTCAATCAATACCAATATAGTTACCAAAAAAAAATTAAAAAACTAGATTCTGATATTACAAGCTTCATATGGGACTATAAATCACACAGAATTCAAAGAAAACACTTGTGTAAATCTAAAGAATCAGGGGGACTGACACTCCCTAACTTATTGTATTACTATTGGGCAGTGAATATTAAAAATATAATCTACTTGTTGGACAGTTCTGCCCATCAGGTAGATTAGATAAGAATGGAGAAAGAGGATTGTTCCCCTTACAATATAGGAGTGATCGTTCTTTCTTCGATGAAACTGAACAATATAATATATAAGAAGAATCCAATTATTCACAGTATAATACCAATTTGGAAACAAATAAAATTAACTTTAAAACCAAGAAATGTATTGCTTCTTTCTCCAATAGATAATAATCCCTCATTCAAACCATCTTTTATTGATAAAACGTATGTCAATTGGGAAAGAATAGGAATTAAAATGATGGGAGATATGTATGATATGGGAAAACTTTTATCATTCCAACAATTACAACTAAAATATAATTTGAAAAGTAATATTTTAAATATCTTCAAATTCAAGATTATTTGAAAAAATATATACAAGGATATCAAACTCTAACCCCAGATTTATTAGAGGAAGGAATGAATAGAAAGGCAGAATCAAGCAATTTAATATCATATCCATAAATATAATTCTAAATATAGAAACACCAATGACAGAAGCAATTAGAAGGGAGTTATTGATAAAATTGATAAAAATTCCAAACGACAGATGGGAAAAAAATCTATGTGTACATAAATATTCGATTAATGTAAGATATAACCTAATTCAATTTAAAATTTTACATAGATTATATTACTCGAAAACTAGACTGAATAAAATATTTCCAAATGTTTCCCCCATCTGTGATAAATGTCTAACTCAAAATGCCACTATAGCACATTCCTTTGTCTCTTGTATAAAACTGCATACATTTTGAAACAACATGTTTGGAACTTTTACAAAACTATTTGACATAAAATTGAACCCCAATACAGAACTGATTATCTTTGGATCAATGGAAGAGGGAAGTAAATTAACTATATTCCAAGAAGCTCTTCTTAATTACGGTTTAATAACAGCAAAAAAACTTATACTCAAATTCTGGAAAACGCAACCAACCAATGTTCAAAATGTGGATTTCAAATATGTCAGTAACGCTACATCTTGAAGAAATGCGATTCCTCCTACTAGGCAAAGTAGACAAATTCTTAAAGACCTGGTCTCCTTTTATCAACTTTTTACAAGCATATGGTGCAACATAACACAACCTTAGAAATGGTTCAGAACCGAGTGACGGATGGGCAAAAATACGAAATAAGTATATCTCTCCTAATATCTCTTTTCTCTACTTTCTCTTTCTCTCTCAATCTTTTTAGCTTTTCATCTCTGCTCTGTATTTCTTTCACTATCTGTTTCTAATCACTTGTCTATCTATTTCAACACTCTTTATTTATTTTTTCTTTCACTGTTCTTTCACATATTATTAAATTAAAAATACAAAGTTGTACAAGAATGGTAATGTGTATGTATGTATTAGTTATTCAAGTACCACACTATTGTACTTCTAACAAAAAAAAAGAAGGAAATGCAGATACTGGAAAATCGAAGGTAGACAAAAGTGCTGGAAAAACTCAGCGGGTGAGGCAGCGTCTATGGAGCGTAGGAAATAGGCAACGTTTCAGGCCAATACCCTTCTTCAGACTGTTATAGAGTGGGGGATGGCAGGGGGAGAAGGAGAAAGGAAGAGGATAAGCCAGAGGGCTGAGGGAGAGCTGAGGAGGGGAGGAGACAGCAAGGGCTACCACAAATTGGAGAAGTCAATGTTCATGCCGCTAGGGTGCAAACTGCCCAAGCGGAGTATGAGGTGCTGCTCCTCCTATTTCCGGTGGTGCTCACTCTGGCCATGGAGGAGGCCCAGGACAGAAAGGTCAGATTTGGAATGGTAGGGGGAGTTGAAGTGCTGCAGAGAGAGGGAGAGTGCAAGTGAGAGTGAAAAATTGTGTCAGTGAGTGAGAGAGTGGTTATGTCAGTGAGAGAGATGGAGTGTGTTAGTGGAAGAAATGGAGTGTGCCAGGAAGAGACATGTTGTGTCAATTGGTGTTTGATTCTAATTTAAATTGGACATGGGAATTGGAGTGTATCCAGATCCGAAGAAATTGTCAGAAAAAAATAAGTATAACAGTGAAGTGAATGTTTCACAAGTTTTAATAGTCCTCAAATGTGTTTTACGCATATTTTACATTGTAACTTTTAAAAAGTCTGTCGGTTCAATTATTTCACTCATTGCACAATACAAAGTCCTAAATCGCTGAACTATTATTCAATTAAATTACATTCCTGTATGTAGTTGGACAATATAACTGGAAAAAATGTTCAATTAATGATCCACTTCCAACAATGACTTTTTTTTTTTTGCTGGAATTCATGAAATTCCAGATATGCGCTCCATACGAAGCTGAAAATATACGCTCTATGTCCTTCTTTTTCCAGGGAACAAAGTACTTCTCCCAAGCTGGACATGAGATGGCGTAGAATCGATTAATGATCCATAAAGAGATGCCATTGCATTCTTTGCCAATGAAGGCACTGACTTTATTTCATCTGCACCATCTCTTCAGCACACGGGTAATCAGTTTAGGACCTTGTTGACCCCAAATATATCCATTGTAGTTGGCCACAAAATCTTTCATGCAATTCCAAAGAAAAGGATGGTGCCTGTGATAGAAACCCATTGCACCATTACTGATAGAATCTGAGAGCTGTGCACATGTAAAGTTGCCAAATGGCATAGACTGCATTGATATAATGTCAGAGTCCAGGTAGATGCCCCCGTACTTCCACAACAGTGCAACTCTACAGCCATCTGCAAACACATGGAGCCAAAACTTCTCGTTTTTTGGGATTACCTGTGATATAATGGAGAAAGAAACATTATCTTAATTTCAATTCCTTCTGAACCTTCAGTCCTATCCCTCAATCGATGTTAAGCTGCCAGGTCCACTACTAAGGAAACAACTCTATTCTCTCGTCATCCTTGTTCCTGACAGATAGTCATACGGTTAGAAAGGCAACTACTTTGGCAAATCACATCCATCCGATCACTGCTCTCATCGTTTCTACCCCCATTTATCTACAATCGATCCGTGGTGATTCACATGATTACCGAGATCCTTCTTAAATAGTTTGACAGTACCTGCCTCCACACCGATGTCTGTGTTCATTAACTTATCAATGCCTCTTATGATGTGATAAACCTCAAGGAAATTATTCCTCAGTCTCCTGTACTCAAATGAAGAAGTATACAGCTGATTCAGCCTCTCCTTATAACTCAAAACTTCTAGAACTGATAGCTTCCTTAAAAATCTTCTTTGCACCATTTGCACTTTGTTATTTTGACTGACATGTTCCAATCCAGACAACACAGTGATCATTAATATCAATTTTAAACATCAAATATTGCAGCAGCAAATATTTAAAAATCTATCTATTCATGCTTTATAGATGCCCAACCCAGACTGTCTGAAGAAGGGTCTCGACCCGAAACGTCGCGTATCTCCTTCGCTCCTTAGATGCTGCTGCACCCGCTGAGTTTCTCCAGCTTTTTGCGTACCCTCGATTCTCCAGCATCTGCAGTTCCTTCTTTAAAACTAATGGAATCTTTCCTGGGTGATAAAAAAAACCCGAAAAACCCCAGGTGGGGCCTCACCAACTTGAACAACAGCAACATCATCAACATCCTATCCTTAATGTATTCATTAATGTAGACTAGCATATCTCTTCATTATCACCTCCCACAGCCAAAAAAATTATCATTGCTGCCACCCAGATTTGTTTTGAACCTTTTCATACTCCTAGTTACCCTCACCCCGACTATCAGTCTGAAGAAGGGTCTTGACTTAAAAATGCCACTTATTCCTCTTCTCCAGAGATGCTGCCTGACCCGCTGAGTTACTTCAGCATTTTGTGTCTATCTTTATGTCTAAAGCCTTCTTCACCTTCCTGCCCCACCTATGATGTTACTTTCAGTGAATTATGTACTTGTATCCTAGGTCCCTATATTCTTCACTTCCCCAGGGCCCTAAAATTTACTGACAAAGTCCTACTCTGGTTTGACGACCCAAAATGTCACATCACACTTTCTTCTTATTGGTTTACCTTTTGATACCAGAAATTTCAATGGAGTATCTTCAAACAGTTCAGTAGGGTTCAAAGGGAGAAGGACAACATTTCTTCACTGAGGAGAGGAACGAGATGAGTCTGGTACTTAGGCTCTGGATATTGGCTCAAGTTGCCACTGAAACCCCTTCATGAAGAAATAGATTGGTTTATCTGGGTTTTGACGAGCAGCAGACTCCACTGAGCACATCACCAATGCTTCAGCTCCACATTGTCTGACGTTTCCAGAAAATAATCCCAGGATTCAGGAGTGGATGAGGATCCTCCATGGTAGCTTCATCTTCCACTTGTGACAATTCTTACCATGTTCTTTCTAACACTTTGTTGTGTTTTCATATGCCAACTTTCATATAGCAGAACACTAGCTCCAATTATGAAGACAACGATAACAATGTTATGAATGGAATCATGGTGTGTGCAATGAGGTGTTTTCGCCACAGGCTCCTGTGAATTAATAAATCAAAAAATATTATTCCCACAGTGTGGAGGAGCCTCTTTTTTTTTGATTAGAAGCATGCTGAGAAATCTGAAACTTCAAAAGACAACAATTGTCAAGCAATTAGAACTGAACTTTTGTATTACCAGGACTGAGTGTGCCAGTGGAATCAATACTAAAATAGGTGCTGATGACTATATCAGGGAGAGATTCATTACTGACAACAACAGCAGATATCAATGTTGGGGACCCTGTTGGGGATTAACAGCACCTGACCGACCATCCAGAATTTAATACCTTCTGCCTCACCCTCTCTTTGTTTGACTCAGCTCACCCCAGCATCGGACATGTTGTGTTAGCAAGTCCTGCTTGTGAATCTTGGGGAGGCGGTAGACATCAGCTGGTGCACATTGAGGGTGGAGGTGTGGAGTTAGGATTGCCTGAGGATTGAAAAGATCAGTGATAAAGCATTCGATTTTTGGAAGGAGGGAGGGATGAGGTTTTTTTTGACAGCTGGCACTGAAACAATACAGTCCCTTGTCCGAAGAAGGGTCTCGACCTGAAGGGGGAAACCGTTTCAGTCGCCTCCTCCACGGAGAGGCGACTTTTTCCAGGTCGCCTCCACCGTGGACCAAGAACGAGGATCGGGCGGCCTTTCCCGGTGATGCCCCTGGGGCTTCAGCGGCGGGCGCAGCGCGGACTCACGGCGCGGAGCGGGCAAGCCCTCGCCGGAGGGGAGCGCTTCGTTTCGCTGGCCCGTGGCAGGCGGTAGCCTGATGCCGCGGTCTGCGGAGCTCCAGTTGGCAGCGTCGGGAGCCTGGGATCCCTCATGGGGGGACCCGGGAGTAGAGAAGAAGCTCTGACCGTCGGACCACAGCCAAGTTCTACCGCGGGCCCGGCGTGGACTTACCATCACCCCTGGTGCGGAGCTTCCACCGCCGGCCCTGCGGTCTGCGGTGCCTCTGGCTGCGGCGCGGCAGGGACTTTAAAACTTCGACCGCCGGCCTGCGGACTACACCAACCTCGGTCGCGGTCCGCGGTCTCCGGTGGGGACTTACCTGGACTTTTACCTTGTCTGCACATCTGGATACCCGCAGCGACGGTTGCGGAGGGTGGAGGTCCCGACCACGGGGGAAAATGGAGGAGGACTGACCGAATTTGTGTCTTCCACCACAGTGATGAATGCTGTGCTGGATGTTTATGTTATATTTTTAGTGTGGTTTGTTTGTGAGTTCTTTATCATTGTACCGCTGCTGGCAAAATCATTTCACTTGCACATATAATGTGACGAAATAAAACTGTATTGTATTGAATTGAACAGGCACATCAGGTTGGGAGCAAGGCACTCAAGCTTCATGTTATTCATAATGGGAACTGTACAGGAACAATATCCACACCTCACTGGAATTTGCCAATGGTCTAAAAATCTGAATCTGTCCCCCCTGCACAGCTCCTCAGCCGCACGATCACCTGTCCTGTCTTCAGGAGCCTGAAACAAGATGTATTCCAATGCTGATGAAAATAACATACGGCACACCATTCAGAGGCGCAGCTCCCTGCATTGTTCTAAAACCACTGCATCAACTGTGGTAATGTGCATTAGAATTGCAAAACAAAGGTGTCCGTTGGAATTTCATTGTCACAGGAGGCTGTCATTGGGGATGATTTGCATGAAAGGAAGGGAAAATGCATGGAATGAGTGCAAAGGCTGTTACGTGACTTTTGAAACTGTATTGGAAGAAATGTTGATTAATTCGATGCGCCAGGCAGAATAGGATCTGATTGAAAGATCCTGTTTTCTCTGTATATTTGCAGTGGCCTCTTGTGATTCAAGAGGCAGTATCTCTTGAAGAAATTGTGTGTTGCGTGCACAACTGAATATGTGCAGAATTGCAGCAATGTCCACTGGAGTTAATTAAAGGAGGTTAATTTTCTGGTTAATTGCTGATTGCTTTGTCCATCTCATTTGTCCCCCTGGTCATCACCTTTCACCCCACCAACCGGCACATACAACACATAGTCCTCCCGCCAGTTTCGCAACCTCCAACGTGACCCCTCCACTCGCCACATCTTCCCATCTCCCCCCCTGTCTGCCTTCCACAAAGACCGCTCCCTCCGCAACTCCCTTGTCAATTCTTCCCTTCCATCCCGCTCCACCCCTTCCCCGGGAACTTTCCCTTGCAACCGCAAGAGATGCTACACTTGTCTCTTTACCTCCCCCCTCCACTCCTTTCAATGACCCAAGAAGTCCTTCCAGGTCCAACAGAGGTTCACCTGCACCTCCTCCAACCTCGTCTATTGCATCCGCTGCTCTAGATGTCAGCTGATCTATATCTGTGAGACCAAGCGGAGGCTTGGCGATCGTTTCGCCAAACACCTCTGCTCGGTCCGCAATAACCAACCCGACCTCCCGGTAGCTCAGCATTTCAACTCCCCCTCCCATTCCTTATCTGACCTCTCTGTCCTGGGCCTCCTCCATGGCCAGAGTGAGCAACACCACAAATTGGAGGAACAGCACCTCATATTCCGCTTGGGGAGTCTGCATCCTCTTGGCATGAACATTGAATTCTCTCAATTCTGTTAACCCTGGCTGTCTCCTCCCCTTCCCACCTTTCCCTCGGCCCTCGGGCTCCTCCTCCTTTTTCCTTTCTTCCCCCCCGCCTCCACCCATCAGTCTGAAGAAAGGTTTCGGCCCGAAACGTTGCCTATCTCCTTCACTCCATAGATGCTGCTGCACCCGCTGAGTTTATTCAGCATTTTGTGTACCCTTGTATCAGGCACGTGCCGTCAGGGTAGGCAAGGTAGGCACTGCCTATCCTGACTAAAATTATAACATAGTAATGTCTAAATATAAATCGTAAAGGCATGGGAGAATTATGCCTATGTAAGAGATCGATCTCTTAGGTAGGCATAATTCTCCGTGCCTTTCATCCGCAGCGCTTGTAACACGAGAAGGTTTGTGCAGCCCACGTGCCGTCAGCGCTGCCTGAAGCCGTCATTTTCAGGCAGCTGAAATTCTGCCTTTGCAGCAATGCGTAGGCACAGCATCCTACTGTGCATTCACAGCGCTAGTTTCTTGGCGGGGTTTTCAAATATGGATTGTCATTATTTTAAGTGTATCTTAGGAAACAGAGAGAAGAATGGAATTTGTGTACCAATAACGTGGTAAGTACATTTCTTGGTGCTTTTTAAAAAAAATACTGTATTTCCCGGGGTGTGGGGGTGGGGGGAGAGTTCCTTTCACAGCGTTTTGGGAGTCTGGCCTGGGGTAAAGTTGTGGGGAGGGCACGAAGGAGGAGTTGTGAAGGAGGGGATCGGGATAATGCCACTTGCGACGCTCCTTGCATGGAAGCACTGCATTGAGGATGGGAAGAAGCAGCTCGGGTGGCTTTGAGTGGCAGTCGGGCCGGATAGCGGAACCGGTCGCCATCTCAGCGCCTTCTGCCGGCCCCCACTCACCCCTGGCAGCTCTCCGTCTAAAAACCTCATTCCTGCCGCTCGCCAGCCTGACTCATGTCCCGCAAATCCTTAAATTCCAACAGCGCAATTGAGGTTACTCGGCTGTGTGAATTTAAGGATTTGCGGGAAGAGGCTGACATGAGCGAAGCCAGCAAGTGGCAGGTGTGAGGTTTTCAGGCGGAGAGCCAGACGTGAGCGGGCCGGCAGAAGGCGCTGAAATGACGGCCAGTTCTGCTGTCGGATCCCGGCGGCCGCTCGCAGCTCCCCGAGCTGCTTCTATCCCCGGCTACAATGCGTGGCTTTGCGCCCGGAGAGCTGCGGCAGCGGTAGTTAGTGAGTTACTGCCATTATCCCCGACCCCCTCCTTCTCAATACTCATGTCCTCCCTGCAACTTTACCCCTTGCACAGACTCCCCATACGCTGTGAAAGGAAGTCTCCTCCCAATTGGTCCCTTGAGCAAGTGTTGTCATTCAATAAGGTGACAACTGATTCAACTTTTCCCTGTGCTCCCGTTTTTTCCCACCATCTCTCCACCTGCCATCACCCTTCACCACCCACCCATTCAGTAATTAAGAACAAAGGAGACTAGGAAGCCTTGGGCAAATTGAATTGTTACTGGTTTTATTTTTATTTTTTATTTTTTACGGAGTGAACAATCTGCGCATGCACGGTTTAATTTTTTAAAGCCGACTGAGTGCCTACCCTGAGTAATTACTCACGGCACGTGCCAGCCTTGTATGTATCTCTGTTTTGTTGTATCTGTGTTTTAAGTGTTTTTATTTAATTTCTTTGGAGTTTGCGAGAGACCATGGACACACAGCATTTGGAGAAACTGGAGTTTAGGGTATTTTTAAATTGTGAATTTGAAACTGGTATTTTGGAATAAAGTTTATCCTTCTATGATTCCATTTTATTAACCGTAATTCCTTCAATTCTCATATTCCTTTTAGATTCAGTATTTATGTCCTCACTTCCAAGCCTACATTCTCAGAGCATTCTCTCTGAAATTTTAAATCACCAAGACGTGCCTTTATTTACATTAGTCCTGTATCACATATTCTTCCAAGCTCCAAAGAATTTGTTTGGAATTATAAGAGAAAGAGAAAATGATCAGAACATTCTATCCCTCCTTTGTCATGGAACCTAGCATCTCGGTAGAGAAGGAATGGGTGAGGTTTTGGGTCAAGATGCTTCTTCAAACCCTTCCTCAGACGAACCATTCTTCAGACTCTGAAAAAGGATCTCGAGCCAAAACAACAACTGCCGAACCTCGCCGTCCCCCGGGACCACCTAACTCCATCGCCGCACCGGGCCCATCCAGCATCGCCAGTGTACTGGGCCCGCCGAAGACCACAGCCGCACCCGCCTCACCTTGCATCGCCGCCGGACCGGGGCTGCCCGAACACGGCCGCCACACCGCACCCCACTCATCTCGCCGCCTCACCGGTCGGACCGACCACCCGCCCACCGGGACCGCCAACGCATCGCCCGCCGACCCCGACTCCACTGCCCGCGGACTCCTACCTTCGGGTCCGCCGACCCACGACTCTCCACCGCCCTCCAGCAGCCCGCAGCCGTCGCCTCACCTGCAGACTGGACTCTACAGTGGGCCTGAAGCCTACCACATTGCTAACTCCTCCCATCCACACTGGGTCCTAGTCACGTCTCCCCAGCCCCAGTAAACCTTAGTGACTATTCCACTGGATCTTCCCCCCATCCCCCCCCTACCATGTAACCCCTGCTCTTCCCCACCCACACCACAGCCCCCATTACCCCCCCACCCCCTGACCACCCTCCACCCCCCCACCACACAACACTCCGTCCTCAGTGCACTCACCTGCCTTCCTCCGGCCACAACCCCCATCCTTGCCGGTGTGTTTCACCATCCCCCCGGACCTCCCCCTCTCCGACACCGAACGGTCTGTCCTCAGCAGAGGTCTTTCCTTTGTAGCCCCTCCGTCCCCACCTCAATGAGTTTCCGTGCCCACCACGACTTGGAGCTCTTCTACCGTCGCCTCCGCCTCACAGCGTTCTTCCACGGAAGAAGTCCTCGCCCCCCACTGATGACCCTTTTCCTGTCTCCCACGTACCCCCTCCACCTGGACCCCCCCTCGTAAGCCTTCCAGCCTCGAAACTATTTATCCAGAACTGCCGTCGGGACAAATCAACCGCCTCGACTTCTCCACTCCCCTGTCTCACTCCAATCTCTCCAGCCCCGAACGTACTGCCATCGACTCACTCCGTAACAACCCAGACTGGGTTATCAAACCCGCCGACAAGGGAGGTGCCGTGGTAGTCTGGCGCATCGATCTCTACAAAGCGGAGGCCGCGCGCCAACTCTCGGACACCTCCTCCTACTTACCCCTGGACCATGGCCCCACTGACGAACACCAGGCCGAGCACCATAACCGACTTCATCAGCTCCGGCTCCCTACCCCCCCCGAGCCTCCGACCTCATCGTTTCCAAGCCCCGCACGGCCCGATTTTACCTTCTCCCCAAAATCCACAAACCCGACTGCCCTGGCAGACCCATTGGTCTCTGCCTGTTCGTGCCCCACCGAACACATTTCCACATACCTTGACGCCATCCTATCCCCCCCAATTAAATCCCTCCCCACCTATGTTCAAGACACCTCAGACACTCTCCGTCGGCTCCGTGCATTCCATTCTCCAGGCCCCCATCCTCTCATCTTTACCATGGACGTCCAGTCACTCTGCACCTCCATCCCCCACCAGGACGGTCTCAAAGCCCTCCGGTTCTTCCTCGACCAGAGGAGCAACCCATACCCGTCCACTGACACCCTCCTCCGCTTAGCGGAGTTGGTCCTTACCCTCAATAACTACGCTTGCCTCTTTGTTGGGTACGTCGAACAATCCTTGTTCTCGGCGTACCAGGGCCCCATCCCCGACCTCTACCTCCGTTACATCGATGACTGCTTTGGTGTCACCTCCTGCACCCACACACAACTGACTGACTTCATTCATTTCACCACCAACTTCCATCCAGCACTCAAATACACTTGGACCATTTCCGACACTTCCCTACCATTCCTTGACCTCACCATCTCTATTGCAGGTGATACACTCCTGACCGACATCCACTACAAACCCACTGACTCCCACAGCTACCTGGACTACTCTTCCTCCACCCTGCTTCCTGTAAGGACTCCATCCCCTATTCCCAATTCCTTCGTCTACGCCGCATCTGCTCCCAGGATGAGGCCACACCAGGTCATCACAAATGGCCTCATTCTTCAGAGAACGGGAATTTCCCTCCCCCACTATTGATGAGGCTCGCACCAGGGTCTCCTCCATACCCCGCAACACTGCCCTCTCTCCCCATTCCCCCACTCGCAAACAGGGCAAAGTCCCCCTGGTCCTCACCTTTCACCCCACCAGCCGGCAAATACAACAGATAGTCCTCCGCCAGTTTCGACACCTCCAACGTGACCCCTCCACCCGCCACATCTTCCCATCTCCCCCCCGTCTGCCTTCCGCAAAGACCGCTCCCTCCGCGACTCCCTTGTCAATTCTTCCCTCCCCTCCCGCTCTACTCCTTCCCCGGGCACTTACCCTTGCACACTTGCACTTACCCTTGCACACAAGAAATGCAACACTTGTCCCTTCACCTCCCCCCTCCACTCCTTTCAGGGACCCAAGCAGTCCTTCCAGGTCCGACAGAGGTTCACCTGCACCTCCTCCAACCTCATCTACTGCATCCGCTGCTCCAGATGCCAGATGATTTATATCGGTGAGACCAAGCGGAGGCTTGGCGATCGTTTCGCCGAACACCTCCGCTCGGTCCGCAAAAACCAACCCGACCTCCCGGTCGCTCAGCACTTCAACTCCCCCTCCCATTCCGTATCCGACCTCTCGGTCCTGGGCCTCCTCCATAGCCAGAGAGTGAGCAACACCGCAAGTTGGAGGAACAGCACCTCATATTCCGCTTGGGGAGTTTGCATCCTTTGGGCTTGAACATTGAATTTTCTCAATTCTGTTAACCCCTGCTGTCTCCCCCTCCCCCTCCCATCTCTCCCTCAGCCCCCTCGGGGCCCTGGCATTCCCTCTATCTCTATCTCCCTCCCCCACCCTAGTCACACTAGCTTCTCATTTTCACACCACAAACAGCTTACAATGGCTTGTTCCCTTTATCATCGATACCTTTTTTGCATATCTTTCATTCATTGTTCTTTATCTCTCACATCACCGTCTATATCTCTCGTTTCCCTGATCCCTGACCAGTCTGAAGAAGGGTCTCGACCCGAAACGTCGCCTATCTCCTTCGCTCCTTAGATGCTGCTGCACTCGCTGAGTTTCTCCAGCATTTTGTGTAACCACCCATTCCTACCCTTCATAGATGTTGCATGTCCCACTGAGTTACTCCAGCACTTTATGTTTATCATCAATTAAAATGATAGCACAGACACAAATTTTGTTGATTGATTATCTCGGTGCTTAGTGAAATCAAGAATACAGGATAAGACATTCATAAACTGCCAAGGCATGTTGCGAGCAGAAGAGAGATTCAAAATGCTGGAGTAACTCTTTTTCCAAGATAAGAACCAAAGTACAGTATAATTCCAAAGTAAATATGTTTAAGAGCTTTGTCACTCACCTGTTTTAAATTGGCAGTATCAGTGAAGATGTTCCGTGTGACTGTCGTTTAATTTGGCATTTGGTATCTTGAGTTTATGTTTGCGTATCGTTACTGATGAATAATGGGTGAGCCCAAAGAGAAATTTAATCTTTTTTGGGTGTGACACAAAGAGCGGTTTGCTGCAAAACATGGTGACAAAGAATATATCAAAATGGAAGGAATTGTGGAATGCAGGAAGTCATTTTAATAGATGAGGTGGCTACATTCAGTCAATGAGGAATGAGAGGTGAAGTTTTTGCATGCACAAAATCATGAGAGGAATAGTTTGAATAGATGCACAGAGTCTCTTGGGTAGAGTAGGGAAATTGTGAACCAGAGGACATAGGTTTAAGGTGACAGGAGAAAGAGTTAATGGGAGCCTGAGAGGTAACTTTTTCACACAAAGGGAAGTGGGTGTGTGTGAAGAGCTGCCGGATGACTTTAGATAATTCTTCTTTAGTCTGGCTCTCATCGTTTTCTCTTCACATTTTCAGCAGCAATTGTCAAGTTAGTTAGTTAATTAAATATCTCTGAAAGCAAGAAGAAATACTTGGAAACCTCTGAAGATAGTGTGAAGTTTTAGAAGCAGAATAAGGCCATTCGGCCCTTCAAGTACACACCATTCAATCGTGGCTGATCCATCCTTCTCTCTCAACCCCATTCTCCTGCATTCACCCCATAAAACCTGCCACCCATCCACCCATGGCAGTTATGCTTGCTCAGCTGCAGAGACTGGCATCTTTCATTCTCAGGACGATTTAATGTCCAGTTTTCCTTCATTTTAATTTCTTCTTCCATTTCAATTTCTTATGGAAGCTTTCAAGTAGTCAATGTGGTCTTGTCCACATTCTCCACCAGTAGAGTGTCAGGTGCTGACACCGGCTTCGGCAGTGACCTCACCAACACTCGCAGTCGGGTGAGTTAACATGATTTATTTTATTTACACTGGTAAAAAAAGGCTGTGGCCACATGGGGGCTCTGTCCCTCGTTGTCAGAGTGCATGTGCAGAGATGCTGACAATATCGGGCTTGTCCCGGCAGCTTAGTCCTGGTCTACAGGGGAGGAGGCATGACGACATCAGGCTTCTTCGTTCAGTTCACCCTTGCTTCGAGAGGACGTGCTGATGGTACAGGATTCTTCCTGGCAGCTCAGCGTTGGGCTAGATGAGGCAATGCAGGTGATCTCTGGATTATCCTGGTGGCCATTCGTTACATCTATATGTCTATGGGCAGGCAGATAGTCTGGCATTTTAGGCCTGCCCCAAGCCACTCAGTCTTAGCCTCAGGTAGAGGAGCTGGTGTCTACTTCTTGTTTCCTCGCAGTCCCGTATTGGCCACATGGTGGCATTGGTAGCCTATGGTATGTTGCTCAGTCTTTCTCAAAATTGCCACAGGGAATGCAAATACTCTTGTCTGCCTCACATGCTAGAATGCCTGAGTTTTCATCGGGAGCAGGCTGACAGGGTTCATGTGGCCAACTAATTTCAATCCCCTTACCTGTCCGCCAGGTAAGGGGATCAGTGACATCGAAGGGAGAGGGCACTGTCACAGCATACGATATTGTGGTCGGTTAATGCTGATCAGTCTGTTTACTCCAATATAGGCAACTGGGACACAGATGTTGAACATGTTCCTGAAACTGTACTCATGAAGCATTACCCTTTTTGGGCAACACTGAAATGTATATAAGTTTTGATCTCCGGCAGTCTCTGGGTTATCCTGGTGGCTCATCTTTGCACAGCCCCTCGTTGTCCATGTTGAGGAAGAGGCACTTGCATCTCAGGCTTGCCCTGCCACTCAGCCTTAGTCTCAGTAGAGGGTACACAAAAAGCTGGAGAAACTCAGCGGGTGCAGCAGCATCTAAGGAGCGAAGGAGATAGGCGACGTTTCGGGTCGAGACCCTTCTTCAGACTGGTCAGGGATCAGGGAAACGAGAGATATAGACGGTGATGTGGAGAGATAAGGAACAATGAGTGAAAGATATGCAAAAAAGTATCGGTGATAAAGGGAACAAGCCATTGTAAGCTGTTTGTGGTGTGAAAATGAGAAGCTGGTGCGACTGGGGTGGGGGAGGGAGATAGAGATAGAGGGAATGCCAGGGCCCGAGGGCTGAGGGAGAGGTGGGAAGGGGAGGAGACAGCAAGAGTTAACAGAATTTGAGAAAATTCAATATTCAAGCCCAAAGGATGCAGACTCCCCAAGCGGAATATGAGGTGCTGTTCCTCCAGCTTGCGGTGTTGCTCACTCTGGCCGTGGAGGAGGCCCAGGACCGAGAGGTCGGATGTGGAATGGGAGGGGGAGTTGAAGTGCTGAGCCACCGGGAGGTCGGGTTGGTTATTGCGGACCGAGCGGAGGTGTTCGGCGAAGCGATTCGCCAAGCCTCCGCTTGGTCTCACCGATATAGATCATCTGGCATCTGGAGCAGCGGATGCAGTAGATGAGGTTGGAGGAGGTGCAGGTGAACCTCTGTCGGACCTGGAAGGACTACTTGGGTCCCTGAAAGGAGTGGAGGGGGGAGGTGAAGGGACAAGTGTTGCATTTCTTGCGGTTGCAAGGGAAAGTGCCCGGGGAAGGGGGTAGAGTGGGAGGGGAGGGAAGAATTGACAAGGGGAGTTGCGGAGGGAGCGGTCTTTGCGGAAGGCAGACAGGGGGGGAGATGGGAAGATGTGGCGGGTGGAGGGGTCACGTTGGAGGTGGCGAAACTGGCGAAGGACTATATGTTGTATTTGCCGGCTGGTGGGGTGAAAGGTGAGGACCAGGGGGACTCTGCCCTGTTTGCGAGTGGGGGAATGGGGAGCGAGGGCAGTGTTGCGGGGTATGGAGGAGACCCTGGTACGAGCCTCATCAATAGTGGGGGAGGGGAATCCCCGTTCTCTGAAGAATGAGGCCATTTGTGATGACCTGCTGTGAAACACCTCATCCTGGGAGCAGATGCGGCGTAGACGAAGGAATTGGGAATAGGGGATGGAGTCCTTACAGGAAGCAGGGTGGGAGGAAGAGTAGTCCAGGTAGCTGTGGGAGTCAGTGGGTTTGTAGTGGATGTCGGTCAGGAGTGTATCACCTGCAATAGAGATGGTGAGGTCAAGGAATGGTAGGGAAGTGTCGGAAATGGTCCAAGTGTATTTGAGTGCCGGATGGAAGTTGGTGGTGAAATGAATGAAGTCAGTCAGTTGTGTGCGGGTGCAGGAGGTGACACCAAAGCAGTCGTCGATGTAACGGAGGTAGAGGTCGGGGATGGGGCCCTGGTACGCCGAGAACAAGGATTGTTCGACGTACCCAACAAAGAGGCAAGCGTAGCTGGGGCCCATGCGTGTGCCCATAGCTACGCCTTGTGTCTCAGTAGACCCTGGCTGTCCAAGGCATTTTTCCAGCAGCTCTGTCTTGCCCACTCATTCTTCTTGTCCTCCTTGTCCTGCTCATTCTCTCTCTTCTTTTCTCTCTTTCTATTAATTCATATTTTCTCTCTCTCAGGGAAAAGATGCTGTGACAATATAAGTTAGACTGTGAAATTTACCATTGTAAGTGAGCTGGAATGAAGTGAGATATATTACTAATGTAAAATTACTGGGTATTTAATTTGGAAAGTTGGCTTTATTAGTTTTACTGTAGACAAACAAATCTATTTTACTTCGGAGTCACGTGAGTGACTACGTGAAGAGCCCGCCTCACGCTGGTAACGGCATGACGTCGACGCTGACGGCAGAAGGTGGAGCTGCAGTAAGGAGCAGCTCCTCGCAGCGGTCGGAACGGCCCGCAGGTAAGAACAGTAAAGTTGGGTTTTTTAGCGGGCGCTGGGTAGGTCCAGCAGTATAGGAAATTTGTTAAAACAGGTCAGAGTCATATTAGTGCTGGATAAGCACAAATGATGAAGTAAATTTATATTCGCGGGGTTAAATGCTTCCTGGGGTGAAAAATAAATATACGGGAAAGCTAGTGCGGAGCCGGTTCCGATACCGGTGGCCGCAGATATACCCGTTAGCGAATTAGTTTACAAAATGATAACCACGGAGAGAAATGCTCCCGAATATGTAAAATGGAAAATAAAATAAAATAAAAAAATCTGAGAGGTCCGTGGTTCTGATGACTCTGACATTGAAAAAGTCCTCCACATAAGTAAACTATGTGGAACTGATTATGGAGCATATGGAGAAAGTTCTCCAAATAATTATGAGACTAGGGTCATAGTACCCTGAAGGTTCCTAAGGTTAGCCCTGAGGGGGTTTAATTATTCTGAATATGGCCATGGGCCTAATTGGAAGTTGGAAACTCCGGACCCAGGATTTGGGCCGGAAGAAGTCTCATGGGATGAAATCCCAATTGATTTAGGCTGCAGAAGGCAGACCCTGTTGATGGTGATTTGCATTTTGAAAGCACACCACAAAATAAAAATAAAAATAAAATGAAAAAATATGAAAAGAGGCCAAAGATGCATGGAATAGCAAAAGGTTTTGCTATATATGAAGGAAGTGGTGAGGCTATGGAAGAAATCCTAGCTGCCAACATATATATATGGTATCTCACCAAACTTCATGATTCTGTGATGATTGAAATATTAAAATTGCACAGCACAGGAATTGTGCCTCATTGGAAGAGCCTACGGTTTATCCGTTAATATGGGCATCCATGACTCCAAATATGAGAGCGTCAAATAGTGAGGTTTAAAAATCCTCACAAATTATTCTGCTGCTATTATGGCTTTTGGGCAAATGAAAGGAAAACATAATAAAGACGCTATTGTGCAATTCTTTCTATGAAATTTTTATATAATATAAATGGCTATTTGGGCCATTTTTTCACCCAAGGTTGCATACCTGTGTCAAGCAAGTGGTGTTTAAGCTCTTGGTTATCTGTTTGGAGTAATCTGCCTAACTTATTGAAATTGGATGAAAAGCTAAATTTTTAGCTGCATGAAACCTTCGTCTTTGGACGAAAAGGTATTTTCGCCCAGAAGGGGATTTGATATTGGAAATATAGGCAGAAATATGTCAAGGAAGTTTTATTGTATTGCACAACCAAATACTTACCCGAATTCAGGGGATAAGGAGAACACCACGCTCATATGCAGAGGAATTAAAGACTTGTTTCCCTGCTTAAAGAAACTGCGGATTAATCTCCAGTTAGAGGGAGATTACAAAAAGTTTATTAAGACTGGCTTACTATTATTTTTGATCAGTATATTACGAGCAGTTTCATTAGCTACTATTATTTTTTTAAAAAAAAGAGGTTAATCCTCCTGTACAGAATAAACCTGCTTATGTTTTCGTGTTTTCTGCAATTGAAAAAAGCAGAGATTTATGTTCACATTGCCTAATTATCTGGAAAAGAGGTAATGGAAAAAGGTTTTTGAACACGAGCATAAATTTGTCTTTAATGTTAGAAGGCATTACAGATGATGGTTGCAGAAGTATTCTGGACCTTACAGGTCTAAATAAGTTTGTAGAATACAAACATGTTCAAATGGAGACATTGAATACTGCAAAATATTTAATTCAGCAGGTTGTTATATGGCTAAGATTGATGAAAAGACGCCTATTATTCTGTACCTATGCATCAGGTCTCGGTGATACTTAAATTTTAATTGGTTGTGACAATTATGGCAGTTAAGCTTTGCCAAATGGACTGAGTTCAGCTTTTTACTCTTTACGAAACTGTTGAAACCAGTTTAGCCCAATTAGAGCACAAAATGCACATCATTATGGCTTATCTCAATGACATTCTGGTCATTAGTGATTATCAGGAGTCAGCTGAGGACTCAGTTTTCAGTTACTAAAGCTTTGTGGAAGCTAAGGTTCTTAATTCATCTAATTAAGCCCAGCTGCAGCCAGCACAAACAATTTACTTTTGGGGTTTGTAATTAACTCAGTGACTATGTTAATACCTTTACCAACAGATAAAGTCGATGATATTTTTGGTAACTTGTCATTATCTCATTCAAAACCTTATCCTTCCATCCGAGAAATGGTGACAACCATTGGTGAACTGCTAGCAGCATTTCCTGCACTAGAATTTGGTTCATTATATTTATTGATATCTTCGAAGGTACAAGATACAAGCTCTCAAAGAGAAGGCAGGCCATTTGACAGGCCTATGTAATTAACAAAAGAAGCTGTATTGGAATTTACAATGGTGGGTTAAAAAAGGAAAATGTCCCACAAGCTGCTAATAAATATTATGATTAAACAGCCTGAAATGGTTTACATACAGATGCTAGTGCTCTCGGATGGGGGCCACAGATTTATCCTCCAGTTGTGGAGGTAGATGGAAAACTGAAGAACAAGTGTTTCTCCAAGAGAATGGTATTAACTATTGGGAGTTATTGGGGGCCTTTTATGGGCTTAAAGCATATTGTTGTGCTAAACAAGGTCTGCATGTGTTAATACAATTACACAATAAAACAGCTGTGGTTTACATTAATCACACATGGGGAGAGTTGGATCAGTATCATGTGATTGTCTGGTCAATGAGATATGGCAATGGTGTATTGGTCGGCAGATATGGATTGCAGTAAGCTATACTTCAGGTAAAGACAATGTGGTAGCAGATGAAAGGTCCAGGATTTTAAAGATAATACGAAATGGATGTTTAAGCCACCAATATTTAAGAATATTGTTCGACGATTTGGGTTGCCAGAAATTGATTTGTTTTGCATCTAGGCTTAATCATCACTTGCCTCATTATGTGTCTTGGGAACACGATCCGGACGCAGTTGCAGTAGATGCATTTTTATTACACTGGGGAAAAAATGTTCTTTTATGCTTTTCCACCATTTGCTCTGATCCAGAGATGCTTGAAGAAAATAGAGCAAGATTCAGCTTCCGGATTGTTGGTAGTACCAAATTGGCCACTCAACCTTGGTTCCCAGTTATGCTGAATATGATTAAAGAACCGTATATGCAGATTCTTAAACTGTAGTGATATCTTGACTAATCCAGTAACAAATGAAGATTACCCATTATATGCATATATGAATTTGTTAATCTGCAGGTTTTTGACCAGACCACTACAGGAACTGGGATTGTCGGACCAAACTTGACAGTTATTGGCACATCATGGCGAGATAGCACACAGAAACAATATATGACACATATTAAGAAATAGGAAGAATTTTGCACACAGTCAAATATTTCTGATGATTATGTGAATGTTACTCATGTTTTGGAATTCCTTGCAATTTGCGTTTTGGTCAACATTTAAGTTACAGTGCCATTAACACTGCACGCAGTGTCCTTGTCGTCCTATTTAGGACTTATGACTGGTGAGAAATCAATTGGGTCGCATCCATTAATATCACGATTCATGAAAGGAATTTTTCACATGAATCCGCCAAAACCTAGTATACAGAGATTTGGGATGTGAGCATGGTACTTGCTCTACTTAGAGAATGGACGCCCAATTGAAGGGTTGTCATTGGATAGGTTAACATTGAAATTGGTCATGTTAATGTCACTGGTCTCAGCCCAAAGAGTGCAAACTTTACAAATGTTGCGTTTAGACTGTATGCATGTGACTACAGATAACGTTGTATTCTATGTTTACGATCTGATCAAACAAAGTAGACCAGGGAGATCTGGAACAAAGGTAACCTTTCAAGCTTTTCATATTGAGCTTGCTTTGTGTGTGGTTAGACATTTGAACCAATGTATTAAAGTGACGGACACTTTTCGAGGAAACGAAAAGACATTGCTGCTTACGCACAAAAAGCCACACACAAAAGCTTCAGTTCAAACTATCTCAAAATGGTTGAAACAGGTGTTGGTTTTAGCGGGAATAGACACTGATGTCTTCAAATCTCACTCCACCAGGGCGGCAGCTACGTCCGCGACGAAGGGGCGGGACGTACCTCTTGAGCATATTTTTAAAAATCGCAGGGTGGAGTAAAGAAGAAACTTTTTCAAAGTTCTACAACAAACCTGTTCACACTATGACAAGCTTTGGACACGCGGTGTTGGGTGCACTATAATCACCTGCTTTGTTTGCTATTAAATGCTATAATCAGTTGTGTAGTCACTGATATTTTTTGTCACTTATAATCATTTTTTCCCTCAAATATAAGGAGGGTATTATATGGTCTTTCAGCCATTAAAAAACTTGATTGTGAAAAGATCTAACATTTTGTGTGCTTTCTCATGTATGTGTTTACTTAGCCGGATTGTCGTACGGATTAATTCTACGACATAAAAAACACAGAAAGCTTTAAAACTCTTCACGTAGTCACTCACGTGACTCCGAAGTAAAATAGTAAGATTAAACGAGAACTCACCTGTTCGAAGTTTGATCGTTATTTTACGAGGAGTTACGATGAGGGATTACGTGCCCTCCACTCCCACCCTCGTAAAATAAATGATCAAATGGTGGTTTCTAAGTCTTTTTATGAGCCTTACTATGTTACTCCGGCTTTGGTGTTCTGTGTTTTTCATGCCGTTGCTTTGAAGTATGCCGTTACCAGCGTGAGGCGGGCTCTTCACGTAATCCCTCATCGTAACTCCTCGTTAAAATAACGATCAAACTTCGAACAGGTGAGTTCTCGTTTAATCTTACTATTTTATTGTGAACACACACTTTTCACTATTGCATATGAGATGGGAACATGCTATATAATGTTTTTTCATTCTGAGTGCAATCCAAACCACACTGAAACCTTATGTGATGAGTCAAATGCACATTGAATGTAAACACAGAAGTTAATTTGAACGTCAAAGGTGGCAGAATTAGTGGCACAACAGCATAATTGTAATTGTAAAATGGGAAATTACAGGAGTGTGCACTGAACAAATTCTGTACCACTCAAGTGGATATCTGAGAGCAAGAGCAAAAGAGATGAAATGTGTCCATTAGAGAGAGAGAGAGAGAGAGAGAGAAAGAGAACGTCAGTGTGTCAGTGAGAGAGAATGTTGTGTCAATGAGATATGAATTGTGCAGCACTGTAGGCAATTTTAGTAATTAAAACGAAGAACAGTATACACAACTAAAACTCTGATCTTGCCATTGCGATTGCGTCGATCAATGGAATATTACAAAAGTTATGAATGTTTAAAAATTGAAAGATCAGCAGATTGGTCTTCTCTCCTGTCAATCGCCTGGACAGCAACGCCCCTTCCGCCACCCACTGTCAATCACTGGGGTGAGAATAATAAAGCCCTGGAGGCCAGGCTGATTCCGTGAGCCGCGCTGTGCCCCGAAGCCGTGGCGTGAGTGCGGCCGGGAGCTGTAGGGAGAGTGTGGCTGGGAGCCAGTGCCGAGAGGTGCTGAGTGACACCAGTGCCAGAAAGCGCTGAGTGAAGCCATAGCCCCCCCCCCCCCCATGCGTCCACACACCGCCTGCTGCACCACACAAACCCCTCTCCCTTCCCACACGGCCCTCCCTCCCACACAGCCCTCCCACTCACACCCCTGTCCCACACACCCCCCCTCACACCAAGCACCCCGTCCCACCAAGCACCCCACCATGCACACCCCACACACCCCCCATCCCCGCACGTACCCCCACACACCCACCTCCCCTACCCCCGATCCCCCCACACACCCCCTCTCCCCACACAGCCCCTCCCAAACACTCCCCACTCCCGCCACACCACCCCGCCCCCACCCCACCATCCTGTTGATTTGTGGCCCTTATAATAACTGTGGCCTCACACCATTTGAGGTTTTATTGAGTTGATTAGGAATACAACTTATTGAGTTGACCAGCAATACAACTTCTCAATTGAGAGTTCACTTTAAAACAGACGGAATGCAGCAGACCACGACGCTACAAGCTAGTGGGTGTAACTAAAATGTATGACTCATAGCATGAGCCACTAATCTACATCCCCCCCCCCCCCTTAAAGAATCAATAACGATGTATACCCATAACTAAGCAAAGCAAATATCACAACCGATGACAGACTGGCGGAAAGTCAAACATAGACGGGATACCTCATGAGCGTCCTGCAAACACGACCAGCACGTGTACGATAAAGGCCATCTACATTTTGTTTCTCTGGACAAAGAGCAGTCGATTTCGCCGCCGTGTGGAAGTGGACCAACGTCCCTGGAGTCGAAGCAGGAGACTGTGGCACAGGCGACGATGGAACAGACAGAGGAATGGTTGCAGGCATGGATTGTTGTGCTGGCAAGAGCATGCGAGAGTCACTAGATGCAGATTGAAATGAACTTGTACGATCCAGATAATAAGGAGGAGGGATTGGCTCCTTCACAAGCAGAAGATGTTGTCTGTTGCGTCGGTAGGTGCCGCCATCGGCTCTAACAATGTACGATCGTGGCTCTGAGGCGGGACCAGAGACCACCCCGATATGGTCATGGCCTCTGTCAGTCTGTAAGCGAACCACCTGCCCTTTGGTCAATGGTGGCAGAGGCCTACTCGTCTTGTCGAACTATTTCATCTGAACGTCACGTATTTGCAACCTGGATTGAAACTCCTCAGGTGGAAAATCTTGTGGGATTAATGCTTGATCTGCTACGGGCAACGGGGTACGGGTCTGCCTTGACAATAATCGTTGAGCAGGAAACCCCAAGGCAGGGTCACGGGAAATGTTGTGTAAGTTGAGCAAATACAGGAATATGTCAGATTTAGCTCTGTGAGAGCGCTCCATGAGTTGTTTTGCACTTCTGACAGCCCGTTCAGCCAGGCCGTTAGACTATGGATATTCAGGGCTGCTGGTGATGTGGTGAAAATTCCAGCGTCTGACAAACTCTCTGAATTGTTGGCTGGTGAACTGACTGCCATTGTCATTCAACAGCTTGCCTGGAGTTCCGTAGACGGTAAAATGACAAGAAAATTTTGAAATCATCCCACTGGAAGTGGGGTTGCTGAGAAAATTAATGTCGAACCATCCTGAATATGAATCCACGAACACCAGGTACTGCTTGCCGTACCATTCAAATAAATCAGCTGCCACTGTAGACCACTGTAGACCACTGTAGACCCTTCGGCCGACCAAGTCCGCGACGACCAGCGACACTAGCAGGTTCAGGATGTGGCAGAAGTGGTTGTTTTTGTTGATGAGGCACCAAGCTTTTGCACACTGCACAAGCTGCCACGTTGATGTATTTGGCCATGCCAGACCAGTAAAATATGCTTTTCGCCCGTGAAACAATGGTTTCAGCACCTGGGTTTACTGCATGGAGAGTGTCAAAATACTGGTGATGCAGTGAAACAAGAACCACAGCCTTGTGTCCTTTTAAAACAATGCCATCTTGTAGCACTAGTTTGTTTCGAACAGGGAAGAAAGGTCGGACTGGCAGTGGAACATTGTAGTGCTTGTCTGGCCAGCCGCGCTTAATGACAGAAGTTAGTGACCATAGGGTCTTGTCGGTGGCAGTGTGGGCAACCAGGTCCTCCATCCAAGATGAAGGGATGAAGGATACGGACATCACGATAAAGTCATCATAATGCGAGGGTAGATCCTCGCAGGTCTTCCGAGGTGCATGTGAAAGATTGTCTGCCAGGTGCATATTCTTTCCACGTTTGTAGGTCAGGACGATGTCATATTTTTTAAGTTGTAATAACATCCATTGTAGGCGCGCTGGAGGGTTATGAATAGGTTTATTGAAAATGCTGATAAGAGGTTGGTGGTCGGTTACAATTGTAACTAGACCAAGTGCAGTCTCGCTGGGTCTGTTCTCCCCAACGCACGGTGGGGGGGAGGGGGGGGTGCTGCGGCTTCACATGCACACTAACTACCCCACACACACGGGTGAGGGGGGTATGGGGAGACGGGGTGGGGTGAGGGGAGGGAGGGGAGACCACTGGGTCTCGTTCCCTCAACATGTGGTTGCGAGGAGGGGGGGGGGGGGGGCTGCAGCATCATATGTACACTAAACACCTCTCACACACATGGGGGCGGAGGGGGAGATGGGAGGGGAGGGAGGAAGGAGAGGAGGGTGAAAGGGGGGGAAGGAGGGAGAGAGGAGGAGGAGAGAGAGAAAGGGGGAGGGTAGGAGGGGACAAGACAGTAGAGGGGAGAGAGGAGGGGGAGTGGGGAGAGAGGGGGGTAAAGAGAGGGAGGGAAAGGGAGGGGGGTAAAGGGGAGGGGGGGTTGGAGAGTGGGTTGGAGGGGGGAGAGGGGCGTTGGTGGGGGGTAAAGGGGGAGAGGGTGGTTGGAGGAGGGGTGAAGGAGGGTGGAGGAGTGGAGTGGAGGAGGGGAAATGGGTGGTGGGGCAGAGGGCGAGAGTGGGGAGGGGGAGAGGGGGAAGGGGGGAGAGAGTAGGGAGGGGAAGAAGGGTAGGGAGGGGAGAGAGGGGAGAGGGTCCCGTCCTTTCAACGAGCGGTTGTGGGGGGGAGGTTGCGGCGTCACACAGATACTAACCACCCCCCCCCCCCTACACACACACACACTAACAACCCCCCCAACACACACACTAACAACCCCCCCAACACGGTGTGATTGCTTGGGTGGGGTGGGGTGGGGAGGACAAGCGGTGGAGTGGGGGGTGCTGAGCGGAGAAGGGGGGATCCGCAGCATCACAATGGGAACCTGTCAGCTGCGCCTGCGCAGTTGGTGGCTATCGGTGAGTGGTGGAATATTGCATTGGGGGATCAGGCCTCCCACGTAACAATGGGACTCAATGTTAATCCTGGCTGAAATCGAGCAGCCATAGTACCCACACTTTAATAAGGACTTATGTATTGCTAGGCCATTTTGGTCAAGCCTGATGTTGTCTGTAGAAATGGGACAAGCAAGTTCGTGGCCCAGATCAGTGTTGCATAGTCAGTTGACAGATGAATGAGATCTCTGCAATGAACATCATAGGAAATGTAAAATGCACAAGGTTAATTGGTTCTCTGCAAGAGCCTTGTATATAGAGTAAATAATGTTGCGAGACATTTACACTGTTAAGTGTTCATTGGTTGAAATGTTAAGCACTGTCTGGTTTGTTTGAATCCCAGGGTAAATGTTGCATATTCAAGGTTCTGTTAGCCTCTTCTAGAAGCTTCACCTGCAACAATGTGAGAAGTTTCTGTAATTGGCCTGTATACCTGTCAGTAATGTGTTATTGTAATTTGTTATACTTGATTGAAATGTAAATGTACCACCCTCCTGTGGTTGGCCCCTCAAGGTTTGGGGACCTATAAAAGACAGCCCCCACGAGGTCCGTTGTCGATCTTCTGGAAGAGCACTTGGGACTGCGTGACCTTTTGGTGTGTCTCTGCTTGTACGAGGCTTAAAGGCTTGGCCAGGCAGATACAAGGATCGAACCTGTAGTGGTTTAGGTATCGTATCGGGTGATTTGTTGTGTTCTCTAAAAATAAAGTTTAGTTGTTCCAGTGCTTGAATCAGTGGTTTATTGACTGACTTAGGCTGGGGGGCAGCTTAGAAAGAGCTTATTTACATTGGGGGCTCATCCAGGATCTCAACGGCCTTCCAACCGCAAGTTGGCGATTAAGGGTGCTGAGCTGTCCCAATCACAAGTGCAGAAATCGGCAACACGGTGCGGTTTTCGCATCAATTTTCATCACTTTGCTAGTCGGAGCAGATCAATCATTCGCAGGCTTGGGAAAGGGTCCCAACGAGATCGTAGAATGGAGTCTAGCAGGCACTGAGGGCATTAGTGCCTTTTGGGGTTAGAGGCCCTACTGGGTTATATGCCCATAATAATAACATCAGAGTTAGGTTAAAGGCCCTCTCGCAAAACTATTGGTCGAGGTTAGTAGCTGCAGCTGCTGCTGAGACCAATCTAGGGTTGGGTTCAAGTTCCTCCCCTTTGGGTTAAAGGCCCATAAAAGTAGGGTTAGGTTCAAGTCCCTCTCCTTTGGGTTAACGGCCCGTAAAACTCAGGATAGAGGCCCACCCCAGAATTGGATATCCGATTGACGGGATTTTGAAAGACAAAACTGTGACCAAGCAGTGCGAAGCGGTAAAGTACTGCGTCGTTGCTGGGGTTGTGGATTGGAATCGTGCTCTGAAAATCTGCATCGACTGCCAGCATGAACAGACTGACAGCCGATATTTACCAGGTATGAAGGGTAGCCCTTTGCAAAGGTGAACCTAAGTGGGTTCAAGTCCCCACCTATGCGAGATATCTGGATCCCTGTAAAAAGGAGGAAGGAGTCTCAAAAGGTATCAGGAATTCAGTGATTTATGGCCCTGTCTCACTGTGCGACTTGACCCACGAGGTACCCCGAGTGAGAGACTCGTGGTTGTGCACGAGATCCCAAGTTGATGTTCAAGTGTTTGAACCGAGTTCCCACGGGTATGGTATTTTGCCGTTTACTGCGATGTTCCAAGTTCGTCTCCCGTTTACTCTTGAGCTGACAAAGTTCGTCTCCCGTTAACTCATGAGCTGACAACGTCTCCTGAAAAGTGACACAGTGTTTCTAACAGGCCCTTCGGCCGACCAAGTCCGCGACGACCAGCGACACTAGCACCATCCTACACACTAGGGTCAATTTACATTTTTAGTTACATTTACATTTACTAAACTTATTTTTAGTTACATTTTTAGACAAGTTACAACCAAAGCCAATTAGCCTTCTTCAGAAAACAATCAGAGGTTTGAAGAATTGTCCGAAACGTCTCCTGCCTATATTGTAGTCGGGCCCACTGAGTTCCTCCAACATTTTAGGTTTTGAGTGACATTGGTAGGATTGCTCTGATAGCCACATAGACTCGATGGGCCCAACAGGTCCAGTGTCATAATGAAATATGAAGCATTCTGCGGTTCAGCCGTGCGCCTGTTCACGCTGGATATCGGGGCCAGATCTCGCTTTCAAAGTTCATGGTAGAAAACAAGAGGGGACATTCCGGGTTAACAACTGAGATGAAGCATTTGTAGTGAAGAAATGGGTATTTGTGATTGGCTGCATATTTGGCCCATGTGCATTTCTTTACCAAATTCCTTGCATAAAGCAGCCCTGCCCGGATCTGTCATTACCAGGAGTATGAGAACAGGTGGGGACGGGCGGGCAGGCAGCAAGCAGCGGGGACGTTGGCCAGGAGTGGGGGCATCATGTACACATTAGCCAGCTCACCTCATACATGTTGGACACATACATGTGGTGTCTACAAATACACAGACTGTACGTTTACTTGTGTGTGTCTGTCAATGTCTGCGAGTTAAAATACAACTACAGAACTCAAAACATATTTATAATCTGTTGCCGTTTGACTCGTTTTAAATAAGAAATATTATGATCATAAATGCGACCTGGTCTTGGTAAGGAGATACTGGTCGGTACATTTACAGCATTGTGTCATGTTAGTTGTGGATCCTCAAAGAGTGATCCAAGTGTTCCTCTGTGTGCATGACATTTTGCAGTCTAGAGCACTGGGAGTTTGAAGTTTGTCCACTAGGGAAACTAAATCATCAATCATCGATCTAACATCTAATTTTTCCCCAAAACAACAATTTAATCGTTATCTCAGGGTTACATTTAAAACGAATCCAGAAATCCCAATTTGAGAATCAGTGGCGATATGGCCCGTTCTGGCAACATGACGTGTTGAAAAATCGTCATGATCTTTTTTTCACACACTATACAAAGCGTCCCTTGGTTGCCTGTTTTAATTGCCTGCCATCCGCATATTTAATGTGGTATTTGTTGGAGACAGGATTAACAGCTCAAAACAAAGAGCATTTTTTAAGGCAAGCATTACATGTTCTAATTGCCTGTCCTCACGCATATGTGTCATGTTAGTTCATGTCCTGTGAAAGTTGTCTGCAACTGATAACTTTACAGCTGCCAGGCACAGACCTACTAGAGAAGTTTTATTTTTATGGAAAATATAGAACTTTTACATCAACAACACTGCAAGTTTTGCAATCATGGATTAAATAAAATGGTTCACCCGCTGATGCCATGATATATCAGAATGTACTCACATGTGCAATCAGGATACTCCATTGCCTTCTTTTCAAAGACAGCACGCTTCTTATCCCTATTACAATAATCCTCTTTGGATTTATCGTACAGTATATCATGTGCCTGATACCACTCCACCAGGTCTCCCTCTTGCTGCCTGTGGAAGTGATAGGGTCTCACTTTACTCCATCTTCCCTTGGCTGAGGCTGTTTCATAGACAGCAACCTGGGAGTCACAAATCTCAACATGTTCTAACTCCCTGTTCCCCTCCTTCAGGGAAACAGGCAGTGTTGCCTCTTCCTGTGGCATCTCCACTGGAATCTCCAGTTGCCTCTCTTCCTGCCTCTCCTCCTCCTCCTCCTCCTCCTCCTCCTCCTCCTCCTCCTCCTCCTCCTCCTCCTCCTCCTCCTCCAGTATCTTCAAAGTCTTCTTGCCAGTTTTTTTGTATGGCCCTGTTCTTCCCTTCCGTTGAACTTTTCTTGGAGCCATCTTCACCAAGCTTCTTCTCAAAAATGTTCACCAGCAATGAGGTGAAACGCCCTCGATTGAGCAGGTCACGTGCTGATGTTGATATAACCTTTTTTTTACTCACCTTTTTTTTCCTCTGTCCAGCTGCCGAGTTCAGAGTGCCCACGGGTTAACAAGTTAGACTCACGAGTTACTATGGTCAACGCACGGGCCCTACGAGAGTTTAAATGTTTCAATTTTACACTTGAACAGTGAATTTGACTCGTGGAGTTCCGACGTTGCCGCTACGTTCATCGTACGTGATCACCACGAGTGAAAACTCGGGGTCACTCCTGGGCCAACTCGCACCATGAGACAGGGGTTTAAAGTATAAATTTGTCAAAGACATTCCGTACAAATTCTGTATTTAAACTTGCGTAAAAAATTCAATTGGATAAAGAATAACGAACTAAAAATGTTCTGATTCAAATTAAATAATATTCAAAATCTCATGTTGAGGAGCTGGTTAATTTTGAATGTATAGATCTTTATTTCCAAATTAACTTGTGTATAAATACTTTGTAAAGACTTGTTAATAATTATTTAATTATTTAACATTGTGAATCAATTTTGATTTAAAGTGCATATATTGCCTTCCAGAATAATCTGGGTATAATAAAGTCTTGAAGTGGTAGTTTAAAGCATATTAAGATTGCTGGCTTTGCATTGTATTTACTGTGTCTTTGATTTAAATTTTGAAAGTTAGATACAATGTTGTGATACCGGTTTGAATCGGCTGCAGAGATAAATAGTTGATTAAGACTGTTATTGTAATAGGAGTCCAAATCGTGGCTGATCAACCAGTAGTTCCTACCCCTTCCGATCGATTGTTGATTAGTACCTGATAGTGAAGAGTAACTGCAAGAAGGGAAACTGAATTGTTAGTGAAAAGTATCCGGATGGGAAAAGGTACCCCTTAGGCTGAGAAATTAGAGTGGATGGATAGAGGTCCCCCAATAGAAGTCAAGCACGTAGTGAGAGGAGAAGTATCTGAAGGGGAAAAGTAGCTAACTAAGAGTTAGTACCCTTTAGCAAATAGTACCCTAGGACGGGGAAAGTCTTCTGTACCTGAGGGAATGGTTCACCGGTTGATAGCAGCACATTGCGGGATACATATTGTGATTTGCTTTTGGAACTGTTCAGTTAACGAATGTAATATTAGATGAATGCTTGGAATGTGGTTCATTAAGGAATGTGGTTGTGCATGATAACAATAGGTGTAGTTTCTTGTCTGTGTATGGTTTTTCTTGCGTGTTTGGACCTCATTTGCATGTGCTTAGATTGTGGTTGTAAATGGTTGTTTGTGGTTAGCTTGGGTATAAAAAACAGGCTGTGGGATCGTGGTTTGGTTGCGATTGACTGTATTTGATTGTTCCCTGAAACACCTTGATCTTTAGAAGACTGAGGATTGTGGAAATTGAAAGGTTGAAAGTGTGTGGACTTGTGGGAAATTGGAGAAGAATTTGAATAGTAAATTGGAAAGATTGATTGTGCAATTGTGCGAAAGAGAGGGAAACCGCTAGCACTTTGAAGTTGTTAGTCACTGTTCAGCGAAAGAGATAACCTTGGAGACTAAAAGGGAGGAGTGAATTATCGAAAAGTTGTGAAGGGCTTTGGAATTTTGTTTCGGGTATCCGAACACAGGGGAAATAGACCAGACCGAGTTATGACAGAAGATGCTTGGAGCAAATTGCAAATTGCAAGTGCAATGAGTTCCCACACAAGGAAGAGAAATTGAGAGACTTGTCAGGAGCACTAAATAAGAAATTGGGAAGCAAACTATGGCCGCTAGGGGGGCATTAAAACAGTGAAAGGATTGAAGTACTTAGAGTGAATTATTTGGCAGTATAGTAATAGTGAAAGTGCAAAGGAATTAATAGGGTTATGGAAGAAATATTATGAGGAACGAAAAGCAAATAAAGAGGTTAGGAGAATGGCAAGTTGGGAAAAATATATTTCAAAACTCAGAATAGAACTGAAAGAGAGTGAAGTAGATCGACCGTCAGGCAGTCGAAAGGACGGGAGTAGAGATAAAGGAAAGCACACGGAGCAGGAAAGAGGTAGATCTCGTGAAAGGATACGTCCCTGTAGAATGAACGTTTAGAGATCCGATGGTTAGTGTTGACTTAGAGGGGGAAGAAGATGATTATTTTGATGATTGGACAAATGTTAAAACTAGTAGAAATTTACAGCTCCCACCATGTTCCTCTTGCGTTCCCCGGCACTCCATAATAAATATCCAGAGTCTGCAGAACTGATAACAACTCCTGCAGATTCCACACCAGGGCATATATAGATGTATATAGTGCAACCTCCAGAATATTTTTGCAAGCCTCAACCTAGACAAATTAGATGAGTAACGGGAGGAAGGAACAAATCATTTAGAAGGTACTGTGAGCCCCATAGCGAGGAGGAAGGTTCATCTGATGGTGAGGCAGTAATTGAAATACCGAGATAGATTTTGATTTGACAGAAAGTCTACAGACTGAACAAATACCCCATGCGTGTATATCATGCAGACACCCGAGACCTATGGGCGACCATACAACAAATAATTACTCCAGCTGAAAACACCAAATATTTACCAGCCCTGGGATACCCGACACATGAGGCATTGGCAAGCATAATAGCTGATGATAGTGCAAGAGAAGAGACTGTTTTAACGGCCCTTGCAAACATCCTTCAGAAGCCAATTGATTTAACAAGAATTCTGGAGATAAAACCAAAAAAGGGAGAGAGCGGATGAATTTTTAGAACTATTCTCAAGATTATACATGGACCAATCAGGTGATTTAAACTGTCAAAATGGGGTGAGTTCCGCACAATATTGTGCCATCTTATTAAATTGTCTCCCCACTACAGTAGCTGGCTCAATTAAGACTAACAACAGGGACTAGTCTGATAACCGCGCCAGTCAAATGGCCAGAGCTGTGAGGCACCATTGGAAGGATAGTGGAAAACAGGAATATTATCCAGTAACTGGAAGAAGAACTGAATATATGGTTAAAAAGGAGGGACCAAGCTCTGGCTCAGGACCATGCAGTTCTCAAATGTAAATGAAGAATGGATTGGGAGAAATTAGAGGCCCAGACTACCCAGATTGTTATTACAATTATCCCAATTTAGAACCAATTCCACTGGAATCCAGTGGGAAAAGAAATTCAACAACATTACCTAATCAATGTCATACTTGTGGGGGAATGGGAAATTGGAGCAAAGCCTGTCCGACAAGGGAGTGAGTGAAAGAGAGTGGTCAAGGGAAGAATTTCCGGGATCATGGGGAAATTCAGAATCAAAGGGGATATAAAAACATTCAAGATCCTATTATAGGAATTATAGAATGTCTTCAAATTCAAAAGACTTTTGTGATTTAAGAAAACACAAAGAGAGCTGGTCAGAACATCAGGAAACATGAAGACACAACCCATTTATCAAACCAACCCATTATTTTGGTCCTTACTTAACAACTCATCCAGGAATTGTGGATATAGTAACATGACACCTACCCTTGAACATACTCAAATAATTTACTAGAATGAATGAACTGGATGTGCTATCATAGTAAAAACTGAAGATCACATAAGAGAAAATTGTGAGCAATTCTATAACTGCCCAAGAAAACATCTTAAAGCAAAGAACACTGTAAATGTGGGGTAGACAAAGTGTTAATGAAGAAACTGCAGATGCTGGAGAATCGAGGGTTACACAAAAAGCTGGAGAAACTCAGCGGGTGCAGCAGCATCTAAGAGGCGAAGGAGATAGGCGACGTTTCGGGACGAGACCCTTCTTCAGACTGGTCAGGGATCAGGGAAACGAGAGATATAGACAGTGATGTGGAGAGATAAAGAACAATGAATGAAAGATATGCAAAAAAGTATCGATGATAAAGGGAACAAGCCATTGTAAGCTTTAAAGAAGGAACTGCAGATGCTGGAGAATCGAGGGTACACAAAAAGCTGGAGAAACTCAGCGGGTGCAGCAGCATCTAAGGAGCGAAGGAGATAGGCAACGTTTCGGGTCGAGACCCTTCTTCAGACTGGTCAGGGATCAGGGAAACGAGAGATATAGACGGTGATGTGGAGAGATAAGGAACAATGAGTGAAAGATATGCAAAAAAGTATCGGTGATAAAGGGAACAAGCCATTGTAAGCTGTTTGTGGTGTGAAAATGAGAAGCTGGTGCGACTGGGGTGGGGGAGGGAGATAGAGATAGAGGGAAAGCCAGGGCCCGAGGACTGAGGGAGAGGTGGGAAGGGGAGGAGACAGCAAGGGTTAACAGAATTGAGAAAATTCAATATTCAAGCCCAAAGGATGCAGACTCCCCAAGCAGAATATGAGGTGCTGTTCCTCCAGCTTGCGGTGTTGCTCACTCTGGCCGTGTAGGAGGCCCAGGACCGAGAGGTCGGATGTGGAATGGGAGGGGGAGTTGAAGTGCTGAGCCACCGGGAGGTCGGGTTGGTTATTGCGGGACCGAGCAGAGGTGTTCGGCGAAGCGATCGCCAAGCCTCCGCTTGGTCTCACCGATATAGATCATCTGGCATCTGGAGCAGCGGATGCAGTAGATGAGGTTGGAGGAGGTGCAGGTGAACCTCTGTCGGACCTGGAAGGACTGCTTGGGTCCCTGAAAGGAGTGGAGGGGGGAGGTGAACGGACAAGTGTTGCATTTCTTGCGGTTGCAAGGGAAAGTGCCCGGGGAAGGGGTAGAGTGGGAGGGGAGGGAAGAATTGACAAGGGAGTTGCGGAGGGAGCGGTCTTTGCGGAAGGCAGACAGGGGGGGAGATGGGAAGATGTGGCGGTGTGGAGGGTGAAGAATGAGGCCATTTGTGATGACCTGGTGTGGAACACCTCATCCTGGGAGCAGATGCGGCGTAGACGGAGGAATTGGGAATAGGGGATGGAGTCCTTACAGGAAGCAGGGTGGGAGGAAGAGTAGTCCAGGTAGCTGTGGGAGTCAGTAGGTTTGTAGTGGATGTCGGTCAGGAGCGTATCACCTGCAATAGAGATGGTGAGGTCAAGGAATGGTAGGGAAGTGTCGGAAATGGTCCAAGTGTATTTGAGTGCCGGATGAAGTTGGTGGTGAAATGAATGAAGTCAGTCAGTTGTGTGTGGGTGCAGGAGGTGACACCAAGCTGTTTGTGGTGTGAAAATGAGAAGCTAGTGCGACTAGGGTGGGGGAGGGAGATAGAAATAGAGGGAATGCCAGGGCCCGAGGGCTGAGGGAGAGGTGGGAAGGGGAGGAGACAGCAAGGGCTAACAGAATTGAGAAAATTCAATGTTCAAGCTCAAAGGATGCAGACTCCCCAAGCTGTTCCTCCAACTTGCAGTGTTGCTCACTTCTGGCCGTGGAGGAGGCGCAGGACCGAGAGGTCGGATACGGAATGGGAGGGGGAGTTGAAGTGCTGAGCCACCAGGAGGTCGGGTTGGTTTTTGCGGACCGAGCGGAGGTGTTCGGCGAAACGATCGGCCTCCGCTTGGTCTCACCGATATAGATCATCTGGCATCTGGAGCAGCGGATGCAGTAGATGAGGTTGGAGGAGGTGCAGGTAAACCTCTGTCGGACCTGGAAGTACTGCTTGGGGTCCCTGAAAGGAGTGGAGGGGGGAGGTGAAGGGACAAGTGTTGCATTTCTTGCGGTTGCAAGGGAAAGTGCCCGGGGAAGGGGTAGAGCGGGAGGGGAGGGAAGAATTGACAAGGGAGTTGCGGAGGGAGCGGTCTTTGCGGAAGGCAGACGGGGGGGGGGGGGGGATGGGAAGATGTTGTAAATGTGGGAGCTTGTTATAACTGTACACAATTAGGTAATTGGTGTAAGGAGTGCCCATCTATAAGACAGAATATAGCAGGATGGAAGAGAGATCCAGGAGCAAAAAAAACATTAAGAAAAGGAACACAGTATCTGGTGTCAAAGGAAAAATAACTGGATGGAACTCAAGGTGGCACTAGGAAAGGAAGGAAAAGAATAAGGAATAGGAGTAATTGTGAAATCATTTAATAATTTTTGTCAAGTTGTTGTGCCTACAGGGCAGGACGAAATGCCGTTATCTGGGGAGTGAGGTAAAAAGAGTATGTGGACCCTTAGGAGCTGGCAGAAGACACAGCTCAGGTAGGATGTGTAGTCATCATCTCCATCCAGGTAGCTCCCCAGAGGCAGAAACAAACAGAAAGGAAAAGTGATACTGTCCTGTCCCTTTCACATCTACCATATGGAAAAGGCCAACAGACAAGGAAGGTTGCTCCCCGGTATTCCTACTCCTTAAGAATCAACAACGAGAAGGAAAAAGAAGATACATACCCTAGTGCCCAACTTTAACATAACAATGGGGGGTACACAAAAAGCTGGAGAAACTCAGCGGGTGCAGCAGCATCTAAGGAGCGAAGGAGATAGGCGACGTTTCGGGTCGAGACCCTTCTTCAGGTCTCGACCCGAAACGTCGCCTATCTCCTTCGCTCCTTAGATGCTGCTGCACCCGCTGAGTTTCTCCAGCTTTTTGTGTACCCTCGATTCTCCAGCATCTGCAGTTCCTTCTTTAAAACTTTAACATAACAATATTTGACACCAGTGAAGGGAAAAGAAAAGAACACCATCCAAAACTTTCTGAAGAAATACAGACAACCTCTGAAGACTATTGGGGCAAGCTCCGATAAAAATAAATAAATAATATGAAATAAATACATTTGGAAATTTGGAAATGAATACTCCTCGGTAGTTCTGTGGAAGTTAATAATGATTTAAAGATACAAAATGGATTCCGCTGAAATTAGGACAGAATTTCACCGTCTTCTATTAAATTGCGGAGCTAGCAAAAAGGCACTAACCCTTGCTTTCAGTACATTAACAAGGTCAACAGACTGTCCATGTTCCCCTTTCCAATAACATAAGCGAGGTAACAAGCACAACTTCATCAATGTCTCCTCTATAACACAAACATAGGAGAAAATTCAGACTAACCCTTGCTCCACAAGATTATGATGGGCGTCATAAGTAGAAAAAGCCAAAATGCTTGTTCTGCAGAAATATTACCTTTCTCATATAACCATATATGGTTAACCCTTCCTCTGTCAGTAGAACCTGTCAATCTTCTGAAGCTGTCAATCTTAAGGATCTGTCAATCTTAAGAAGCAAGAGGCTGTATTAAACTTTATAGATAACGTATTGCTGAATCGTCGAGTAGTGGAGTATATATACATGTACTGAAATCAGCGTCCCTTTGTGTGGGGATGTGAACTCTGTATAATCTGTAATCTGCATACTGTTAAGAGTTTTACCACACCCGCCTGGCAAAATAAAGATTGTACTGCATGATCACTGATTTAATATGCATTTTTGTCTGTTTAAGAATACTGAACCACAACAGTTTGGGGACACCTACTTTGCGCCTAAATTTTAGCTACTAGGAATAAACGGAATATTTCAACATGGTCTATGGGATATAGTAATAACTTAATCGGGAATTTGATTGTTGACTTGGCATCTTTCCTTGTCTCACCCATAGGAGAACAATCTGAGATGGAACAGGACTGTTTAGTGACTATCAAGAAAAGGATAGACCCGAGGAGATATCAGAAATTACAGTGTGGATTTAATAATAGGATACACTGGGAACATAAGGTGGTGGTGTAGAATGATGGGGGGGACTGAATGTTTAAAAGACGAGTTCCCCTCAGAGAGGTCAATAATAACCAGCCAAAAGTTACTCAGTGGTAAGAGGAAACTAGTTATAAGAAAGAATCCATATTGCCTGTGAGTTGTACAATGGACTAGAAAAGTGGCATTGGAGTAGAAGTACCAGGGGAGTGGGTATTTGTTGTCAGAATCGATGTATTTGACCGGTGGATAAAAATGTATCCAACTCTTGATAACAAAGAGTTTAATGTTATCAAGGCGTAAAGAAAATTGTCCCCAGATTCGATATTCTTAATTGGCTTGATTTAAAATAATGCTCCACAATGAATAGAAATTAATTGAAGAAATTAAACAGCTGGGAATTCCACAGAAATTGGATTGAATTGTGTTATCAACCACAAGCTGTGGATTGCAAAAAGGGTAAGACAGACGCTGAAATTAAAAATAGTAAATTAAAGGCTGAGACTGAATTTGGTTGGATTGAAGCATTCCCCATGTTTATTTGAATAAGAGTCATGCCTGTAGGGAAATCTGGACTGAACCCAGCTGAAATTAATGTGAGAAACCTTCATTAGAGGTACATTTGAAACCACCATGTGACTGCGGAAATAACTGATTACTTGTTAGTGTTGATCATAGTATGGGAAAGATTATATCACAGTGTAGGAATAGTATATGGAAACGGGCTTTTTGATAATAGTAGATTACAGGAATGGATGGGAAAGAATCAGTGGAAGTATGGAGTGTAACTTACTTCATCCCAAGTTCTCTTAGGAATTATAGGTTCAACTATGGATCAAGTAGATAGGGATTGACAATACAGATGGAAGAGATTCGTGCCTATGAAAACTCGGGAGGTGAAGACTAATCAGACAGGAATCATGAAGCTACGCCCATGAAAACTAGGGAAGATTGATGAGATTCTGAGAAGAAACATCATCTTATTGTTAATTTGTTCGACCTGCAACAATGTGAGAAATTTCTGTAATTGGCCTGTATACCTGTCAGTAATGTGTTATTGTAATTTGTTATACTTGATTGGAATGTAAATGTACCACCCCTCTGTAGTTCGGCCCTTCAACGTTGGGGACATGAAAGGCAGCCCCCACGAGGTCCATTGTTGATCTTCTGGAAGAGCGCATGGGACTGCGTCACCTTTTGGAAAGTCTCTGCTTGCACGAGGCTTAAAGGCTTGGCCAGGTAGATACAAGGTTTGAACCTGCAGTGGGTTAGGTATCGTATAGTGTGATTTGTTGTGTTCTCTAAAAATAAAGTTTAGTTTTTTCAGTGCTTGAACCAGTGGTTTATTGATTGACCTAGACTGGGGGGAAGCTTAGAAAAAGCTTATTTAAAGCAACGGGTCCCACTTAGTCTAGTAGTTTATAATATTGTATTGTGTAACGAGGAAGGATTAGTTAGTGTTCTTGTTGTGCAAAGACCCTTGGGCAACAGTGACCACAATATGGTGGAATTCTACACTAGGATGAAAAGTGAGACGGTTAATTCAGAGACTAGGGTCATGAATTTAAAGAAAGGAGGCTTTGAAGGGATGAGACCGGAATTGGCTAGGATAGACTGGCAAATGATAATTAAAGGGTTGATGGTGGAGATGCAATGGCAAAGATTTAAAGACCGCATGGATGAACTCCAAAATTTGTTCATCTTTATCTGGCGAAAAAATAAAACAGGGAAGGCGGACCTACTGTGGCTAACGAGGGGAATTAAGGATAGTGTTAAAGGGAAAAAGCATCTAAATAGGCCAGAAGAAGCAACAAACCAGAGGACTGGGAGAAATTTAGAACTCAACAGAGAAGGACAAAGGGGTTAATTAAGAGGGCAGGGGAAGAGCATGAAATAAATCTTGCAGGGCGTATAAAAACTGACTCCAAAAGCTTGTTTAGATATGTAAAAAGGAAAAGATTAGCGGTTCACTAATGTTATATCTGGACTTTCAGAAGGCTTTCGACAAGGTCCCACATAAGAGATTAGCATACAAACTTAAAGCACACGGTATTGGGGTTCAGTATTGATGTGGTTAGAAAACTAGGTGGCAGACAGGAAGCGAAGAGTAGGAGTAAACGGGTCCTTTTCAGAATGGCAGGCAGTGACTAGTGGGGTACCGCAAGGCTCAGTGCTGGGACCCCAGCTATTTACAATATATATTAATGATCTGGATGAGGGAATTGAATGCAACATCTCCAAGTTTGCGGATGACACAAAGCTGGGGGGCAGTGTTAGCTGTGAGGAGGATGCTAGGAGACTGCAAGGTGACTTGGATAGGCTGGGTGAGTGGGCAAATGTTTGGCAGATGCAGTATAATGTGGATAAATGTGAGGTTATCCACTTTGGTGGCAAAAACAGGAAAGCAGACTATTATTTAAATGGTGGCCGATTAGGAAAAGGGGAGATGCAGCGAGACCTGGGTGTCATGGTACACCAGTCATTGAAAGTAGGCATGCAGGTGCAGCAGGCTGTGAAGAAAGCGAATGGTATGTTGGCATTCATAGCAAAAGGATTTGAGTACAAGAGCAGGGAGGTTCTACTGCAGTTGTACAGGGTCTTGGTGAGGCACAACTGGAGTATTGCATACAGTTTTGGTCTCCTAATCTGAGGAAAGACATTGTTGCCATAGAGGGAGTACAGAGAAGGTTCACCAGACTGATCTTGGGATGGCAGGACTTCCATATGAATAAAGACTGGATAGACTCGGCTTGTACTCGCTGGAATTTAGGAGATTGAGGGGGGATCTTATAGAGGCTTACAAAATTCTTAAGGGGTTGGACAGGCTAGATGCAGGAAGATTGTTCCCGATGTTGGGGAACTCCAGGACAAGGGGTCACAGTTTAAGGTTAAGGGGGAAGTCTTTTAGGACCGGGATGAGAAGATCTTTTTTCACACAGAAAGTGGTAAGTCTGTGGAACTCTCTGCCACAGAAGGTAGTTGAGGCCAGTTCATTGGCTATATTTAAGAGGGAGTTAGATGTGGCCCTTGTGACTAAAGGGATCAGGGGCTATGGAGAGAAGGCAGGTGCAGGATGATCAGCCATGATCATATTGAATGGCGGTGCTGGCTCGAAGGGCCGAATGGCCTACTCCTGCACCTATTTTCTATGATTCTATGATTCTATGATACATCTTTTTTGTAGAAACAAAACAAAGCATTGATACATGGTGGTTAAATAATACAGTAGCTGAAACGCTAATAACGCATATGGGGAAGTATAGCTGATTACACAAAATCTCCGTATCTAAGGGGTGGCCTGCTGATCCATCCACTGCACATGCGGTATAAATCTGCGCCTCCTTCTTTCACCTGTGAAGGGGAAGTGACTGGGGAAGGCACTGGAGACCCGCCGAGTGGAGGTGGTGAAATAGGTGAGCTGGGCGCTGAATGCCGTGAAGAGACCCCGGGGGACAGTCTTTTGAGAAGTCAGCCCGGCAGTGGGAGGGTATATAAAATGTGTGACCTCTGGATGCGGAGCAGCAGGACGTGGTTGTTTCACAGGAGGGAGATGTTGACAGTTGCGTCTGTAAAGGCCCCCATCTGGACTTACCAGTTAAGAGAGCAGTTCTTTAGCAGGACTGTGGATATGACCCAGAAGGCCATAGCCCTTGTTAGTCTGGAGGCGAGCAACCTGTCCACTGGAGAGAGGTTTAAGTGGCTTCCTGGACTTGTCAAAAGATGGTTTTTGAGCATCACGCTTCATTTCTAGTTGTTTCTGGACCGCGGGAGGTGATCAGACTTGTGGCAGCAACAGCTGCTGGGGTACGGGCAGGACAGCACGGGTTTGGCAAGACATCAGTCATTGAGTTGGAGAACCAAGTATGGGATCGCAGTCAGTGTTCCTTAAGTTGAGCAAGTCCAGGTAGACTTCGAATTTGTAAGATAAGAACGCTGCATTAGTTGCTTTGCCCGTTCGGCAAGTCCATTGGACTGGGGAAATTAAGGGCTGCTGGTGATATGTCGAAAGTCCCATCATTTAAAATTGTTTTTATTTATTTATTAGAAGTAAGTACATTACATTTTAATGGTGCCTTTTTACAGGTTCACAGAATTATTAAAACATTCTTTGTACAACTTCCTTTTTTTTTAGAAAGAAATGAGATAGTGAAGAGTAAAGAATAGTCCAGTGAGTGTGGTGTAAAGAAAGAAATAAGTGAGAAAGTGAAGCTGAAAGGAGATTCTCCCACGCCACGTCGATGCTTTTTTTATATTCTTAATCATTTTTCACACAAAACCAGAATTTTTAATTTTACGAAGCTATTGCACCACATGAATCCACAAGGTCAATAAATGGAGACCAACTCATTAAGAATTGGTCTTTTTTTTCTTATTGGAGGAGTCTCATTTCTTCCGAATGGGCCGTTTCCAACATATTACCAATCCACATTTTGAGTGTTGGTATAGTAGCCTTTTTCCAGAATTTGATAATGAGTTTTTTCGCTGTTATTAAACGGTAATTAAAAAATGAGATGTGGGATATATTTAATTTGTTTCCCTCCTATTACTCCAAAGATAATCATTTCCATGCTAGGTTCCATTTTTATCTTAAATAAAGTAGTGAATATATCAAATATTTCACACCAAAATCCTTGACGTTTTGTGCAAGAAACGAATGTGTGAAATTGGCATTTTGAGAAAGACATTTATCACAGATGGGACGAAAGTCCCATCATTAAGCAAAGTTTCCATAGAGCTGACTGGTTAACTGAATGCCGTAGTCGGATAGGAGGTGTGCAGGGGAACCATGCACTGAGAAATGACGTTGCAACTTCTGGATGACTAGTTAAGATGTGATGATTTGGAGTAGGTCAATTTCGAACCAGCCCGAATATGAGTCGACGAGAACCAGATAGTGTTTCCCATGCTATTCGAATATGTCAGTGGATACCATGGACCACGGCAGAGGAGGAACTAGGTGAGATAGAAAAGGGCCTGACCCACTTAGGTGATTTTTCAGCGGACTGCCGGCGAGTGTCAAGTTTGCGGCACTCGCCTGATAAACCTGGAACTGGAATGCAACTGTCAGAGTGGAGCACACACACACAAACACATCACAAAGGCGGGGGCCAGGGAAAGCGAGGAGAGAGATGTCTGAAATTCACATGGTGCAAAGCCAAGGTGATACGGACACACACTGTGATGAACAGGTAGGTTAAGACGGCAAGCACATTGTACAGTAAGTCCTTTAAAAGTGGAGGGGAGGGGAGAACGGGGGGAAGGGGGAGAAGGGGGGGGGGGAGGAGGGGGGAGAAGGAATGGAGACACTTTTAAGAAGCCGGACTACATTTAATAAGCCAGAGATACACAGCTGTGAAGTTCCGCGTGCATTTAACATTACCGGTCAGTTCTCCTTGGTTCTGAAAACTTGTGCTTACGTTTTGTCCCTCCCAATGAGCCAATGAAAATACCCGGTCAGCAATGGCGATTATTTAAAACTACCTACGACTAGCTCGACTACCTATAACTACATGGCGACCCCACTACAACTGCACCTACGACTACAAAAGTATCGATTTTCTCCATGACGACCAATTTTTGGTTGCAGAAAATTTTTCAACTTGTTGAAAAATTTGTGGCAACCATACTGAGGCCACGACTAGTTCCCAGAATGCAGGAACTCCTCGCGACCTTGAAGGAGACTCACCATAAACCACCAGCGAACATGTGGCGATCATGTGGCAAGCGCAGAGTCTCCTGCACTCACCTAAAAAATATGTGGGACAGGCACTTTAAAGATGTTTCTGCTGGTGTGATGTTAGGCTTTTGCAGATGGCGCACACCTCAGTTTTTTCACGTAGGTACTTGTACTTGTACCAGGCCAGTAAAACATGCTCTGCGCCCGTTATAAGGTTGCCTCCACACCGGGGTGGCCCCTGTGTACGGCATCATAGTACTTGTCCCAGAGAACAGCTGGGGCAACTGCTTTGTGACCCTTGACTATAATCCCGTCCTGTAGCACCAGCTCGTCGCGATCCAGGTAGTATGGGCGGATCACGAGTGGGGTGCTGTGTTGTTAATCCAGCCAGCCATGCCGGAAGACTGCAGACAACAATTGTAAAGTCTCGTCAGCAGCCGTGTGCTCTGCCAGGCTGCTTAGGCAATCAGTGGGAACATACGATACTTTCATTTCTGAGAACTGGTCCTGTCCAAGGGCTGTTGTTTGCTGGTTTTGCGTGGGACCCTTGATAGCATGTCAGCTATGTGCATATCCTTGCCCTTTTTGTAGACTATGTTGAAATTGAAGCTCTGCAGCTGCATCATCATACGTTGCAGGTGAGCCAGAGCGGCCTGGATGGGTTTGTTCAAGATCGTGAGTGAACTTTAATAAACGTGTGTTGTAACTTGACATACGTATGCTTAACTCATTACATGGTGTCAAAAAGTTGTTTTTTACCCACCCCGTTTATGTTTATCGGGTTTTATATCTTTCTAACTTGTTTTATGTGCCTGTTATCTCCATCATGGTAACTTTATCGCGTCGTCCTAGTCCTCTGATCTTTGACTCTGATATCGGCGAGCGATGGCACCTTTTCAAGCGCGAATACACCCACTACGTTTGTATCGTTCATCGCATCGATCCGCCAGAGGTACGTGTTTCCGTACTCTTAAACCTTGCTGGCCCTGAGGCAATGAAGCGTGCAGATCGTTTTACTTCCGCGCCTGCGGTTTTAAACCACAACAATCTGGTCTTGGTGCCTGCAGAAACGTTTGATGACCTTGCAGTTCTACTTGCAAAGTTCAGACAGCTGTATCCTCAGGATACGGAGCTGCAGGATGTAGGTTAAATGAAAACTATTATATTTACATCCAAAAGTGACTTTTTCAGTTTACAATTGTTTCACTTGTAACTTCCCATTTCGTTCCAGGTGCATATTGCTTTGTTGAACTTCCTCATCAATTCTCTTCTTTTTTGTATTATCTAAATGATTTCTGTCAGACCATTCAATCCATTAACTTTCCTTCTTTGATTTATATTTCTCTTTTCTTTCAATTTCCATGATTGTACTATAACGAATAGATTTTAAATATTTATCCAATTTTACCATTTTTGCAGTTTGGTCAAAACATTGGCTTCCATGCAGACAATTTCTATTTAATTCCAGGAATAATTATTTATTCATTTCTCTTAACTGAAAGATGTTCTAGTCCATGTGCAACCACGGGTAACTTTGTTAAAAGATCTGGTCAAGGGGACAGGATTTAGTCATTATTGAGATACAACAAGATTGGTCAGTCCAGTAAACGCTGTACATTTTGGCTATGTAAATTCTCATCAATGGGAATTAAATAGGAAATAATATGAACAACACACGATTAACTTTTTCTTTTCCAATCCTGGACTGTATTTGGAAAGGAAACACTTCATTTCAACAGCCACTTTCAAGGCTCAGACTGTTTGCTGAATACCTGCAATGTATCCATTCTTGAGCCTAATTTACAAGGTATGTTATAAAATATTGTGCAATAATGAATAAAACTTAAAATTGTACAACGAAGAAGCAAACATAGGCAATGTGCTTTCTTGGATTGGCCCTTGTTTAATACCCCATCAACTTTTTTATAGTATGGTTTATTAGTTTCTAATCGCATGAAATATATAGAAACTGAGAAACATGGAAAATAGGTGCAGGAGTAGGTCATTCGGCCCTTCGAGCCTGCACTGCCATTCAATATGATCATGGCTGATCATCCAACTCAGTATCCTGAACCTGCCTTCTCTCCATACCTCCTGATGCCTTTACCCACAAGGGCGACATCTAACTCCCTCTTAAATATAGCCAATGAACTGGCCTCAACTACTTTCTGTGGCTGAGAATTCCACAGATTCACCACTCTTTGTGTGAAAAAAAAAAAATATCATCTCGGTCCTAAATGACTTCCCCCTAATCCTTAAACTGTGACCCCTTGTTCTGGACTTCCCCAACATCGGGAACAATCTTCCTGCATCTAGCCTGTCCAACCCCTTAAGAATTTTGAAGTTTCTATGACCCCCCCTCAATCTTCTAAATTCTAGCGAGTACAAGCCGAGTCTATGCAGTCTTTCTTCATAGGAAAGTTCTGCCATCCCAGGAATCAGTCTGGTGAACCTTCTCTGTATTATTCTTTCTTCTATTCTTTGCACAAGAGAATAACAACATTTGTCACTCTTTCTTGATTTCTTTCTCATCTAAAGCAGTCAATATGGATAAACATGGAACTGCAGGTGCTGGTTTATAAAAATAGACAGAAGGTGCTGGAGTAACTATGCTGTCTACAATTCTTAAATCAGTCTTCCCTTGAAAGTGATTAATGAATACAAATTCTGTGAACCGTTATTTAATAGTAAGATTAAATGAGAACTTATCAGTTTGAAGTTTGATCTTTATTTTATGAGGAGTTACGATGAGCGATTACGTGCCCACCGCTCCCAACCCTCATATCGCAATGGTCATCTGGTAGTTCTCAGTTTATAATCTTACTATGTTAGTTTAATTACTGTTATTCTGTGATTTCACACTGCTGCTTTGAAGATTGACGTGCATGCGGATTGGCGGGGTTCTTCACGAAATCGCTCAGCGTAACTCCTCATAAAATAAAGATCAAACTTCAAACTGGTAAGTTCTCATTTAATCTTACTATTTTACTTTGGAGTCACGTGAGTGATTCCGTGAAGATTTCAAAGCTCTGTGATTTCACGCCGATCCAAATCCAGGCGTCTCACACTGCATCAGTTGACTCAGGAGTAGTGAATAATTAGCAATACATTGAAACATGGTACCGTTTAACATGTTGATGCTTTAATTCACAAAATAAACAAAAGGAAACACAATAGCGACTCCTCTCTCCCAGGGAGAAGCTATGAAACAGAACTTAAAATGGAATGGGCGAACACCCGGGTTCAATAAGTGGTTTATTATAAAACCTCTGACAGTCAATTTATTTGACCATCCTGAGGCCACAAGGATATGGTCTAGAGGGACGTCCATTGCCCTCGCTGCTGACGTTGATGCCGCCCTGGTGGAGTGAGATTTAAAATTGTCAGTATTAACTCCTGCACAACCCAGCGCTTTTTTCGGCTATCTTAAAATTGTCTGAACGGACACTTTCATATGTGGCTTTTTGTGGCTAATAAATAATGCTACTTCGGAGCCTCTGAGGTTCTTGGTGACCTCGATATAATGCCACAAGTGCGCCACTACACACAACCATAAATCCTGACAGTACAAGCTTGAATCATGACACCCCTGGTCTGCTTTGTTTAATTAGGTCATAGATGTAAAACATAAGGTCATTCCCTTATGACACCATCCTGTCCAGACACAGTTTGGGCAAAGTCTGAACCCTTTGCGCTGATACCAGCGCCATGAGCATGACCAACTTTAGGGTAATCTTTGGCAATGACAAGGATGTGGCTGGACCCCACTGACGAAGCAGCGTGAGTACCATGCTCACATCCCAGATTTCACAGTACCTAGGCCTGGAATTATAAACACCCTTCATAAATCTGGATATTAACGGATGAGATCCTACAGACTGAAGTTTCGACCCCCGGCATAGGTACAATAACAGGGCACTACTGGCACTATTGATGGCACTACTGCTCAACCCTTCATCAAAATATAACTTGGACAGAAATTCGATCACATCTGGGATGGAAGCTGTGTGGTATGTAATGTTCCCATGTAAATAAAACTCCTCCCATTTCCTGACATGAGAAATGTACTGCTTTTTCATACTATCCCTCCAGGACGATGTGATGACATCCACAGTACGATTGGATAGTCCCAGACCCAGGTATGGCCTTCTTAGAATCTGCAAATTAACAGATTAACACGATCATACAACAGGTGTAGATCTCCAGTCACAGGGTGCACCAATAGATCATGACGTTTTGGAACCACCATAATAGGCTGTGTAATAATGTTCGTGTGTAGGCCAGTCAAGTACCACCAAAACTCTTGAAGCGGAGTCCTGCTTGATCTTGGTCAAGCACCGACTGATGAGGCAGAATGGGGAAATGCATATAAAAACACCGCACCCCAGTGTAGCGAGAACGCATCTACCGCTACTGCCCCTGGATCTGGTTCCCATTAACATACTTCGGTACCTGGTGATTGAGTCTGGATGCAAACAAATCGATATCTGGCATCCCATACCGAACAACAATCTCATTAAATACATCATGATTCAACATCCATTCTGTGTTGTCATTGAATTTGCATGATCTGGTGTCTGCCACCATATTGAATCTACCTGGCAAGTAGACAGCTGAAACCCAACTATTCTTTTAATTCCCGCATTACCAAATAAGGTTAGCCAATCTGTCACAAGGTTTCGACTTGATTCCACCCATGTGATTAACATAAGCCACTGCCGTGGTGTTGTCAATCTGAAGCTGAACATGTAAGTGCTGCTTGGTGATACAATAAGCCTTGAGCCCGTAAAATGCTCCTAAATCTCTAAATATTTAATTCCATGTGATTGGAGAATAAATGCCTCATGCATATTCCATCTGCCTCCACAGCTAGAAATGTTACCAGTAGCACCCCAACCTTTGGCACTACCATCAGTCTGCAAAACAATTGAAGGTGCTTCCATCAGAACTTTGCTAGAATAATTTGAAATGTTTCTTATCCGCCACTGTACTTCAGCAATGGCTTCAAATGGTAATTGCATGGGCCAGTTGAAATGACCTGCATGTATCCTGAGTGCCTGTACCTTTGCCCTATGTAAATTTTGGGATGCAAAGGTCTATACTGCACAGCTGGAAAGGCAGCTATCAATTTGCCAATCAAGCTGGCCACATGTCTAATTGCTCCCCAAGAGCTTGATACAGCCTTCAATTAAATCTAATTCTCTTGCACTTGGGCAGAGTCACAGACCTGTGAGTTGTATTAACTGTGAATCCCAAATAGTCAATTACTTTAACCGGTACCAATTTTGATTTAGCTGGATGGATGAGAAACCCCAATCTCTCAACCATGAGTTTAACAGCTGAAACCGATATCTAGGGGGCTGAGGTTAACCCATAAGGCAGTGCTTTAAATTGCCATAATTGCCCCATCCAGCTAAATTTCAAATATCTCCGATACTCTTTATGAATGGACACTGAGTAATATGCATCCTTAAGATCTATACACACCATATAACACCCTCTGAAAACCAATTGCTTGGCAGTAGCAAATGTTTCCATTTTTAAATGATTATACTGCACAAACGGATTAAGTCCTGTCAGGTCCAAAATAATCCGACTCCCACCATCTTTCTTTTTAAAGACAATGCTGGGCACAATTCTGAGCCTGACTCTCGAAGGCAAACCTGCTTGGAATGTTAATATTGTGCTGTTTTACATGGTTAGATGCCGCTAAGTAGCTGACTATGTCTTAACCATTTGTGTATTGTACAACCAAGTGTAAATATTACCAAAGTGTAAGTGGTACACTTACCCATGTTTCGGAAGTGCCAGACCAACCTATCTGCCTGGTTACCTCATAGAGTAGCGTGCGTGGAACCTCTGCCAAGCTTTCATGCTGCCACTAGGTTCAGTGAACCGCTTACTGCCGATGAAGGCGTAGGGTGCATTGTCGCCGAAACGATTAAGCTTTGCTCGTTGTCGGCCTTGATTGGTCCGACAGCTTTTGCTTCGTCCTCCAGGTTTTGCCTGTTGAATAGGCCTTACCTGAATAGAAGATTCGGTGGCTGGCTCCAATATCCACCTGATAGCGCTGTTCATTGCCGGCCCACATGGCTCCAGTATGTTCCACGGACATCTTCAGAATTTGAAGTCCGTTACATCTGAACAATCGCACTCCCCTCCTCAGAGAGGGCGATTCGTAGGCAGCCCTGAAACCGGTGCTGCCACAGGTCCCTGAGGATACCTGCGCTGATATAGCCCTTCCAATGGACCTACACAAGGTTGGAACATTTTTGCACAGATTCTGTTGGGATGGCAACCTTGTTGCCAGGAAAGGTACCTCTGACATGTGCCCTTCATCCCTTGGGGTGTGCTTTACCCTCAGACTCGGCGTCAGAATTACACTGACCCGACAAGCTCTCCTTCTCCAAGAGGGAGACATTAAGCAGCCCTGACCCAGGCGCTGCTGGCGCGGGCTCTCCTATAGGCCGGCGCTGCTACAGATTCAGTGTCAGATTTACACTGACCCGGCATGGTCTCCTCCCCTAAGAGGGAGACATGAAGCAGCCCTGACCCAGGCGCTACTGGCGCGGGCTCTCCCATAGGCCGGCGCTACTACTGATTCGGCATCAGGATTACACTGACCCGACATGCTCTCCTCCTCCAAGAGGGAGACATAAAGCAGCCCTGTCCCAGGCGCTCGTGGCGCGGGCTCTCCCATAGGCCGGCGCTGCTACAGATTTGGCGTCAGTATTACACTGACCCGACATGGTCTGCTCCTCCAAGCGAGGGACATTAAGGCGCCCTGTCCCAGGCGCTGCTGGTGTGGCCTCTCCCATAAGCCAGCGCTGACACCACTCCTGCTGTTGGAGCGTATCTATACATTATCGGCGGGGAACTCTCCAGGCCCGACTCATCCGAGTCCATAGGGCTGACTGATTTATTGGTAATTGTACCCCATGTCCGGGGCACCACTGTGTCTGTGAGCTGCTGACTGCATTGTCAGTGACGAGAACCTTCACAGAACAATCTTACAGCATTTATTCAAGTTTTACTGTGAATGTAAATCTTGAATAAATGCTGTAAGATTGTTCTGTGAAGCTTCTCCATGGAATCACTCATGTGACTCCGAAGTAAAATGTAACATAAAAACATAGAAACATAGAAAATAGGTGCAGGAGTAGGCCATTCGGCCCTTCGTGCCAGCACTGCCATTCATTGTGATCATGGCTGATCGTCCCCTATCAATAACCTGTGCCTGCCTTCTCCCCATATCCCTTGACTCAACTAGCCCCGAGAGCTCTATCTAACTTCCTCTTTAAATCCATCCAGGGATTTGGCCTCCACTGCCCTCACTGGCAGGGAATTCCATAAATTCACAACTCTCTGTGTGAAAACGTTTTTTCTCAGCTCAGTCTTAAATGACCTCCCCTTTATTCTAAGACTGTGGCCCCTGGTTCTGGACTCGCCCAACATTGGGAACATTTTTTCCTGCATCTAGCTTGTCCAGTCCTTTTATAAGCTGGTGGCTTTCGAGGTACTGTACCTTAACTACCCCATAAGAATCCAGTGAATACAAGCCAAGTCTTTTCAATCTTTCCTCATATGACAGTCCTGCCATCCCACGGATCAATCTCGTGGACCTACGCTGCACTGCCTCAATCACAAGGATGTCCTTCCTCAAATTAGGAGACCAAAACTGTACACAATACTCCAGATGTGTTCTCACCAGAGCCCTATACAACTGCATAAGAACCTCTTTACTTCTGCACTGAAATCCTCTTGTTATGAAGGCCAACATTCCATTAGCTTTCTTCACTGCCTGCTGTACCTGCACACCAAATTTCAGTGACTGCTGTACAAGGACACCCAGGTCTCGCTGTACCTCCCCCTTACCTAACCTAACCCCATTGAGATAATAATCTGCCCCGTTGCTTTTGCCGCCAAAGTGGATAACCTCACATTTATCTATATTATACTGCATCTGTCATGCATCTGCCCACTCACTCAACCTGTCCAGGTCCCCCTGCAACCTCTTAACATCCTCTTTACAGTTCACACTGCCATCCAGCTTTGTGTCATCCGCAAACTTGCTCGTGTTGCACCTAATTCCCTCTTCCAAATCATTTATATATATGGTAAACAGTTGCGGCCCCAACACCGAGCCTTGCGGCACGCCACTCGCCACTGCCTGCCACTCTGAAAAGGACCCATTCACTCCTACTCTTTGCTTCCGGTCTGCCAACCAATTTTCTATCCATGTCAACACCCTACCCCCAATACCATGTGCTCTAACTTCTGTACTTATATATGTAATGCTAATTAATGATAGATAAAACTGAATGGAAACACATTGAATTATCATTAATGCAGTGGAATGCCACAATAATTGTTGTGACCCAGGTCGGAATGTAATGCTGCACTGCCAAAGGCTACTAGCAAGCGTAGGAGCAGCTTGCCATTCTGAAAATGTCAATAGGTAAGAACCAAGATGCCTCTGAAGAGATTCTGCAGTAATTAGCAGAACAGCTTTATGTAACATACCTATTATTCTGAACTGCCTATTGTTGGAGCATCTGGTGAACCATAATCTGGAGAATTATTGCAGAATTTTCATTATTCTCTAAATTAATATGGAACAAAGCTTGTTACAATATTACTGATTCAGAAATTAGTTTATTTTTAATGATCTGCGAAGATCAATCTTTTGTGATTCAACATTTCATTGCTTCCTGCAGTGAATTCTGTTACACAGTTTTAATGTTAATTATAGAATATAATATAATCACTGGCAAAATTACACATAATTAAAGGCAAGCTTATTCTGCTAGTCCTACAAACAAGTGGCATTTTAATTATGAATATAATACTTTTTTAAGCGTTGGCCTACAAGCAGGACACTGAACAGTGTCTCTACAATGGTGCAATCAATATTTACAATGCCCTCGTACCCCCACGGTGACCATTGTTCATGGAAGGCCTCCAGCGTGCCCGTGGACACCACGTGATCCTTCTCCAAAGACACGCGAGCACGGAAGTAGCCCGGAAGAGGGGCAGGCAGCCTACTGGTGTGACCATCGACCACCCTCTGCCTGGACCCGCAAATGGCCATCTTGGCCAGGCCCAGGAGCAAACCGACAGGGAAGTCCCAACCCTCCCCCCCCCCCCCCCCCCCCCCCACACCGATCGGCTCTCCCCACTCCCTGCATTGTGTCCAACCACTAGAATCGTGGGACTATAGTGCAACCAAAACTTGAACAACCCCTTCAGATATTGGTACAGGGGCAGTAACTTCTCACACTCCATATACGTGTGGAACACGGTCTCTTCCTCATCGCAGAAAGTACAGACGGCCGGCGAGCGCGTGAACCGACTCAAAAGTTTATTACACGCCATCGCTCTGTGTAACACTCTCCACCTCAGATCCCCAATGTAAAGGGGGATGACTCCCTTGTACAGAAACCCCCACTGGAGGCCACCAGCTGGTTTATGACCAGCACCCTCCCCGGAAAAGAAAGAACTCTAAGCAGGCCTGACCAGCGCCCCAGCCAGGCGACGACTTTCATCTCCAGCTCCAGCCAGTTCGCCGGCCAAGCATCCTCAGGGGACTCAGGTACACCCCAAGATAGAGGAGGTGGGTGGTGCTCCACGCATACAATGTCATCTCCTCCGGCAGGGAGTCTACCTGCCATTGACCCACTAAAAGTCCAGAACACTTGAGCCCTTGTCCCATGATGCGTGTTTACCCAAGAGTTCTCCCGAGATTAAAAAAAATCAAACTCGTGGTACTTCATCAAGAGTATTTTTTTACTCTTTGAAATATTTCACACTTGTTCCACGTTTCCCGAGTACCTGCTGTTAGCATTACAAGCCACTACGAGATATTCACGAGCTCCGACGTACCCGCTACGTACAATCTACGTACTTACCATGAGTTTGATTTTTTTTTTAAACTCGGGAGAACTCTTGGGTTAACTCGCATTGTGGGACACGGCCTTTGCTCCAGTTAATCATAGAAAAATAAAAAATATGTGCAGGGGTAGGCCATTTGGCCCTTCGAGCCTGCACCGCCATTCAATATGATCAGGGCTGATCATAGAACTCAGTATCCCATACCTGCCTTCCCTCCATACCCCCTGATTCCTTTAACAACAAGGGCCACATATCTTAAATATAGCCAATGAACTGGCCTCAACTACCTTCTGTGGCAGAGAATTCCACAGATTCACCACTCTCTGTGTGAAAAATGATTTTCTCGTCTCGGTCCTAAAAGACTTCCCCCTTATCCTTAAACTGTGACCCCTTGTTCTGGACTTCCCCAACATCGGGAACAATCTTCCTGCATCTAGCATGTCCAACCCCTTAAGAATTTTGTAAGTCTCTATAAGATCCCCCCTCAATTTTCTAAATTCTTGAGAGTACAAGCCGAGTCTATCCAGTCTTTCTTCATATGAAAGTCCTGCCGTCCCAGGAATCAGTCTGGTGAACCTTCTCTGTACTCCCTGAATGGCAAGAATGTCTTTCCTCAGATTAGGAGACCAAAACTGTACGCAATACTCCAAGTGTGGCCTCACCAAGACCCTGTACAACTGCAGTAAAACCTCCCTGCTCTTATACTCAAACCCTTTTGCTATGAATGCTAACATACCATTCGCTTTCCTCACTGCCTGCTGCACTTGCATGCCTACTTTCAATGAGTGGTGTACCATGACACCCAGGTCTCGTTGCATCTCCCCTTTTCCTAATTGGTCACCATTCAGATAATAGTCTACTTTCCTGTTTTTGCCACAAAAGTGGATAACCTCACATTTATCCACATTATACTGCATCTGCCATGCATTTGTCCACTCACCCAACCTATCCAAGTCACCTTGCAGCCCAGCATCCTCCTCACAGCTAACACTGCCCCCCAGCTTCGTATCATCCGCATACTTGGAGATGTTGCATTAAATTCCCTCATCCAGATCATTAATATATACTGTAAATAGCTGGGGTCCCAGCACTGAGCCTTGCGGTACCCCACTAGTCACTGCCTGCCATTCTGAAAAGGACCCGTTTACTCCTACTCTTTGCTTCCTGTCTGCCAGCCAGTTCTCTATCCACATCAATACTGAACCCCCAATACCGTGTGCTTTAAGTTTGCATACTAATCTCTTATGTGGGACCTTGTCGAAAGCTTTCTGAAAGTCCAGATATAACACATCCACAGGTTCTCTCTTATCCACTATACTAGTTACATCCTCAAAAAATTCTATAAGATTCGTCAGACATGATTTACCTTTCATAAATCCATGCTGACTTTGTCCAATGATTTCACCACTTTCCAAATGTGCTGCTATCCCATCTTTAATAACTGACTCTAGCATTTTCCCCACTACGGATGTTAGACTAACTGGTCTGTAATTCCCCATTTTCTCTCACCTTCCCTTTTTGAAAAGTGGGGTTACATTACCTATCCTCCAATCCTCAGGAACTACTCCAGAATCTAAAGAGTTTTGAAAAATTATCACTAATGCATCCACTATTTCTGTGGCTACTTCCTTGAGTATTCTGGGATGCAGCCTATCTGGCCCTGGGGATTTATCGGCATTTAATCAATTCAATTTACCTAACACCACTTCCCGGCTAACTTGGATTACACTCAGTTCCTCCATCTCATTTGACCCCCGGTCCCCTGCTATTTCCGGCAGATTATTGATGTCTTCCTTAGTGAAGACAGAACCAAAGTAGTTATTCAATTGGTCTGCCATATCCTTGCTCCCCATGATTAATTCACCAGTTTCTGACTGCAAGGGACCTACATTTGTTTTAACTAATCTTTTTCTCTTCACATATCTATAAAAACCTTTGCAGTTAGTTTTTATGTTCCCTGCCAGTTTTCTTTCATAATCTATTTTCCCTTTCCTAATTATGCCCTTTGTCCTCCTCTGCTGGACCCAGTCCTCTGGGAATTTCTCCCAGTCCTCTGGTAGGCTGCTTTTTCTGGCTAATTTGTATGCTTCATCTTTTGTTTTGATACTATCCCTGATTTCCCTTGTTATCCATGGATGCACTACCTTCCCTGATTTATTCTTTTGCCAAACTGGGATGAACAATTGTTGTAGTTCATCCATGCAGTCTTTAAATGCCTTTCATTGCATATCCACCGTCAATCATTTAAGAATCACTTGCCAGTCTATCTTGGCCAATTCACGTTTCATACCCTCAAAGTTACCTTTCTTTAACTTCAGAACCCTTGTTTCTGAATTAATAATGTCACTTTCCATCCCAATGAAGAACTCAACCATATTATGGTCAATCTTGCCCAAAGGGCCACGCACAACAAGACTGCTAACTAACCCTTCCTCATTACTCAATACCCAGTCTCCAATAGCCTGCTCTCTCGTTGGTTCCTCTACATGTTGGTTTAGAAAACTATCCCGCATACATTCCAAGAAATCCTTTTCCTCAGCACCCCTGCCAATTTCATTCACCCAATCTATATGTAGATTGAAGTCACCCATTATAACTGTTTTACCTTTGTTGCACGCATTTCTAATTTCCCGCTTGATGCCATCCCCAACTCCACTACTACAGTTAGGTGGCCTGTACACAACTCCCACTAGCGTTTTCTGTCCCTTAGTGTTTTGCAGCTCTACCCATATCGATTCCACATCCTCCAAGCTAATGTCCTTCCTTTCTATTGCGTTTATCTCCTCTCTAACCAGCAATGCTACCCCCCTCCTTTTCCTTTCTGTCTATCCCTGCTGAATATTGAATATCCCTGGATGTTCAACTCCCAGCCTTGGTCACCCTGGAGCCATGTCACTGTGATGCCAACTATATCATATTCATTAATAACTATCTGCACATTCAACTCATCCACCTTATTACGAATGATCCCTGCATTGAGACACAAAGCCTTCAGGGTTGTTTTTAGAAACATAGAAACATAGAAATTAGGTGCAGGAGTAGGCCATTCAGCCCTTCGAGCCTGCACCGCCATTCAATATGATCATGGCTGATCATCCAACTCAGTAACCCGTACCTGCCTTCTCTCCATACCCTCTGATCCCCTTAGCCACAAGGGCCACATCCAACTCACTCTTAAATATAGCCAATGAACTGGCCTCAACTACCCTCTGTGGCAGAGAGTTCCAGAGACTCACCACTCTCTGTGTAAAAAAAGTCTTTTCATCTCGGTCTTAAAGGATTTCCCCCTTATCCTTAAGCTGTGACCCCTTGTCCTGGACTTCCCCAACATCGGGAACAATCTTCCTGCATCTAGCCTGTCCAACCCCTTAAGAATTTTGAAAGTTTCTATAAGATCCCCTCTCAATCTCCTAAATTCCAGAGAGTATAAACCGAGTCTATCCAGTCTTTCTTCATAAGACAGTCCTGACATCCCAGGAATCAGTCTGGTGAACCTTCTCTGCACTCCCTCTATGGCAATAATGTCCTTCCTCAGATTTGGAGACCAAAACTGTACGCAATACTCCAGGTGTGGTCTCACCAAGACCAAGTTAGATGTGGCCCTTGTGGCTAAGGGGACCAGAGGGTATGGAGAGAAGGCAGGTACAGGATACTGAGTTTGGATGATCAGCCATGATCATATTGAATGGCGGTGCAGGTTCGAAGGGCCGATTGGCCTACTCCTTCACCTAATTTCTATGTTTCTATGTTTCTATGGTTAATTGCTGATTGCTTTCTCCATCTCATTTGTACAATTATCCAATGATCCTTTCTCCATGTATTGTTTCAAAGTGTAAAAGTCTACAAGGAAGTGTGTGTTCAAGTGAAAAAAAGACTTCTTACTAGGTTTAAGACTACTGCAAAAAAAAAATCTAACCACTTCAAGATGTGGGAGGTTCAATAGACGTTCCCTTGTGCAGCAGTACATTGGAAAAACTGTAAGAAGGGGAAAGTCCTGGGAGGGAACCTTGTCTGCTAAGCATTTCACACACCTATGTCTCTCCAAGGAACAATGCACAAGGTGCCATTCTTCTATAAGACTACACTTCCAGAGAGCTTTGTGACTCTTGGCTTGCAGGTATATCTAAATAAAACATGGTGCAAAACCAAAATTGTATGAACACCAGTGTGTGATGGGAAGAGAAATGGAGACAGATGAATAAAGAGATCCCTGGTCTCAAGAGTTAATTGCCTTTTGTGGCCAGAACAGTGGATTTTCGGAGCTGCTACCTGCAAGCCAGGAGTCGCAAAGATATCTGGAAGTGCAGTCTTATAGAAGAATGGCACTTCTGCATTGTTCCTTGGTGAGACTTAGGTGGGCGAGATGCTTAGCAGAAAAGGTTCCCTGCCTCCCCCTCCCCTCCCCATCCCCCTCTCTCCCTTCCCCTTCCTTCCTCTCCCCTCTCTTCCCCTCCTCACCCCTCTCCGCTCCCTCTTCCCCTCACTCCCCCCTCCTTCATCCCCCCCTCTCTCCCCCCTCTCTCCCCTCCTCTCTCCCCCCCCTCTCTCTGCCCCTTCCCCTCTCTCTACCCCTGCTCTCGCTCCCCTCCTGCTCTCTCTTCCCCAGCTCTCTCTCCCTGCTCTCTCCCTTCCCTGCTCTCTCCCTGCTCTCTCTCCCCTTCCCCTCTCTCCCCACTCCACACCCCCCACCCCCCACCCCCCCTCTCTCCACCTCCCCCATTCCCCCCACCCTCCACCTCTTACCCCAACCCCGCCCTCTCCCCACCCCCTCTCCCCATCTCCCCCATCTCCCCCATCTCCCCCAGCTCCCCCTCTCCCCACCTCGCCCCCTCTCCACCCTATCCCCCTCTCCACCTCCCCCTTCCCCCTCCCCCTCTCCCTCCCCCTCTCCCTCCTCCCTATCTCCCCCATCCCCCCTCCCCGCCTCTCTCCTCCCCTATCCTCCCCTTCCTCCCTCTCTCTTCCCTTCCTCCTCTTCTCCATCTCCCCCCCCTCCTCTGTCTCCTCCCCATCTCCTCCCCATCTCTCCCCCCCCCTCCCTCCTCCCCCTTCTCTCCTGGCTTTTCCACCACCTCTCCCCCATCTCCATCCAATCTCCCCCCTCCCTTCACCACCACCCCCTCTCCCCTCACTTCCACTCTATCTCTTTCTCTGCCCCACTCTCTCTGCCCCTCGAGACAGGGTGGGGATGTGGTAAAAGAACCGAATGAATAATATTACTATATTATCAAGGGGGTGGCTAGTGTGTGTGTGTGTGTGTGTGTGTGTGTGTGTGTGTGTGTGTGTGTGTGTGTGTGTGTGTGTGTGTGTGAGTGTGTGTGTGTGTGTGTGTGCGTGTGTGCGTGTGTGGGTGTGTGGGTGTGTGTGTGTGTGTCGGGGGGGGGGGTGGTTAGTGTGTGTGTGTGTGTGTGTGTGCGGCAGGGGGGGCGTGGTTAGTGTGTGTGCAACGTCTAAGCACACCCCACCCACAACCCTTTCCCCTCCCCTTTGCCTCCCTCCCCCTTTCTGTGATTCACATCTCGAAAACATGACGCACTAATGGTGACATTTTTACATATTCCGATAGAGATTTACCTCATGATCTCGAAAATCGCCTCATCTGAAAATTTGATTCAATTTTTCTTGAGTATTTTATTCAGATTGTTCACAAATCTGAGATCTTATTTGAAGCTAACGAGCTGATGATGTCACAATGTCTCTGCTCCTCACGGCCAGCTGCGCAGAGTTTTCAACGTGAAGCCTGCTGGGCGCTGCTTTTGCACGAGCTGCAAGTTACGTTAAACCACCCCACTCACAGTCATTTTGTCGCTTCCCGCTCGCCGTCGACTCGCACTCGGCCAGCCGGCCGCCCCCACCCCCCCCCCCAGGGCTCTGGATTGAAGCCACTGAACACACAGTAATTTGGTTGGGCTTCCGAGGGCTTCAGAGATCCTGCGAAGTCCCAAGAGCTGCCTCTCTCTTCCACTCCCCCTCTCTCCCCTTCCCCCCCTCTACCCCACTCCCTCGCTCCCACCTCCTCCCCTCTCCTCCTTCCCCTCCCCCCCTCTCCACATGCCTCCCCCATCTTCCTCCTCTCCCCCCCTCCTCCACCTTCTTCCCCCCTCCCCCTTTGCATTCCCTGTCACAAATTTGAGAAAGACTGAGCAACAGACCAGAGGCCACCAATGCCACTGTGTGGTCAATACTGGACTGCGAGGAAACAAGAGGTAGACACCAGCACGTCTACCTGAGGCTAAGACAGAGTAGCTTGGGGCAAGCCTAAAATGCCAGACTATCTGCCTGCCCACAGACAATGAGGGATTGTGCTTACACACACAGATGTAACGAATGGCCACCAGGATAATCCAGAGACCTCCTGCATCGCCTCATCTAGCCCAACGCTGAGCTGCCAGGAAGAATTCTGTACCGTCAGCACGTCCTCTCGAAACAAGGGTGAACTGAATGAAGAAGCCTGATGTCTACACGCCTCCTCCCCTGTCAACCAGGACTAAGCTGCCAGGACAAGCCCGATATCGCCAGCGTCACTGCACATGCACTCTGACAACGAGGTACAGAGTCCCCATGTGGCCCCGGCCTTTTTTACCACTGTAAATAAAATAAACCATGTGAACTCCCCTGGCTGCGAGTGTTGGTGTGGTCACTGCTGAAGCCGGTGTCATCTCCTGACGCCCTACTGGTGGAGAACGTGGGCAAGATCACACTGATTACTTGAAACCTTCCAGAAGAAGTTGAAATGGAAGAAGAAATTCAAATGAAGGAAATCTGGACATTAAATCATCTTGGGAATGAATGATGCCACAGTCTCTGCAGCTGAGCAAGCATAACTGCCATGGGTGCATCGGTGGCAGGTTTAATGGGGCGAATGCAGGAGAATGGGGTTGAGAGAGAAGGATGGATCAGCCACGATTGAATGGTGTGGACTTATTATGCTTCTAAAACTTCACAGTATCTTCAGAGGTCTCCAAGTATTTTTTCTTGCTTTCAGAGATATTTAATTAACGAACTAACTTGACAATTGCAGCTGAAAATGTGACAGAAAACGGTGAGAACCAGACTAAAGAAGAATTCTCTAAAGTCCTACGGCAGCTCTTTACACACACCCACTACACTTTGTGTGAAAAAGTTACCTCCCAGGTTCCCATTTAATCTTTCTCCCATCACCTTAAGCCTATGTCCTCTGGTTCACAATTTCCCTGCTCTACGCAAGACACTCTGTACATCTATTCAAACTATTCCTCTCATGATTTTGTGCTGCATGCAAAAAGTTCACCTCTTGTTTCTCATTGACTGAATGTCAGCACCTAATCTATTTAAATTACTTCCTGAATTCATTCCATTTTGATATATTCTTTGTCACCTTACAGCATGTTTTACATCAAACCGCTCTTTGTGTCACACCCATAAATGATCAAATCTCTCTTTGGGCACATCCATTATTCATAAATAAAGGTACGCAAACAAAAACCCAGGATACCAAATGCCAAATTAAACGACCGAGGACAGTCTCATGAAACATCTTCACTGACACTGCCAGTTTAAAACAGGTGAGTGACAAAGCTCTTAAACATATTTTCTTTGGAATTATACTGTACTTTGGCTCTTATCTTGGAAAAAAAGTGTTTTATTTCCCATGTCTTCGGCGTTTTTTTCACTTTAGCCTTTATTGCTTTTATGCATACACAAATAAAACACAAATATATCAACAAAACATACAACAATGCAGTGAAACGTACAACAGTGCAACGGGAGGTTCAGTTTACAATTAATGATGCAGGATACAGAACTATTTTCTTATTAAAACATTTTCCAATAACTTACATTATTGTCATTAAAATTATACAGTGTTGATATCTTTATTTCTATACCTAATCCATTTTTCTCATTTTCTGTTAAACTCGTCTTCTTTCATTCTTACAGAATATGTCATTTTCTCCATGACAAATATTTCCTGTACTATGTCTAACCATTGTCTAAGTCTGGGTGTGCCCGCTGCAAGCTAGTTTCTGACAGCTGTGAGTAGGATTTTAACCAAGTAATGATCTTCCTTCAGCACCACTGTATTTATGTTACCCAGGTATAAAATGGAACACTTCTTGGAGACTATATATCCTAATACCTCCTTGAATTCTGAATTCACTCTGTTCCAAAATGGCCCTATTTTTGGGCAACTCCAGAAGATATGTGCATGATTTGCATCTCCAGCATGTTTCGCTGCCTTAGAATTTGCTTGCTTTTTATGTTAGGCGTAATAGAGAAACAAATCAAAAATTTCCAATTAAATTCTCTCCATTTTTGTGAATTAGTGATGTCTGTAGTGCTACACACATATGATGCCATTCTTCTTCTGAGATTATGATATTCAATTCCTTTTCCCACTTAAATTTTACATAAAATTTGGCTTGACATTCCATTAAACTATGATAAAGTTTAGAAATAATCCTTAATTTTTTTGATGATACGCATTAACTATCACTTCTTTCACTGGATTCCTTTATTCTAGTGTCTCCCTTTTCACTTTTTTATTGTAATAATCTCTCAGTTGGAGGTACAGTATCTAAACAAGTCTTGGTTCCGAAGTGCAAATCTATCCTTCAAATCTTGAAAACTTCTTAGGTCTCCATTTTCAAAAACAGTACAAAATGCAGTCATTACTTTCTTCATCCTCTCTTTAAATGTTGAGTCATGCATCCCTGATTTAAATTTGTTATCCAAAGCTATCCATCTTAAAACTTTTTGTTGTTTATTCAGTTTAAGTTGTCTGGTAAGAGTGAACCAGGTTTCTAAAGTAAATAACGTTATTGGATTGATTATACTCCTGAAATGTCCAGGAGGTGCTTTTTCTCCCAAGAGTGTTTGGATGTGGAAGTCAGGGATATATGCCTCAATCTCTTTCCACCTAGCTATATAGCTGTCCTCACAGCAATTAATTAGTGGTCGAAGTTGGGCTGCATGGAAATATATCCTAAAATTTGGAAGTGCCATTCTATCTTTGTCCTTTAGCAACTGGAGTGTAGTGTATCGAATTCTGGCCTTCTTTCCTCCTCAAATAAATCTAGATATTAATTTATCCCATTCCATGAATTGGTTTAATGGTATCTCTATTGGCATATATTGAAACAAGTACAATAGCCTTGGCAAAATATTCATTTTACTGCGGAGTCACGTGAGTGACTACATGAAGAACCCCGTACAGCCGTTGGTGCGTCATTACGTCAGACGCTTTGTTGCAGAGCTCCTCCAAGCGGTAAGTTTAAAACGGAAGGTAAGTTTTAAACTTTTTCAGTGATTCATTTTCTGTAACAGCAGTTGGTGTTACTCCATTTCGTGATGTTGCAGAAGGTGAAAAAGGTGGCGGCGAGGCACTCTGGAGCAAAAAAGGTCGATGACCAAGAGAGTATTGTGAGTGGAGGCCCGTCTAGCACACCTAGTCCGACGTCAGCTATGGAGCTAGCGACACCGGACCAGCTGCCTGTGAGCAGTGTAGCCATGCCAGTAGGCCGTAAGGCTACTGGGAAGTCAGTTAGGCCTGTGGACCCAGAGTCAGGCCTGGAGGCTGTAGCCTCTACAGGAGAGACCGTTTGCTCATGGCTCTCCCAAGTCGAGATTCTATTACAAAGAATGCTCGACAGGGACCAACTCCGTGAGGAGGAGTGGTGCCCACGCCAGGCTAGTGGAGAGCCTGTGCTCGCAGCACCTTTTACAGGGTTGCAAGAATATCCTGCCGATGAGGAGGAAATTCAACCGGTGCAGTTTGCTGACACCGAATCAGTGGTGGGAGAGAGCATTAAGGGAGTACAGCTGGAAATTATCCCTAACATTGCAGAAAAGGTTGCAGTGCCCAGAGAGGCAGGAGAGCCGATAGGGGAAGAATTGGCTTTAGCAATACGGTATATGCTCTCCCACCAACTACAGGAATTGGCCATGAATGAGGCGGCTAAAAAATATGAAGCTCCTATTAATTGTGGCCTACTTAAGGTGCCGATGGTCAACCATCAGATTTGGAGACAGTTGGGGGTGTCAACCAGGGCTCTGGAAATGAAATTTCAGAAGGTGCTCAAATTACTTTCAGCAGGGCATACGGCATTTGCCAAGATAGTGGATAAAGGGCATATGTCTGAAGCCCATCAGGATGCACTGGGACTCCTTTGTAAAGAGATAGATGTTCAAATTGGGGGAAGATTGCATTTGTTTCTTAAACAATGGCAGGAGTTAACATCAGGTTCATTTATACGTAACAGTATTGAAGGGGTAAAAATTGAATTTTACTCTAATGAGAGTCCACCTAATCAACATGTTCCAAGTCGAAAACTTATATTTGCAGATTAAGAAAATATGCTCATACAAGCAGAAATTAATACATTACACAAGAAAGGGGTGATTGAGAAGTCAGTTCATCAAAGTCGTCAGTTTGTGTCAAGTATTTTTCTGAGGTCTAAAAAGACTGGGGATGTAGAATTATCTTGGATATGACGAGTTTGAACACATTTGTTTGCTATAGGCATGTCAAAATGGAAACTTTTTCCACGGCCAAACATCTTGTTTCCAAAGGGTGTTGTATGGCAAGCATTGATTTAAAGGATGCATATTATTCAGTGTCTATTCATGGTGATGATAAGAGGTATTTGAAATTTACATCGCAACTCCTCATAAAATAAAGTTCAAACTTCAAACTGGTAAGTTCTCATTTAATCTTACTATATTACTTTGGAGTCACGTGAGTGACTATGTGAAGAAGCCCCGCCAGGTGCATGCGCGTCATTACATCCGACGCATGGCGCACCGATGGGCTGGAGAGCGCAGCTCCACCAGCGGTAAGTAGTAAACCCGCAGATAAGTCAATTTCAAACTTTTCCTGCGAGTATTTAAACTCCGTGAGTCTGGCTCGGGAGCCAGTGGGAGTTGGTGATAATGGAGCGTGTTGGAAAGAAAACTGTCAGTAGTAGGAGCTTAACGCGCGGGCCCACGGTTACCGCTCGCAGATCGGGTCGGGGATACCGGCTGCAGTAATGCTGGCTCTGATACCGGCTGCTGTTCTACCGGCATCTCAACTGCCTCCATCAGTTCCGGTGCTTCAGGGCGCTTAGGCCACTCCACCAGGGAGGAAGGCCAAAAAGAAAATCTCTCAGGCCCGTCTTATCTGATGTGTCTGATGAAGAGGAAGACTCCCCTCCTTCTAATAAAAAGGTATGGGGACGGCTCGACCAGATGGAAAAAATGCTCCAAACTTTAATGAGCCATGACATTTTTCAATTGGGGTTGAATGCCCCTAGGATTCCCCAGAGAGCCTCACGTAGAGGTCGATACAGCGGAGAAGATTACACCGCTTATCAATATCAGTGGGAATCACACTCTCCAACACCTTGTTTAGGGCTGGAAGAGACCTTCCCTGGAGCAAGATTCGGCAGGAGGAGTCTGACCCTGAAGTTGGTGTCACTGTTTTTGGGCACACACCAAAGCACATGAGCCATGCTCCAGGTGTCCCGGATGTAGCAAGGTACTTTGCTATTCCGGAAGGTACTGGTGAAGCCATGGAGGAAAACCTGGCAGCCAACATCAATTACATTGTCTCTCACCCAGCTACAAGATACAATAATGGAACAAACAGCCACCCGATAGATAACACCTGTGAATTGTGCATCGCTCAAAGTACCCGCTGTGAACTCTGCTATCTGGGCACAAATGAGTGCAATGATGCGTGGACAAGAAATCTGTTTCCAGCGGGTCCTCAAATTGGTGGGAGCAGACATCACGGTTTTGGCAAAATGGTCCGAGGGGCACTGATGTCCGGCACACAGCAGGATATGCTGGCCCTGCTGTGTAATGCATATTTCGAAGTGAATTGCATCCGGAAAATAGCCATAAAACCTACACTAAACCCGCGATTTGAGCTTTATGCAGGTTGACCAATATTCAAGCGCCAAATTATTTATTTGGGGAGGACCTGCTCAAACAAGTCAAAAACTTGGAGGAAGAGGCCAAGACAATAGGCCTCATGAAGATTTATGTCCCTTCCGCCAGGATTTCACCTCGCAGGTTGTTTTCGACACGAAAGGGGTCAGATCCGGGGGCAGAGCCAAGCAGAGTGGGGCCAGTGGGACAGCGGTATTACCCACCTGTATACCCCAACTACAACTCCAGTATGGAGAAAAGGACAAGAACTCCAACGTCGACTGTAGAGGTACGGGTGATTCATTCAGTCCAGGATAAATCTTCTGGGGAACAACCTCCGGTTGGGGGTAGGTTGCAGTTATTTTATGATGAATGGTGCTGCATAACATCTGATCTGTTTATACTGGACACTGTCTCAGGGTCTCAAATAGAGTTTATGTCAGGAATTCATCCACCTGCACAAAATATGCCTAGTCAGGTATTGTTTTTTTCTAGACCAGAAACTCAGCAGGTAAAAGAAGAAATTACAGTTTTGTTCCAAAAAGGGGTCATTGAGAGGACGACATACCATCCTCAACAATTTGTGTCCAATATATTCCCCAGACAGAAAAAAAGATGGTGGATGTCGAGTCATTCTGGATCGAACCCAGTTAAATTCCTATGTCCAGTATAGGCATTTTTTAAATGGACACCTTCAACACTGCTAAACAGCTGTTATCAGAAGGTTGTTATATGGCAACCATAGATCTGAAAGATGCATATTATTCAGTACCAATTCATCATCAGTACCGAAGATACATGAAATTTAGTTGGATGGGATAGCTGTGGCAATTTAAAGCATTACCCAATGGATTACCCTCAGCTCCTAGGTTGTTCACGAAATTGTTAAAACCAGTGCTGGTGCTACTTCGTTCCCAGAATCACATTGTAATGGCTTATCTAGATTATATCTTAATCATAAGCAACACTCAGGAGACAGCTGAGGAGTTGGTTTCAAACACCTGTTTGAGAGGTTAGGGTTTCTGGTCCATCCAACAAAATCCAAGTTAGAGCCATCCCAAAAAAATGATTATTTGGGGCTTTGATTCGGTTGATATGTCAGTGACTTTGTCTACAGCCAAGGCTGTGGAAATCAGGGAGGTCTGTACCAGTCTCACTGAAAAACAACACCCCTCCATCCAGGAAGTAGCCAGTGTTATTGGCAAATTGGTGGCGGCTTTCCCTGCAGTGGAGTTTGGACCCCTGCACTATCAAAGTCTGCAACGGGCTAGAGAACAAGCACTTAAAGAACATGCAGGTCATTTTGATAGACTTATGCAGTTGCCAGCCAGAGCCATCGCTGAATTACAATGAATTACAAAAACATTTTGGTTCAGCAACCTTCAGTGGTTTTACAAACAGATGTGGGTGCTTTGGGATGGGGAGCCACAGACAGTGAGTCTAGCTGTGGTGGTAGATGGAGTGTGCAAGAGGATTTAATCCTGCACAGGCATGGTATAAATTACTTAGAATTGCTGGGCGCATTCTATGGATTAAAAGCTTATTGTTCAGCAATGAATAATTGACATGTTCAGCTCCAGATTGACAATACCACGGCTGGTGCCTATATCAATCACATGGGAGGATTAAGGTCAGTATCATGTGATAATCTGGCTAACCTCATTTGGGACTGGTGTATTTCCAGAAATATCTGGGTCTCAGCTATCTACCTACCAGGTAGAGATAACGTGGTGGCAGACAACAGGTCACGGAAATTTAATGACAACATAGAATGGATGCTAAATCCTGATGTTTTTAAAAAGATTGTCAGCTGCTATGGTTTGCCAGATATTGATCTGTTTGCATCCAGGCTAAATCACCAGTTGCCTAAATACGTTTCGTGGGAACCAGATCTAGGAGCAGTAGCGATGGATGCAATCTCGCTACATTGGGAACGTACGTTTTTTTAACGCTTTTCCACCATTCTGCCTCATTAGCCAATACCTAACCAAAATAGAGCAGGATTACGCCTCGGGCGTTTTGGTGGTTCCGGACTGGCCTACACAGCCACGGTTCCCATTGGTGCTGAGAATGATGACTCAGCCATTCATGGCTGTCCCCAACTGCAATAATTTGTTGGTGCATCCAGTAACAGGAGAAAGTCATCCGTTACATGATCGTGTTAATTTGTTAATCTGCAGGCTCTGACCAGACCATTCCAAGGCCTTGGACTGTCGAGTAGGACCATGGATGTGATAACTGCAGCTTGGAGAGATAGCACTAAAAATCAATATGTGTCTCATATTAAGAAATGGGAGATGTTTTGCTTGCAGTCAGATATATCTTATCATACTGCAAGCATACCGGATGTATTGGAGTTCCTTGCTACATTGCATTTTGATGAACACTTGGGCTATAGTGCCGTTAATAGTGCTCGGTGTGCTTTGTCCTCCTATTTAGGGCAGTTTTCAGAACAACAATCTATCGGGTCTCATCCGTTAGTATCCCGATTCATGAGAGGAAGCTTTAACAAGAACCCTCCTAAGCCTAGATATACAGAAATCTGGGATGTCAGTATAGTTCTCACACTGCTTCGGCAATGGGCTCTAATTACGTCACTGTCTTTTCAGAAATTAACACTTAAAGTGGTTATGCTCATGGCACCAGTATCAACGCAACGAGTTCAAACATTGTAAAAGCTACGACTAGATAGTATGTATTCTTCTGCAGATAACATTACGTTTTATGTGTATGATTTAATCAAACCAGGAATGGCCGGAACCAAAGTAAGCTTTAAAGCATACCCCATTGACCAAACGTTATGTGTAGTCAAGCACCCGAGTCAATATATCGAGGTAACTAAGAATCTCTGAGGCTCTGAGACAGCAGTGCTCATCAGCCATAAAAAACCGCATAAAAAGGTGTCAGTACAAACTATTTCTAGATGCTTAAAACAGGTTTTGAATTGTGCTGGAGTAGACACTCATGTGTTTAATTCTCACTCCACCAGGCGGCATCAACATCCACAGCGAAGGCACAGGACGTGCATCTAGACCAAATCCTCAGGCCCACAGGATGGTCTAAGGAGGCGACCTTCTCCAAATTTTATGATAAACCTGTCCTGGCAGTGCAAGGTTTGGGGCATGCTATTTTGGGTTCAGTTTGATTTCTTTTTTCTTTCTAAATTTCATTTGTGATTTCCCCCTGGGACAGAGGGGTTATTACTGTTTTGTTTGTTATTATTATTATAAATGATTATTGGATAATTCAAAGCCATTTTCAATACATTATTTATTTATTACTGTGTCAACTGAAGCACTGTGTCGTATGGAATGGATCTACGGCATGAAATCACATACCTTTGAAATCTTCATGTAGTCACCCACGTGACTCCGAAGTAAAATAGTAAGATTAATCTCACGTAATCCCTCATCGTGACTCCTCATGAAATAAAAATCAAACCTCAAACTGGTAAATTCTCATTTAATCTTACTATTTTCACCACATTTATCTTGCTACTAAAATCCATTGGGTAGGTGGACCATCTTTCTATATCCTTTCTTATGTTTTGGTTGATGTGATTATAATTATCCCCATATAACATTGATCTACTTTTTGTTATATGTACCCCTAGGCATTTGATTGATTTTGAATCCCATTTAATACTATACTTTTGTTTGATTTTTTCTGGAGGAGCACAATTAAATAGGAGGGTTTGAGTTTTTGAAATATTCACTTTATATCCTGCATAAAAATTAAATTTCTCTATGATCCCCATCATCCTTGGAAATGAGGTGTTTACTTCGTGAGATACATCATTATATCATCTGCAAAAAGACCAATTTTATGTTTTATATATATAGCAAACAAGGTAGGGCTAAGACAACATCCCTGTCTTGTTCCTCTTCCTAACACAAATCTCTCAGTTAAGGACCCATTCACCTTTGCTCTTGCAGCAGGTTGCTGGTAAATTACTTTAATAACTTGAATTGAATCTTCGGTAAAGCCAAATCTTTCTAGTGTTTGATATAAGAAGTCTATTCAGGGATCATGATCCCTGGAAGCGACGACACGATGCACTCTGTGATGCATTGGGTGACAATTCTTTCAACATGTTGGACGATGACAGAAGCCAACACCCAGCTACATCATCTGACACACGAGCGAACGACGTTCAGGGGAAGATCTGCATTTGTCATTCGGTTCCACCACTGCTGTAGAAATGTTCTTGGTGACTCCCTCTTCTGAGTTCTTTGGTTAAAGGTTTACAATTTTGTCATGTTCATGTTGAAGGAGATACTGGGAAAAAATGTGAAAAGAGATACGGCGTTTATCTGGGTTCTCTTCTAAGGAAGGGTGACCGGACAAGGGTTATGTTTTGAATAAAAATGCCCACAGTCAAGTCATCCTTACAAGGCTGGGCTATAATAGAAAGTGCAAGATTCTTGATTAAAGTGCAATATCCTCCAGGGTCTCAAAAGATGTTTGAGGAGTCATCTTCTGTGCTTTTAAATCTTCCACTGGAAAGTCAACCCTAATTTCAGTTCCTATTTCTTCCAAGTCAAAATGCTAACAATATGATTAACATGTGTTTGTAACAGTTGCCACACATAGCTCCGCTCCCGAAAATGTGCGATTTTTCGCATTAAAACTGGGTCTACAGATCGGGACAGATTTAAAAATCTTACCGGAGCCTCTGGACGTCGCGCTGATGATGTCATCAGTAAGTGCTGTGGATTAAATGGTGGATTTAACCCTTTAAATGCAAAATCTGGTTTCTGCTCAGAATCCTCAGAGAAACATCTCAAAACTTTACTGGAGCAGCGAGAAGGAGTCTGAAGAGCCTGAAGAATCGACTTTTGAAGTGGCTCTTGAAGGAAAATTGCCTTCCAAAATGTTTACAAGAGCTAAGGCAGATAAGGAGAAAGAAATGGAGGACTTCAAACAGTCGGTAAGAGAACTGAAAGATGAAAAGGCGGATGGAAAGCAGATGGAAAAATTGATGAGAGATATGATGGAACAGCTTATGGTAAATACGAACGTGGGCAATTTGAAAATTATGGAGTCTGTGCAGTCTGTGCAGGATTCAATCGGTATCATAAATAAAATAATTGAAGATGTGTAAGTTGAACTAATGGAGAAAATGTATAAGGGGGAAGAAGACACTACCAAGACATTTGTTGCAGTGCATGAGACTGCCTCCTCATATGTGAAAACAATGAAAGAGATGGAGGAAGAGATGGAAAGAATGGCCGAGGATATGAAGAAAATGAAGATACATCACGACCTCACTGCAAAACAGCTGGCAAAAGTTTTGGTTATGTGCTTGGATTTGGAAGCTCGTTCAAGACGCTTTAATCTAAGATTAGGAGGAGTACCCGAGGGAGCCGAGGGAGATAACCCTCGGGAGTTCACTGCAGATCTAATTAAAGAAACTCTCAATATTCCTAACCTTCCGAAAATTGAAGCGGCACATCGAGTCCCGAGATTTAAACAAAAATCCCAAACATGCTCAGAATACACACGTCAGATTATTGTGAAATTCCAGGTCATTTCTGGCGTGGAAGAGGTTATGAGTAATATTAAATATGGAGTGCCACTGAAATACGAGCTGCCATCTTTCAAAATATTTAGGGATTATCCCTATGAAATTGTGTAGAAACGAAATCAGTTCTCAAAGGCAAAGCAAGCTCTCCAAGGGTGAATGCAGTCAGATATGGAGTCTACTACCCCGTGAAAATGCACATTTCTTACAAGGACCAGCAAAAATTGTTTACAAATCCAGAGAGTGCATATAAATATGCCTTAACCATCGTGGAAAAGAATGAGTAACTTGAAAAGCTGAACTGTATGGATATTCTTTCTCTTTATTATTTCACCATGAAATGTGATTACCAGAAGATGGAACTCTCCTTGTGTTTTGACTCGATGGCTTATCGAGAAATACTAATTCAAGGACATACTGGGCTGTAAGTGAAGCAGAAAAAGATAAACACTGAATGCAGAGCTTTACAACAGAATGTGAACAGAGCAATTATCGTGGTTTAAAAATTTAAATGAATAACCTAATGTTATAGAATTAACTCCTTTAACACTTAAAACATAGAATACTACCATAGAAATTGTAATGAATATTAACCAGATTGGTAGTAAGGGGTTGATTTACAAAATAACATGTATAACTTAATATCTTAATAAGTTTTAAGCAGATTTATAACCGGGGTGTGAGGGGGAAAGACAGGCTCCTGACTCAGAACCAGAAACCTGCCCTAGGTAACCCCTTCAACCAATAGCTGATTATTATCGAGGTAAAAACTGATACTTAATACTTTGTAGATAAACAGTTAGATATATCTGGGAATACATATGAAATGGATATATATACTGCAATTGGGTACTATACAGTTGATTTTGAACCGGCACCGCTCTAGTATGGATATGTTATGACTAATTTTTTTTTTTTTTTTTTTTTTTTTTTTTTTTTATTGTAGAAACAATATATACCGAGTACACTCTTATACGACAGTGAGAATTATATAATATACAAAATTATATAATATTGATTATCGATTGATACTGTTTATGTTAATTGTAATATTATCCATTATACATTTCGTGGATATTTATTTTATATAATTGGGAGTATATGTAGTATATTCCTAAAATAAGCAATATACTCAGACTTCTCATATCATAGATATTCTTCTAATTACCAAATACAAATCCCCGCTAATATAACTACATAATACCCAATCTTAAACAAAGTTTTATGATATTCATAATGTTATCAAAATATTAAGAATGTTTGTATTATTGTTAACTTTATATTTCAAAATTATTGTATAGTTGAAAATGCATAATTTTATATAATTACAAATTTAAGACATCTATAATCTTTTCATACGAATAAAAATAGGTGTGTACATATTAAAAATTTATATAATATGTTTCTATATTTTTTTCCTTAATTAAAGATAGGAAGATAGAGAAAGAGAATAGAAAATAGAAAAGAAAATGTGAGAAGTTTGATGGAGATTGAAGTATTACTAAATAATCCATTCTTGGAGATACATTCATGATTTATTATATGTATTTCTTCATCCATTCAGATATTCAGGCCTCAGTCAAGTCCCTGCGCCGAACCATTGTGACCCTGTAGATATTTAATATAGGGAGACCAAATCCCTTTGAAGAGATCTAACCTGTCCATAAGGACAAGTCTCAATCTCTCCAAGTGAAGTGTCTCCGTCATTTCTGTATTCCACATTTTAATTGTTGGGGATACAGGGCCTTTCCAAAATTTTAATATTAATTTTTTTCCCAATTATTAAAGAATAGTCGATAAAAGTTATTTGATTCCTTGTAATTATTTGTTCCGTTTCCGGTATTCCAAGTATGATTAACTTTGGGTCAGGAATCATAGTAATATTAATAACATTCGAGACTATCTTAAATATTTCATTCCAATATTCTAGAATCTTCGTACAATTAGTAAATGAATGTGACAAAGTTGCTTCTAAGATTTGACATTTATCACATATAGGTGATAATTTTGGAAATATATTATGTAATTTAGATTTAGAATAATGTAATCTATGTAAAATTTTAAACTGTATAAGAGCATGTTTAGCATTTAACGAACAGTAATGTATGTGTTGTAAGCTTTCTTCCCATATTTCTGGGCTTATTATTTGACTTAATTCATTTTCCCAACGCTGTCTATGTATTTCCGATGGTGGAATATCACTTTCCAACAAAATATTGTAAATGTATGATATCATTTTTTCTGTATTTGGATGTTTATTCAAGCATTCATCTAAAATTTCACTCTTTCTATTTCTGAGTTCTTGTGTATTTGCAGAGATATAGTTTCTGATTTGTAAATATCTGAAATATTCATTATTATGAAGCCCGTAAGTTTGTTGTAATTCTTGAAATGAAAGAAAAGAATTTTCCTTATAAAGATCCCCTATATTTAAAATTCCTTTATTTTTCCATTGTATAAAAGCCTTATCCATCGTTGACGGTTTAAACATAAAATTGTTGGCAATTGTAAGACCTAGCGGTATAAATTTTAGTTTTAGTGTTTTCTTTATTTGTTTCCAAATACGTATTCCACTTTCTATTATCAAATTTTCACTATAAATTTTCTTAGGTACATTAATATTAGCAAATATTATAGAGCTAATTTCAAATGGAAAACAGTCTTCTCTTTCCATTTTTAACCAATTTGGTTTATTATCTGTTTCTTCTAACCAGAAATTCATATTTTTAATATTAACTGCCCAATAATAAAACATAAAATTTGGTAAAGCTAAACCCCCGTTTATTTTAGCTTTACATAAATGTTTTTTATTTATTCTATGATTCTTATAATCCCAGATAAAGTTAGTGACTATTGAATCTACTTTTTTAAAAACATTTTTAGAGAGATATATCGGGATTGATTGAAATAAATATAATAATTGTGGGAGGAAAATCATTTTTATTGCGTTTATTTTACCTAACATTGAGATAGGTAAACTTTTCCAGTATAAGATATTTTTATTTAATTTATTCAATAATAACGGGAAATTAGACTTAAATAAAGAGTCAAATCTTTTTGTAACAAAAATACCAAGATATTTAATATTTTCATTTGTTATCTTAAAAGGAAATTGTTGTAATATCTGTAAGTTATTCATGGTTATTGGCATAAGTTCACTTTTATTCCAATTGATACTGTATCCTGAAATTAAACCAAATTCCGTTATTAGTTTTAACAAATTACGGATACTTATTTCCGGTTTAGTAATATAAAGTAATATATCGTCCGCATATAACGAGATTTTATTCTTAGTATCTTTAGTATCATATCCATATATTTCCGGGTGCAATCTTACCCTTTGAGCAAGAGGTTCGATTGCTAACGCAAACAGTAATGGTGATAAAGGACAGCCTTGTCTACAACCTCGAGATAAACTAAACTTAGTTGATAACATATGGTTTGTTATTATTCTAGCTGTTGGGTTTGCATATAATAATTTAATCCAAGTAGTAAACTTATCACCAAGCTTAAAGGCTTCCATCACCGAAAATAGATAAGGCCATTCCACCTGGTCAAAAGCTTTTTCTGCATCCAACGAGATGACTACTAAGTCTTTTTTATCACTTCTTTTCGAATATATGATATTAAATAACCGTCTTAGATTATATGAAGAATATCTTTTAGGTATAAATCCTGTTTGATCAGGATGAATTAATTCGTTAACAATTTTGCTTAATCTTTGTGCAAGAATCTTTGTTAAAATTTTTTGATCCGTATTTAATAAAGCAATTGCTCTATATGATCCTGGGTCATCCAAATCTTTATTTATTTTGGGTATAAGTGTTATAATAGATTCGTTCAATGTATCTGGTAATTTCTCTTGTGTATATATCTGTTCATATAATGATTTTAAATATGGGACCATTTGGTCATGAAAATTTTTATAAAATTCCGAGCCTATACCATCTGGTCCTGGAGTTTTACCATTTTTTAAAGATTTAATAGATTCTTGGATTTCTTTTATTGAAATATCGGCATTTAATAGTTCTCTATTTTGTAAATCTAATTCTTTTAAGTTACATACATTTAAAAAGGCATCTATTTCTGTTTTATTTACTGTCGTGTTACCAGTATACAAATTTTTATAATATTGCATAAATCTTTCATTAATATCCTTGGGTTGTATTAATAATTCACCGTTTTGTGATTTAATCCTATGTATAATTTTTTCAGCTTCAATTTTCCTTAATTGTCGAGCCAATAGTTTTTTGTGGTTTGTCTCCAAATTCAAACAACAATTGTTTAGTATGTTGGTAATATTTTAAAACTTGATCAGTATATATTTTATTTAATTTATACTTCAATGCTACAATTTTATTATGTATTATTATATATGATTTTGTTGCATTCTGGATATCTAATTGTTTAATCTCCCTTTCTAAGTCCTGTTGTTCCTTCCGAATCTTCTTATTATGGAATGCTTGTGAAGAAATCATAATTCCTCGAAGATATGCTTTAAATGTTTCCCATAATAAAGAGCGAGATATTTCTGGTTGATCATTTATTTCAAAAAACATCTTAATCTGAGTTATAATATATTCCTGAGTGGTTTTATTTTTTAAAATTTGTGGATTAAGTTTCCATTGTCCTAGATTTTCTGTTTTAAACCATTTATTTTAATTTTTAAATGTTAATGGCGCATGATCTGAAATTATAATATTATGATATTTGGATTCGTAAGTAAGTGAAATAAGCTTTGCATCTACCAGAAAGTAATCTATTCTTGAATAAGTTTTATGTACTGGCGAGTAAAAGGAATATTCTCGACCAGTAGGATTTTCTGTTCTCCAGACATCTTTAATGTTAGTCGTTTGGATGTATGCGTTTAATAAATCACTAGTATGCGATTTAATTTTTCTTTGTTTTGAAGATCTATCTAAATAAGGGTCTAATGTACAATTAAAATCTCCTCCAATTATCAAATTGTAATGTGTTAATTCCGGAATATTATTAAGTATTTTCTTAAAGAATAAAGGACTATCAAAATTTGGTCCATAGATGTTAACAAAAATCATTTTTTCCCTATTTATTTCTCCTATCACAATAATGTATCTGCCATCTTTATCAGATATAGTAGATGTATGCTTAAATAAAGTACCTTTACGAAATAATATTGCTACGCCTCTTGATTTATGCGTAAAGGAAGAGTGATATATTTTATCTATCCATTTAGCTTTCAGCCTATTTTCAGCGTCTTTCTTTAGGTGAGTTTCTTGAATATAAATTACATCAGCTTTCATTGCCTTTAAGTGTGTCAATATTTTTCCTCTTTTTATTGGTTCATTGATACCTTTAACATTCCAACTGCAAAAGGTTAATCCCTCGTTCCCCATATTTCTTTTTAAATCCTGCATTTTAGGTTTGTGGGAATCTAGAATAGGGTCCAAGGGTCCGCGCAGTAGACCTAACCTTACACCCGAACACCGAATAGATGAATTTTAGATCTCTTTCATGTAGTTCACGAATATATCTCCATTGTTCCAGTGTATAGCTCCATTCAAACTGAAAGATATAGTAAACATAAAAGAATAGTGAAGAGTAGGTAAAAAGCTTAGTAGAGTGCATAAAGAGTAGAAAAACTACAAATAAAATATTTGTAGTTTGTGAAAGCCAAACTATATTGGCTATCAATCTAAAGGCTTCCGGCATTGATGTTATTAATTTAGCCAGCTCCTAATTTTAAGGAATTATTATTCCATGATAATATTTTAACGGGGATATAATATTAAAGAAATGAAAGGAGTGATATTAATCATCATAAAAAGTATGTATATCTAAAATTAGTTTAAAAATCTAATTATAAAGCCGCAGATAAAGAGTTTTTTAAAATACAAAAAATAAAAATCATTATTAAAAAAGGAAAAAAAAAAAATTAAGGGGAGGGTATCTCCAAATGTAACAAGACATAAAATATTAATTATTAGTAGTATTAATTAGCAATAGTGAACAGTCTTGGTTAATAATAATCATAGTGATAATAAAACCGCGTTATAATTTTAGTATGTGTGTTATTTGTTTGTGTTAGTTATATATTATGACTAATTGTCAATGTTCGGTGAGCTTCTTCCAATCCGGGAAAACATTTCGTTCCATACGACATTGTCCGTTCCTTCTAATTTCTTCTAATTCCATATTATCGTATGAAGTCTCATAGAATGTTAAGAGACCGTACTAGGTCTTTAAAAATAGTAAAAGACAGTATATTTGCTTGTAGATGGTTTTCAAGTGTCAAACTGCTTTGCAAATTCCATTGCTTCTGTTGGAGTCTTGAAGAAGTGTTCCACGTTGTTGTAAGTAACTCTTAGGATGGCTGGGTAATTCAAACCGTATCTCAAGTTTTCTACACCCCTCATAAGGTTTTTGGCTTCGTTAAACGCTTTTCGTTTTCTGGCGACCTCTGGGGGATAGTCTCGATAGATACTGATTCTTTGTCCTTGAAACATCAGATTCTTTGTTCTCGAGGCTCTCCGCATAATATCCTCGAGAATAAAATCATATTGTAACTTTACAATCATTTGTCTTGGGGGGGGCGTTTGTACTGGTCTGTCTTCTGCCGACTCGATGTGCACGAGCTAATACAGGCATATCATCCAAAGATAAAACAGCTTGCAGTAATTTAGCAGTGAATTCTCGAGTGTCTTCGTGTTTCTCTAGACCTTCAGGAATCCCTGCAATCCTCAAGTTCTGCCTTCTTTGATAGCCTTCTAGCTGCGTGCATTTATCTGTTACTTTGGATAACAACTCCAGTAGACGTTCTTGCTCTGTTATCAGCTTTGCTGTAGACACAGTACTAGCCTCCGCTATCTTTTCAAGGTTTTTCATGCCATCAGCTTGTTGTTCGACCACATTTGCAATAGGGTCAATCTTATTTTTTAAAGTCTTTTTTAACATTTTCAAGTTTAGCCTCCATCTTGCGTTCCATATTATTGATCATATCAATGAATTCATTCTTCAATCTTTCTGATTCTTTCTTGAACTTATTATCAATTTGTGTCTTTGTATCTTTTTGAAATTCACTCCATTGATTTTTCATCAAGTCCATCTGATTATTAATTTGACAGATTTCTTCCTTTATATCTCCCTTTATTTCTTTCATTTCTTGCTTTATATCTTTCATTTTCTGCCTTGAACTCACGTTTTAAATCAGCCATCTGATGAGAAATAAAAGTTCTCAAGTCCTCACCTCCTGTGTCTGCTTTCCTGGAGACGTCTTCCAGGGAACTGGCCCTACTCGAGTCCGAGGCTTCTCCCAGGCCTTCTCCCGCTCTCGCCCGGGTTTTTCGACCCTTCGTTTTATCGGTAGGGCTCCGTGCCGTCATGATTTGTCGCAGGGCTGATGACGTCAGCCGGTACCGTCGATGTTGAAGCGGCAGACAGTATAAAGCAGGCGATCGGTAAGTCCTTTTAAGTCCGTTTAAATCCCCGTTTTTTCAAAATTTTTGCGGAGCTGGCTGGCGCTATGCTTTAAGACTCCATAGCGCCACCGGAAGTCATGTTATGACTAATTGAGGGAGCGGAGCTATTTGTTTGTTAACATCGACAACGGAATTCGATATAATGTTTTCTCCCACCAACAGGTGGGCCACTTATTACAGTGCCGACAAGCTCGGTCACTGTATTTTCACTTTTACCATTTTTTTAAAATTATCACAATTAATCACATGTGTGTGTGTTTTATTCAAGGAGAATTGCAAAAGGAATCCACAAATTGAACTTGATAGGTTAAATGTTCCCCCATTACTTAAAGACCTGAGGTACGGATGCACCGCAAGATACACAGGTACTAAACCTAGTCAAAATGCAAGACATTAAACAAAATAAACCGAGAGGAATCTCATTTTGCAGTTGGAATATTAGGGGGGCTAACAAACGCATTAAAAGGAGTAAGATTTTAGCTCAGCTGAAAGCATACAACACAGATGTTATCTTTCTCCAAGAAACACATTTAAAATTTCAAGATCAAGTTAGATTGAGGGCGAACTGGATAGGCCAAACTTTTCATTTGTCATACACATCAAAATCCAGAGGCACGCCCATCATTATTCGCAAAGGTATACCATTTAAACAGAAAAATACCTTAACAGATAAGGATGGGAGATATTTGATAGTTACCGGTGAGATCCATGCCATCCCAATTACATTGGTAAATATATATGCGCCTAACTTTGATTATCCGCATTTTTAAAATAAAATTCTGAATATAATCGTAGAATATAATTACCAGAATGTTATAATTGGTGGAGAATTTAAGTGTGTTTTAGACCCTTACTTAGATAAATCCAGTCAAAAACAGCGAGGTAATATGAAATCTAAAACAAGTGAACTTTTAAACACATATATAAAAAAAATACAAATATTACAGATGTTTGGAGGATTGCAAATCCAACCGGCAAGGAATATTTGTTCTATTCATTGGTACATAAGACTTATTCACGTATAGATTATTTCCTGGTAGACACAAAATTGATTCCGTATACTCTGAATCCAAAATACCATACAAATACGATCTCAGATCATTCCCCCCTAACTTTTTTTTAAAATTGAAGGAATGTCTAAGAATACATCGTTTTGGAGATACAAACCCCCAAATTTTTAAAAAGACCCGCAAGGGAGTATATATCTAAGACAGCAAATAGATCTGTTTTTCGAATAAATGACATGCCAGACACATCACCTACATTATTATGGGAATCTTTCAAAACATTTATTAGAGGTGTTATAATCTCATACCAAGCCTTTCAGAATAAAAAAAATAAGAATGAACAACGGCAAGCTAGAGGAACAAATTAGACAATTGGATATAGATAATGCTAAAGACCCGTCCATGGATAAACATAATAAAATATTAATACTCAAATTTAAATTAAATAAATTACTATCAGAGAAAGTTGTAAGATTATTCCAAATCACAAGACAGGAACAGTTTGAATTTGGGAATGAGCCCCATAAACTTCTCACACGGCAGTTAAAAAAACGAGAAAAGGAACATACGATTTCAAAGATTAAATCAGATACAGGGGAAGTATTAACACTACCGAACGAAATTAATAAAAGATTTGTGCAATTTTTATGAGAATTTGTATACATCCAAAATGACAACGGACACCAACAAAGTTACTGAGTTTCTGGATAATTGCAATCTTCCCAAATTAGAATTGCAGGAACAAGAGGAATTCGGAGCACAAATCTCAAATAAGGAAATAGAAGAAACAATAATCTCATTAAAAAAATGGAAAAACACCAGGTCCCGACGGATTCAGTAATGAATTCTATAAAGGTTTTTACGATATATTTATTCCTCACCTACAGAAACTGTATACACATGCTTTTAGAGAACAAATATTACCTGATACATTAGCAGAATCTATGATTACATTAATACTTAAGAAAGACAAAGATGAGGAAGAGCCTGGATCTTACAGAGCTATCGCGTTGTTAAACACAGATAAAAAAATATTAGCAAAAAAGGACTTCCGGTGGCGCTATGGAGGGCTAGAGAGCAACGCCAGCCAGCTCCTTGGACAAAAAGGTTGAAAAATCGGGGAGAAAGCGACCTACCTGCTGCATGCTGCTTCTGTACCGATTGCCGTGAGTGACATCATCAGGCGCGCGACTTACTATGTATACACAGCGCAGCCCCCCCCCACGGATAAACCGAAAATGCATGTTACTAGGCAGAAACCGGTGGAACAAGAAAAAGGCCCGATTGAAGCCTCGGGCTCAGGTAGGATGCTATCCCAAGAAGATGTGTCGAAAAAAAGATGAAAAAAATCAGAAGGTGAAGATCTTAAAACTTTTATTGCAAGTGAAATTGTTGGCTTAAAGGAGGAACTAAAGAGTGAACTTGCAAAAATGAATGAAGAATTGAAGATGAATTTTGGGGAAGAAATAAAAAAAATCAAGGAGGAAATGATGGACTTAAAGCTTGAAATTAATATCACGGCTATGAATACATCGGATAAACTGAAGAAAGAAATTGCAGAAATACTGACTGAACAAGTTGCAAGTATGACAATCGAGACAAATATTAAAATCGGAAAAGTGACAACTGATCTTGAAGAAAGGCTGAATCCTGTGGAGGAAGCATTGAATCAACAGATGTCAGCCATAAAGGACCTTGAAGAACTAGCCGAAACAAGTGCTCAGACTACGGCAAAACTTATCAGAGAAAACCAACGCCTAACTGAACTACTGGGCAAAATAACTGAGAAATGTACTGAATTGGAAGGTCGCCAGAGAAGACAGAACCTAAGAATTGCAGGTATTCCAGAAGGGAAAGAGGTGGATCAAGATCCCCAAGAATTTACTGCAAATTTACTGCAAAAGGTTTTATCCCTGGATCAAAACCCTTTACTTGCTCGAGCACACTGCATGATGAGACGACAGACAAGACAAGGTGCTCCTCCAAGACAAATGGTAATAAAAATTCAGTATGACTATGTCCTGGAGGAGATAATGCAAAAAATTTAAAGAAACAGAAATCTTACATTTGAAGGATACGGAATCAGTATCTATCGAGACTACCCAGCCGAGGTCTCCAGGAAACAAAAAACGTTTAATGAGACCAAAAGAATCTTGAGGGAAGTGAAGAACTTGAAATAAGGTCTGAGGTATCCAGCTACCCTAAGAGTCACCTACAATCAGAATGAACACGTTTTCACCAACCCTGTGGAGGCACTGGACTTTGCCCAGAAGATTAAGGCTCGAGAAAGCTTGAATAATACTTTTAAAACTGAACTTCATCATTGAATAAACTGACTTTGCAGGACTGGATGGAACTAAAGTCGTGTCTAAGGAAGCTGGAGAAAATGTGGAACAGAAACTCTCCCATGGATACTAATAATTAGTATAACTGCGCTACTTAATACAAATAACTAATAAATACTAAAACTATAGCACAAGTTATTTTTTACTAATCAGAGTTAATAATTATCACTAATGACTAATACTTACCTATAATTGAATGTTTAGTCAAATATAGAGTTTGATTTCATTTGCCCTCCTTGGAAACCCCTTTTTTTCTTTTTAATTAATTATTATTTTTATTTTTCTTTCTTCCTTTTTGTCTGTTTTTTTATTATATATTCTTAAATAAGTTTTAAATATAAGTATCCTCACATTCCTGATTATTGGAACCCGAATATTTTAAAATCCAATATCCCTGGTAAAAACTGCTATGGAATAAAAATTTCAAGAAACCAGGAGCTATTAAGTTGGTAACTTCAACTATGGAAGTCGTTAGATGGTTAGCCATGCTAGTATGGGTTAGCACTAACTACACTAATACTAGATGTAGTTTTTTCCTTCTTTGTGCACATTATTAATTTCTTAATCTATCCTCCTTTATCTTCTATTATAATCTATCGTTATTATTTTCAGTTTTTGAATGGAAGTTACAAATCAGATCAAAGGAGATATACACATGAGAGACATTCAAGGGTCTTAAAATGTGTCTATTCGGAGTTCGGGTGTAAGGTCGGGTCTGTCTAACTGAACCATTGGATCTATTATAGACCTCCATAGACAAAACATGCAAGATTTAAAAATGAATATGGGGAGTGAAGGAAATAAACGTTTTGTGGCTGGAATGTTAAAGGTATTAATGAACCAATTAAGAGAGGTAAAGTACTAAGCACATTTAAAAGCAATTAAAGCTGATGTAATTTTTTATTCAAGAAACACACTTAAAAAAAAGATGCCGAGCATAGGCTGAAAGCTAAATGGATAGATAAAACCGTATCATTCCTCTTTTACACACAAATCCAGGAGCATAGCAATATTATTTCGTAAAGGCACTTTATTTTAAACATACATCAACTATAAACTGACAGTGATGGTAAATACATTATTGTAATAGGAGAAATTAAATGCACAAAAAATGATTTTTGTTAATGTTTATGGACCAAACTTTGATAGTCCACTATTCTTTAAGAAAATATTTAATAATATTCCCGGAAATAGCACAACATAACTTAATAATTGGAGGAGATTTAAATTGTACACTAGACTCTTATTTAGATAGATCCACAAGACAAAGGAAAACCAAATCCCATTCCAGTGACTTATTAAATGCATACATGGATACTAGTAATATTAAAGATGTTTGGAGAGTAGAAAATCCAACCGACGAGAATATTAATTTTTACTCACCTGTACATAAAACCTATTCAAGAATAGATTATTTTTTGGTAGACCTCTAAAGTCATATCACTTACTTACAATTCAAAATACCATAATATTACAATCTCAGATGACGCACCTTTAACATTTATTATTAAAATAAATGGTAAAACGGAAAAAAAACAGGGACAATGGAGATTTAACCCACAAATTTTAAAAGAAAAAGTAACTCAGTGAATATATTATAGAATCAGATCAAGATTTTCTTTGAAATAAATGATAAAACCGGAAATATCTTCTTCCCTATTATGGGAAACTTTTAAAGCATATGCCCGTGGACTTATGATTTCTTCTCAAGCATTTTATAATAAAGAGAATCGGAGGGAACAAACAGGAATGAAAAGGAGAATTAAACAATTAGACACAGAGAATGCTGCTAATCCATCCATAACAAAACATAACAAAATCGCTGCACTGAAATATAAAAATTAAATAAAATATACTCAGATCAAGTTGTAAAACTCTATCAATACACTGAAAACAATTACAATTTGAATTTGGAGATAAACCTCAAAAATTATTTGTTCGTCAATTACGGAAAATGAGGGAGAAAAAATAATCCATAGGATTAAATCATGACAATGGCGAAACCATTAGTACAACCCAAAGATATTAATGAGAAGATTTTTGCAATATTATAAAAATTTATATTCAGCTAAAATCGACAGAAAACAGGATAGAATAGAAGCATTTTTTTTAAAAATGTAATCTGAATGGGGTTGGATGCACAAAAATAGAGAATCACTTAAAAAGCTGAAATATCTGTAAAATAAATCGAAGAATCTATCAGATCATTAAAAACTGACCAGGACAGGTGGTATTGGTTCGGGAATTTTATAAAAACATTTTATGATCTGATTGCACCACGTTTGAAGATACTCTATGACTACATCTATACCCACCAGAAACTACCAGAAACATTAAATGAATCTATTATAACACTTATACCTAAAAAATACACAAAGATCTGGATGACCCAGATCATATAGAGCTATAGCTCTTTTAAATACTGATCAAAAGATACTAACCAAAATATTAGCACAAAGACTAAGCACAGTTATTAAATAATTAATTCACCCAGATCAAACAGGATTTATACCAAAACAATATTCCTCATATAACCTGAGACGATGATTCAATATTATATATTCGAAAAGAGGTATTAATAAAGACCTAGTAATTGTATCGTTAGATGCAGAGAAAAGCCTTTGACCAGGTGGAATGGTCTTACTTGTTTTTGGTTATGGAAACTTTTAAGTTGGGAGAGAAGTTTATACTTGGGTTAAATTATTATACACTAATCCACCAGAACAGCCAGAATACTAACAAATCAAATGCTATCAACTAAATTTAATTTATTCCGAGGCGGCAGCAAGTTGTCCTTTATCCCCGCTATTCGTTTGCACTTGCAATAGAACCATTAGCTCAATGTGTGAGATTACATCCTGAAATATATTGGGTATGACACCAGAGATACTGAAAATAAAATCTCCTTATATGCGGATAATGTATTACTTTATATTACAAAGCCGGAAATTAGTATTCCAAATTTACTAAAATAATAACTGAATTTGGATTATTTTCAGGATATAGTATTAATTGGAATAAAAGTGAACATGTCGATAATGTAAATAACTTACATATATCTAACAACAATTTCCTTTTAAGTTAGCAAACGAAAAAATCAAATATCTTGGAATTTATGTAACAAAAAAAATTCTATTCTTTATTAAATCCAATTTTCCACTTTTTATTGAATAAATTAAATAAGAATATTTTATATTGGAAAACATTACCTATATTTCAATGCTAGATAGAATCAATGCAATAAAAATGATTTTTCTCCCGCAATTACTATATCTCTTCCAATTGATTCCGATCTTCCTAAAAAATTCTTTAAGAAGGTTGATTCTATAGTCACCAACTTTATCTGGGATTATATGAGCCATAGAATAAATAAAAAACATTTATGTAAATCGAAAATAAATGGAGGTCTAGCACTGCCAAACTTTATGTTTTATTACTGGGCAGTTAATATTGAAAATATGAATTTTTGGTTAGACAGATAACCAACCAATCTGGTTAAAAATGGAAAAAGAAGATTGTTCGCCTTTTGAAATTAACTTCGATTTTTATTCGCTATATTAAACTAGGTAAGAAAATCTATAGTGAAAATCCTATAATAGAAAGTGGATATGTATCTGGAAACAAATAAAGAAAACATTAAAATTGAAATGTATAACCACTATGCCCTTACTATTGTAAAATAACGTTACATTTAAACCCTTCAATCATGGATAAAGGTTTTAAAGTATTTGGTAAATCATTTTCCAGTAAAATATTATAGATATATGATATTAATTTTTCTGTATTCGATGTTTATTTAGACATTCATCTAAAATTTCTGTCTTTCTATTCCTAAAATCTAGTGTATTTGAGATTTACATAATCTCTAATTTGTAGATATCTAAAATATTCTTTAGAATGTAATCCATAAATTTTGTTGTAATTCCTGAAATTAGAGAAATAAACTTTCCCTGTGGAGATCACCAATCTTATTTATTCCATAGTTCTTCCATTTTAAAGCAACCTTTAATCCATCAATGAAGGTTTAAAAGAAATTTTGTTTACAATTGGAAGAGCTAGTGGTGTATTCTGTAATTTAATGTTTTTTTAAATTGTTTCCAAATACGTATTCCACTTTCTATTATTGGGTTTTCCTCTATAAGCTTTTTCTTATGTATTGTAGTATTTGCAAATAAAATCGAGCTAATTTCAAAAGGTAAACAGTCTTCTTTTCAATTTTTAACCAGTTTGGTTGTTTATCTAGTTCTTCCAACCAGAAATTCATATTTTTTTTACATTAACTGCCCCAATAATAAAACATAAAATTAGGCAATGCAAAACCTCCAATTTATTTTTGATTTACATAAATGCTTTTTAATTATTCTATGGTTCTTATAATCCCAAATAAAATTAGGTAACCATAGAGTCCAACTTTCTTAAAAAAATTTTTAGGAAGATATATCGGGATCATTTGAAACAAGTATAGTACTTGTGGAAGAAAAATCATTTTTATCGCATTAATCTTACCTAGCATTGAAATAGGTAATGTTTTCCAATATTGGAATAATTCTTAAGTAATTTATTCAATAAGGGTGGGAAATTAGATTTAAATAAAGAATCATATGTTTTTGTTACATAAATTCCAAGATATTTTTTTTTTTTTCATTTTGCAATCTTAAAAGGGTATTGTGGTAATATATGTAAGTTATTTCCCATTATTGGCATAAGTTCACTTTTATTCCAATTAATTCTATATCCTGAAAACAATCCAAATTGAGTTATTAAATCTAACAAGTTTAGGGATACTAATTTCTGGTTTTGTGATATAAAGTAATACATCATCTGCGTATAAAGAAATTTTATTTTCAGTTTTCTTTAATTTCATACCCATATATTTCAGGATGCGGATCTCACAGATTTTGCTAGTGGTTCTATTGCAAGTGCAAACAGTAGTGGAGATAAAGGACAACCTTGTCTGCAGCCTCGGAATAAGTTAAATTTAGTTTGTTAACCACTTGGTTAATTAATATTCTAGCTGTTGGTCTGGTATATAGTAATTTAACCTATGTTATAAACTTCTCCCCCAACTGAAAAAATTCCATAACCCGAAAATAAATTAAGACCATTCAATCTGATCAAAAGCTTTCTCTGCATTCAACAAAATAATTTGAATAAATCCTTATTAATGTTTCTTTTTGAATATAATAAATTAAATAATCTTGCTCAGATTGTTTGAGGGAATATCATTTTGGTATAAATCCTGTTTGATCTAATTGAATTAGTTTATTAATCACTGTGTTTAGTCTTTGTGCTAATATTTTTGTTAATATTTTTTTGATCAGTATTTAAAGAAGATATAGCTCTATATGACCCTGGATCATCAAGATTTTTTATCTAATTTAGGTATATGGTTTTAATGGATTCATTTAATGTTTCTGTCTTTCTGTTGTGCATAAGTGTGTTCAATATAGGTGTCTTCAAATGTGGAGCTATCATATCATAAAATATTTATAAAATTCTGCTCCAATACCATCTGGTCCTGGAGTTTTACCATTTTTTAATGATCTAATAGTTTCTTCAATTTCTTTAGTAGTTATTTCAACATTTAATAATTCCCTATCTTCTAAATCCAGTCTTTTTAGATTACATTTTTTTTTAAATGTTTCTACTCCTATTCGATTTTCTTCTGTTTTAGCTGAATATAAATTTTTATAATATTGCAAAAATCTCTCATTTATATCTTTAGTTTTGTACTAAGTAATTCCTCTTTATCTGATTTAATCCTATAAATTAATTTTTCTCCTTCCAATTTTCTTAACTGACGAGCCAATAGTTTATGTGGTTTGTCACCAAATTCAAATTGTATCTGTTTAGTATATTGGTATAAGTTTTACAACTTGGTTCTGACTGTATTTTATTTAATTTATATTTCAATGCAAAGATTTTATTATGTTTTATCATAGTTTGGGTTAACGGCGTTCTCTGTATCTAACTGTTTAATCTCTCTTTCCAATGCCTGCTGTACCTTCCGATTCTCTTTATTATAAAATGGCTTGAGAAGATATCATAATTCCCCGAACATACGCTTTAAATGTTTTCCCATAAGGGGATGATGGATATTTCTGGTGTATCGTTTGTTTCAAAGAAAATCTTGATCTGTTTTGATAAATATTCTTGATTATTTTGTCCTTTAAAAATTTGTGATTAAATCTCCATTGACCTTGTTTTTCCATTTTAACCAATTATTTTTCATCTTAAAAGTTAAGGTGCATGATCTGAAATTATAATATTATGATATTTTGAATTATTACATAATGGAATGAGTTTTAAATCTACAGAAAAATAATCTATTCTTGAATAGGTTTTATGCACGGTGATAAATGAGTATTCTCGTACCTGTTGGATTTGCGATCTCCATACATCTTTAATATTACTAGTGTCTATATATGCATTTATTAACTCACTGGAATGCGATTTAAAATTTTCGTTGTTTTGATGATCTATCCAAATAAGGATCTAGTGTGTAGTTTTAAATCTCCTCCAATTATTAGATTATGTTGTGATAATTCAGGGATTTATTAAATTTTTTTTTAAAAACAGCGGACGATCAAAATTTGGCCATATACATTGACAAAAATCAGTTTTTTGTGTGTATAAAAATTCTCCTATTACAATAATATATCTACCGTCACTATCAGTTATTATTGAAGTATGTTAAATGCAGTGCCTTTACGAATTAATAATTGCTACATCGCTCTGGACGTGTGTAAAGAAAGTGATAAACTTTATCACTCCATTTGGCCTTAATCTATGTTCTGCCTCTTTTTTTAAAATGTGTCCTCTTGGTTGAATGCAAACGTCTATTTTAAGTGCTTTTTATATGTGCTAAATACCTTACCCCTCTTAATTAGTTTTCGTTAATACCTTTAACATTCCACTACAAAACGTTATTCCTCCATCCCCGTATTCGAAAGTGAGGAAGTAAGTCTATCATCTTTTATCTAAAGGAATGTATACTATAGCAAATGGTACAGTTCGACATACCAGACCTTACAAACCTGAACTTCGAATAGACAAATTTCAAAACCCTTGATTTTCTCTCACATATATACTCCTTTGCATTAATTTATAATTCCACTCAAATATAGAAAATAATAATAGTAATAATCAGAAATAGTATTAAAAAAGGATAGATTAGGGATTAGTAAAAGTGCACAAAGAAAGAAAAAACTATATCTAGTATAAGTGTAGTTAGTGTTAGCCATACTAACATGGCAAATAATGAAAAAAGACCCAATTTATGGAAAAAATAAAAAGTAAAAAAGAAATAAAAAATACCAGGGAGATAAATGAAGTCAAAGTTTATATTTGTATATTTATATTTACTATTTACTTAATTCTAAGTTAGTCGGTTATAATTAATTATTAATTATTAATAAATAATTAGCAATTATTAACTCTAATTATTAATGATACCAGTGTGTTAAATTTAATATATGTTTATATATGTTAATATATGTTAATTATTAAACTAGTAGTGTTAGTATTCTAATTATTAGTATCCATGGAAAAGTCTTCAATCCAATATCTCCTCGATTTTCCCATCCGCCTCCTTCTCCGTCTTCTTTAGATAAACAAGTCCATAGTCTATTGTAATCTTCAACCAATCTTGAAAATACGGTTTAATTGCCAGTTTCAAGAAGCTACTATAGCGCACTCATTCATCTTTTGTACAAAAATTCAAAGGTTTTGGATTGAAATCTTTGAAATTTTTCACAGAATTGTTTAAATAAATGAAAAAATGACACCTAAAGATAGAATGGATTATTTTTGGAATGACAGAAGGTAGTTCGGAATTAAATGTGTATCAAAAGAATCTATTTGATTACGGCTTAATAATAGGAAAGAAGCTCATCTTAAAATTCTGGAAAAATGCTCCTATACCAACATTAAATATGAGGATTTCAACTATGTTTGAAACACTACATCGGGAAGATATGAGACTCCGCCTGGCAGGAAAATCAATTGTTTCTATCAGACGTGGTCTGCATTCATAGAAATGCTACAAAGAATAGGGTGCAAGAATACCTCGGGTCTTGGTAGGGGGGGATGAAAAAACTATCGAGTTGGCAGATTCCTTTTGCGTGATATTAATATAATATAGTAACTGGCTTTTTTTTTCTCTATTTTTCTCTACTCTTTTTTTTTTTTGTTTCTAGGGTCTATCTCTTAATCCCCTTTCTCTAATTCTTTGACCAAGGGTTTTTTTTCCCCCTTTGGCACTCTTTTGTGTTTTTGTCCCCTCCCCCCCCCCCCCCCCCCTGTTTTTTTTTTTTGTTTTTTTTTATTTTTTTTCTTTTTTTTTTTTTTTTTTGTTTTTTTTTTTTTTTTTTTGTTTTTTTTTTTTTTTTTTTTTTTTTTTTTTTATTATTTTTTTTTTTTTTTTTTTTTTTTTTTTTTTTTTTTTTTCTCCCCCCCCCCCTCCTTTCACAACTTTTTTCACCTACTTTACTCTCTTTGTTTCTAATTCTTTTTCTTAAAACCATAAAATTCTGGGGTAGAATGATTGTAACAATATTTATGTGATGTATACTGATGTATTCACCTCTATTAAATACAAATGTTTAAAAAAATAATAAAACCAATATGATTTTAAACAATATATTCTTATAGCAACATTTAAATACTTAAAGGATTGGACAGTCAAGCATAGATATAGGAAAATGTTCCTGATGTTGGGGAGTCCAGAACCATGGTCATTAGAATAAGGAGTAGGTCATTTAGGACTGAGTGAGAGACAAAGTTTGTTATTCACCAGAAAATTTGTGAAACTGTGGAATAAAGGCAGTGAAGACCAATTCACTGAATGTTTTCAAGAGAGGGTTAGATTTAGCTCGCAGGGCTAAAGGAATCAAGGGATGTGGGGAATAAGTAGGAACAGGGGTACTGATTTAAAGAATGATCAGCTTTCCATGATCAGATTAATCTGGCAGGGACAACTACGATCAAAGATAACCAGATATTCAAGGCCGAACCTAAGGTTGCCTATGCACCTGCACCTATTTTTCTATGTTTCTATTGTCGATCAATCACATATGCTGACTTATCCATGCCTGTTTACTATTGCTGACCCGATCCATGATCCATGCTCCATGCTGGTTTTCCACTTTGCCATCAGGCAGTTATGCCATTAGCTCAGCACGGTAGCGAGGCTTCAGTATGATCTATTGATGCACAACTTTAAGGGGCTAACGGCGTGTCACTGTATATTATAAAATCGAACTGTTTGAATATAGTTCACGACATGGTGTATCACTGCTTCATCCACTATGTCTCAAAAATCAGCATTTAAAAAATCTTGTTCAGAATCATTGAAGCTTCTGGAAAAGAAAATATTCCTGTTAGCAAAAGTAAAAAAAAAAACAAGTTTTAGGATTGTTTCCCACATATTTTAGTCTTCCAAAATACCAGTTTCAAATTCACAATTTAAAAATACCCTAAACACCAGTTTCTCCAAATGCTGGTGTGTCCATGGTCTCTTGCAAACCAACTCCAGATAAAGTTAAATTTAAAAAAAAAATTAAAAACACAGATACATCAAAACAGAGATACATACAAACAGGGCCTGCACCCCTCTTCCTTTAGAGCCTTCACAAATAACAGAAACACTTCAAAATAACAATGTTCACAGTGAAAACCTCGAACATAATCCATATAAAGGAAAAGATGGATGTTTGGCTTCCATGTAACACACAAATTTTCTTGAAGAGATACTGCCTTTTGAATCAAAGAGGCACTGTAAATTTACAGAGAAACAGGATCTTTCAATCAGATCCTATTCTGCTTGGAGCATCGAATTAATCAACATTTCTTCCAATACAGTTTAAAAAGTCATGTAACAGTCTTTGCACTCATTCCATGCATTTTCTCTTCCTCTCATGCAAATCCACAATGACAGCCTCCCGTGACAATGAATCCCCCCCCCCCCCATTGGAATACATGACATCTTGTTTCTGGCTCCTGAAGACAGGACAGGTGATCGTGCAGCTGAGGAGCTCATGCAGGGGGGAGGGATTCCGATTTTTAGACCATTGGCAAATCCAGGGAGGTCATGGATATTCTTTCTGCACAGTTCCCATTATGAACGTGAAGCTTGAGTGCCTCTCCCAACCGGATGTGCCTGTTCAAATGTCTTTTATATGTACTAATTGAAGTTGCCTTACTATTTAAACCAGGAAGACTTATCCCTCCCTCCATCCAAAAATCACCAAATGCCTTATGTCACTGATCTTCCATCCTCCAGGAAATCCTACCTCCATGCCTTCACCCTCAATGTGCACAGCACATGTCTACCGTCTCCCCAAGATTCACAAGCAGGACTTGCTACCACAACATCTCTGATGCTTGGATGAGCTGAGTCAAACAAAGAGAGGGTGAGGCAGAAGTATTAAATTCTGAATGGTCAGTCAGAATGCTGTTTTACCCCTACAGGGCTCCCAACATTGCTATCTCTATGTTGTTGTCAGTAATGAATCTCTCCCGATATAGCCATCAGGATCTATTTTTAGTATTGATTCCACTGGCAACCTCAATCCTGGTAATACAAAAGTATTCAGTTTCTAATTGCTTGACAATTGTTGTCTTTTGAAGTTTCAGATTTCTCAGCATGCTCTACCATCAAAAAAAAATTCAGGGTCCTCCACACTGCAGACTAATACTTTTTGATTATTCATTCACAGGAGCCTGTGGAGAAACACCTCATTGCCACAACCATAATTCCCCATTCATCACATATTTATCGTTGTCTTCATAATTGGAGCATAGTGTTCTGCTATATGTAAGTTGCATTTGAAAAACACAAACAAACTGTTCAAAAGAACATGGTAAGAATGTCACAAGTGGAAGATGAAGCTACCATGGAAGATTTTCATCCACTCCTGAATCCTGGGATTATTTTTCTGGAAACATCAGACAATTGAGTGAGCTGAAGCCATTGTGATGTGCTCAGTGGAGTCTGCTGCTCGTCAAAACCCAAATAAAACAATCTATTTCTACATGAAGGGATTCAGTGGCAACTTGAGCCAATATCCAGAGCCTAAGTACAGACTCATCCCGTTCCTCTCCTCAGTGAAGAATATTGTCCTTCTCTCTTTAAACCCTACCGAACTGTTTGAAGATACTCCATTGAAATTCTGGTATCAAAAGGTAACCAGTAAGAAGAAAGTGTGATGTGTTATACTTTGGGTCATCAAACCAGAGTAGGACTTTGTCAGTGAATTTTTGGGACCAGGGGAAGACTGTAGAATAGAGGGAGCTAGGAGTACAAGTACATAATGCACTGAAAGTAACATCACAGGTGGACAGGGTGGTGAAGAAAGCTTTAGACATAAAGATAGACACAAAATGCTGGAGTAACAGCGGGTCAGGCAGCACCTCTGGAGAAAAGGAATAAGTGACATTTCGGTTCGAGACACATCTTCAGACTGAGAGTCCGGGGAGACAGAGTAACTAGGAGTATGGAAAGGTTTAAAACAAATCTGAGGGCGGGCACCAATGAGGGAAGCAAAAGTGGAGTCCCCAATGATCACTTCTTGGCTGTGGGGAGGTGATAATGATGAGACAAGCTGGTCTACATCAGTGAAAACATTAGGTATAGGATGTTGATGATGTTGCAGTTGCACAAGAAATTGGTGAGGCCCCACCTGGAGTTGTGTGTTTTGTTTTGATCACCCAGGAAAGATTCCATTAAGTTTGATTGAGTGAAGAAAAGCTTTACCATGTAATTAACCAGGAAATAAGGACTAAATTTTTGGAAGAGGTTGGACAGGCTAGGAATTTGTTCTTGAAGCTAAGGAGACTGAGGGGTGATCTTATTGACGTGTCTAATGTTGTTTGGGACAAGGATCAGGTGAATGCACACAATAGGATCATGAGGCCTGATTTTCCACAGTGAATGGTCTGTTTATGGAATGAGCTGGAGGAAATGCTTGAGGCAGTTTCTGACAGCACATAAAGGACATTGGACGCACATAACAGGAAGAGTGTGCATTGACTATTTTCTTCCTGGGAGTAAGTTGACTCAGTCCCCTGAGTGGTCTCCCTGAATGAGGAAGAATGAACGCACTAAAGGGAGTGCAGTAAAGTTGCACTAGGTTGATTCCTTGCATGGCAAGTTTGTTGTATGGCAGAGATTGAACATCTTGGGCCAGTGCTCACATGAGATTAGAAAGCTATCTCCCGAAAATGTTCAATATTCATAAGGTGCTTGACAGGGTAAATACTGAGATGATGTTTCCCTTGACTATGTGTCTATATTAAGGGGATGACTAGCTCCAAATAGGACTGGACATTCAGGATAAAATTGAGGAGGACCTTCTCTCAGTCAGAGGGTGGTGTGGTGAATTTTTGGGATTTTCTGCAAATAAGTCAGTGAATCTTTACTGGTTGGGCATCTATAAAGCATGAATTAATACAGTAAATGTTTTATGTTTGCTGCCACAATATTCGATGTTTAAAAGAGATATGTTGTCTGGATTGGATTATTCAGTCAAAATAACAAACTGCAGACTTCCGGTGGCGCTATGGAGCAGTAAGCCACAGCACCAGCCAGCTCCGCAAAAAATTCTGCAAAAAACGGGGATTTAAACAGATTTAAAAACCACTTACCGATCGACTGCTTTCACTACCTGCCGCCTCAACACCGACGGTACCCGCTGACGTCATCAGCCTGCGACGAATCATGACGGCACGGAGCCCTACAGAGAAAACGAAGGTAAAAAAACCCGGGCGAGAGCGGGAGAAGGCCTGGGAGAAGCCTCGGACTCGAGTAGGGCCAGCTCCGTGGAAGACGTTTCCAGGAAAGCAGACACAGGAGGTGAGGACTTGAAAAATTTTTATTTCTCATCAGATGGCTGATTTAAAACGTGAAATGAAAGATATAAAGAAAGAAATGAAAGTAATACAGGAAGATATAAAGGAAGAAATATCTCAAATTAATAATCAGATGGACTTGATGAAAAATCAATGGCGTGAATTTCAAAAAGATATAAAGACGCAAATTGATAATAAGTTCAAGAAAGACTCAGAAATATTGAAGAATGAAATCATTGATATGATTAATAACTTGAACGCAAGATGGAGGTAAACTTGAAAATGTTAAAAAAGACTTTAAACACAAGATTGACCCTATTGTAAAATGGTCGAACAACAAGTTGACGGCATTAAAAACCTTGAAAAGAGTTGCGGAGGCTAGTACTGTGTCTACAGCAAAGCTGATAACAGAACAAGACGTCTAACTGGAGTTGTTATCCCAAAGTAACAGATAAATGCACGCAGTGGAAGGGCTATCAAAGAAGGCAGAACTTGAGGATTGCAGGGATTCCTGAAGGTTTAGAGAACACGAAGACACTCGAGAATTCACTGCTAAATTACTGCAAGCTGTTTTATCGTTTGGATGATATGCCTGTTTTAGCTCGTGCACAAACCGAGTCGGCAGAAGACAGACCCAGTACAAAACGCCCCCCCAAGACAAATCATTGTCAAGTTACAATATGATTGCACCCTCGAGGACATTATTGCAAAGAGCCTCGAGAACAAAGAATCTGATGTTTCAAGGACAAAGAATCAGTATCTATCGAGACTATCCCCCAGAGGTTGCCAGAAAACGAAAAGCGTTTAAAAACGAAGCCAAAAACCTTATGAGGGGTGTAGAAAACTTGAGATACGGTCTGAATTCCCCCCGCCATCTTAAGAGTTACTTATAACAACGTGGAACACTTTTTCAAGACTCCAACAGAAGCAATGGAATTTGCAAAGCATTTTGACACTTGAAAACCATCTACAAGCAAATATACTGCCTTTTTCTATTTTTAAAGACCTAGCACGGTCTCTTGACATTTTATGAAACTTTATACGACACCCCCCATAGGAATTAGAAGAAATCAGAAGGAATGGACAATGTCGTATGGAACGAAATGTTTTCCTACTCCCGGATTGGAAGAAGCTCACCGAACATTGACAATTATTCATAATATACAACTAACATAAACAAATAACACACCTACTAAAATGATAACGCGGTTTATTATTACTATGACTGTTATTAACCAAGACTCTGCACCATCGCTAACTAATACTACTAATAATTAATATCTCATGTCCTGTTACATACGGGGATAATCCCTTCCTCAAATATTTTTCTCCCTTTTTAATAATGACTTCTATTTTTTGTATTTTTAAAAAAAAAAAATTTTTCTTTAACTGTGGCTTTATAATTGGATTTTTTTTTAAAACTAACCTTAGATATATATACTTTTATGATGTTTAATATCACTCTTTTCATTTCTTTAATACTATATTCCCGTTAAAATATTACTATGGAATAATAATTCCTTAAAATTAGGAGCTGGCTAAATTAATAACATCAATGCCGGAAGCCTTTAGATTAATGGCCAACACAACTTGGCTTTCACAAACTACAAATATTTATTTGTAGTTCTTCTATTCTTTATACACCTTTCTAAGCTTTTTTATTCACTCTCATTATGTTTTTATGTTTACTAAATCTTTCAGTTTGAAATGGAGTTATATACTGGAACAATGGAGATACACTCGTTGAAGCACATAAAGAGAGATCTAAAATTCATCTACTCGGCTGTTCGGGTGTAAGGTTAAGTCTACTGCGCGGACCCTTGGAACCCTATTCTAGATTCCCACAAATCTAAAATGCAGATTTAAAAAGAAATAGGGGAATGAGGGATTAACCTTTTGCATGTTGGAATGTTAAAGGTATCAATGAACCAATAAAAAAAAGAGGAAAAATATTGACACACTTAAAGCAATGAAAGCTGATGTAATTTACATCCAAGAAACAAAATTCACCTAAAGAAACGACCTGAAAATAGGCTGAAAGCTAAATGGATAGATAAAATATACCACTCTTCCTTTACACACAAATCAAGAGGCGTAGCAATATTATTCGTAAAGGTACTTTATTTAAGCATATATCTACTATATATCTGATAAAGATGGCAGATACATTATTGTAATAGGAGAAATAAATAGGGAAAAAATGATTTTGTTAACATCTATGGTCCCAAATTTTGATAGTCCTTTATTCTTTAAGAAAGTACTTAATAATATTCCAGAATTAACACACTACAATTTGATAATTGGAGGAGATTTTAATTGTACATTAGACCCTTATTTAGATAGATCTTCAAAACAAAGGAAAACTAAATCGCACTCTAGTGATTTATTAAACGCATACATTCAAACGTCTAACATTAAAGATGTTTGGAGAAACAGAAAATCCTACTGGTCGAGAATATTCCTTCTACTTCGCCAGTACATAAAACCTATTCAAGAATAGATTACTTCCTAGTAGATGCAAAGCTTATTTCACTTACTTACGAATCCAAATATCATAAATATTATAATTTCAGATCACGCACCATTAACATTTAAAATTAAAATAAATGGTAAAACAGGAAATCTAGGACAATGGAAACTTAATCCACAAATTTTAAAAAATAAAACAACTCAGGAATACATCATAACCCAGATTAAGATGTTTTTTGAAATAAATGATCAACCAGAAATATCTCGCTCTTTATTATGGGAAACATTTAAAGCATATCTTCGAGGAATTATGATTTCTTCACAAGCATTCCATAATAAGAAGATTCGGAAGGAACAACATGACTTAGAAAGGGAGATCAAACAATTAGATATACAGAATGCAACAAAATCAGATATAATAATACATAATAAAATTGTAGCATTGAAGTATAAATTAAATAAAATATATACTGATCAAGTTTTAAAATACTACCAACATACTAAACAATTGTTGTTTGAATTTGGAGACAAACCACAAAAACTATTGGCTCGACAATTAAGGAAAATGAAGCGGAAAAAATTATACATAGGATTAAATCACAAAACGGTGAATTATTAATACAACCCAAGGATAATTAATGAAAGATTTATGCAATATTATAAAAATTTGTATACTGGTAACACAACAGTAAAATAAAACAGAAATAGGATGCCTTTTTAAATGTATGTAACTTAAAAGAATTAGATTTACAAAATAGAGAATTTTTAAATGCCGATATTTCAATAAAAGAAATCCAAGAATCTATTAAATCTTTAAAAAATGGTAAAAACTCCAGGACCAGATGGTATAGGCTCGGAATTTTATAAAATTTTTCATGCCCAAATGGTCCCATATTTAAAATCATTATATGAACAGATATATATACAAGAGAAAATTACCAGACACATTGAACGAATCTATTATAAACACTTATACCCAAAATAAATAAAGATTTGGATGATCCAGGATCGTATAGAGCAATTGCTTTATTAAATACCGATCAAAAAATTTTAACAAAAATTCTTGCACAAAGACTAAGCAAAATTGTTAATGAATTAATTCATCCTGATCAAACAGGATTTATACCTAAAAAGATATTCTTCATATAATTTAAGACGGTTATTTAATATTATATACTCGAAAAGAAGTGATAAAAAAGACTTAGTAGTCATCTCGTTGGATGCAGAAAAAGCTTTTGACCAGGTGGAATGGCCTTATCTATTTTCGGTGATGGAAGCCTTTAAGCTTGGTGATAAGTTTACTACTTGGATTAAATTATTATACGCAAATCCAACAGCTAGAATAATAACAAATTATATGTTATCAACTAAGTTTAGTTTATCTCGAGGTTGTAGACAAGGCTGTCCTTTATCACCATTACTGTTTGCGTTAGCAATCGAACCCCTTGCTCAAAGGGTAAGACTACATCCAGAAATATATGGATACGATACTAAAAGATACTAAGAATAAAATCTCGTTATATGCGGACGATATACTACTTTATATTACAAAACCGGAAATAAGTATCTGTAATTTGTTTAAAACTAATAACGGAATTTGGTTTAATCTCAGGATATAGCATCAATTGGAATAAAAGTGAACTTATGCCAATAACCATGAATAATTTACAGATATTACAACAATTTCCTTTCAAGATAACAAATGAAAATATTAAATATCTTGGTATTTTTGTTACAAAAAGATTTGACTCTTTATTTAAATCTAATTTTCCCGTTATTATTGAATAAATTAAATAAAAATATCTTATATTGGAAAAGCTTACCTATCTCAATGTTAGGTAAAATAAACGCAATAAAAATGATTTTCCTCCCACAATTATTATATTTATTTCAATCAATCCCGATATATCTTTCTAAAAATTTCTTTAAAAAAGTAGACTCAATAGTCACTAACTTTATTTGGGACTACAAAAATCATAGAATAAATAAAAAAACATTTATGTAAAGCTAAAATAAACGGGGTTTAGCTTTACCAAATTTTATGTTCTATTATTGGGCAGTTAATATTAGAAATATAAATTTTTGGTTAGGAGAAATAGATAATAAACCAAATTGGTTAAAAATGGAAAGAGAAGACTGTTTTCCATTTGAAATTAGCTCTATAATATTTGCTAATATTAATGTATCTAAGAAAACTTATAGCGAAAAATCTGATAATAGAAAGTGGAATACGTATTTGGAAACAAATAAAGAAAACACTAAAACTAAAATTTATACCGCTAGCTCTTACAATTGCCAATAATTTTACGTTTAAACCGTCAATGATGGATACAGCTTTTATACAATGGAAAAATAAAGGAATTCTAAACATAGGGGATCTCTATAAGGATAATTCATTTCTTTCATTTCAAGAATTACAACAAACTTACGGGCTTTATAATAATGAATATTTCAGTTATTTACAAATCAGAAACTATATTTCCGCAAATACACAAGAACTTAGAAATAGAAAGAGTGAAATTTTAGATGAATGCTTGAATAAACACCCAAATACAGAAAAAATGATATCATACATTTATAACATTTTGTTGGAAAGTGATATCCCATCATCGGAAATACATAGACAGCGCTGGAAAATGAACTAAGTCAAATAATAAGTCCAGAAATATGGGAAGAAAGCCTACAACATATACATTATTGCTCTTTAAACGCTAAACATGCACTATATACAGTTTAAAATCTTACATAGATTACATTATTCTAAATCTAAACTACATAATATATTTCCAAAACTATCACCTATATGTGATAAATGTCAAATCAGGGAAGCAACTCTGTCACACTCATTTACTAATTGTACGAAGATTTTACAATATTGGAATGAAATATTCAAAACAATCTCGAAAGTTATTAATATTACTATGATTTATGACCCAAAGTTAATCATACTTGGAATACCGGAAATGGAACAAATAATTACAAGGAATCATAGAACTTTTATCGACTATTCTTTAATAATTGGGAAAAAATTAATATTAAAATTTTGGAAAGGCCCTGTATCCCCAACAATTAAAATGTGGAAACAGAAATGACGGAGACACTTCACTTGGAGAGATTGAGACTTGTCCTCATGGACAGGTTAGATCTCTTCAAGGAGATATGGTCTCCCTATATTAAATATCTACAGGGTCACAATGGTTCGGCGCAGGGACTTGACTGAGGCCTGAATATCTGAGTGGATGAAGAAAATACACATAACAAATCATGAATGTATCTCCAAGATTGGATTACTTAGTAATACTTTAATCTCCATCAAACTTTTCATACCTTCTTTTCTATTTTTTATTCCTTTTTTCTATCTCTCTAATCTTTAATTAAGGAAAAAATTATAGAAACATACTATATAAATTTTTAATATGTACACACTTATCTCTGTTTGTATGAAAAAAGATTATAGATTCTTAAACTTGTAATTATATAAAACTATGTACTTTCAATTATACAATAACTATGAAATATAAAATTAACAATAATACAAACATTATTAATATTTTGATAACATTATGAATATTAAAAAAAAATGTTGTTTAAGATTGGGTACTACGTAGTTAAATTAGCGGGGATTTCTATTTGGTAATTAGAAGAATATCTATGATTTGAGAAATCTAAGTGTATTACTTATATTAGGAATATACTACATATACTCCCAATTATATAAAATAAATAATAACGGAATGTATAATGGATAATACTACAATTATCATAAATAGTACTAATTAATAATCAATACGTTATAATTTTACACATTGTATAAATCTCAATGTCGTATAAGAGTGTACTTGGTATATACTGTTTCTACAATAAAAAAAATATTAAAAAAAAAAATAAAATAAAAAAAAAATAACAAAACTGCAAAGGGTGCAAAGAAGATTTTTAAGAAAGTTATCAGTTCTAGAGGTTTAGAGTTATATGGAGAGGCTGGATAGGCCGTCGACAGTGATCGAGCTCCCACGTCAGGGCGGTCTAAGATCCCGCATCAGGACGGTCGAAACTCCTGTGGCTTGGAGTTTCTGAAATCGGTCCCTAACCAGGGACCGCGAGTTTCATGATGTTAAAGTCCGCAGCTCCCACAGGTTGGAACATCAAAGGCCGACCCCTGTCAAAGGGATCGCCGGCTCCAAGATGTTAAAGTCCGCAAGCTACGCTGTTTTGTAGCTCCAGAACTCCCAAACAAGATGCCGCCAACTCCACGATGTTAAGCCACAGTGCGGACAGAGATACGACATAGAAACATTTTATATAACATGCTCCCTCTAGCTCCCACATAATTTCTTCCATTATCACACCCCATATCTCGCTAAACCTTTCCTGTTCATGTGCCTGAAAAATGTCTTTGAGTTTGAAGAAGGGTCGCGACCCGGAATGTCACCCATTCCTTCTCTCCAGAGATGCTGCCTGTCCCGCTGAGTTACTCCAGCATTTTGTGTCTGACTTTGAAATGCTGTTATTGTAGCTGCCTCAACTAGTTCCTATGGTAGCTTGTTCCATGTAGCCACCGCCCACTATTTGAAAAAATTGAGTCTCGGGTTCCTATTAAATCTTCTGCCATAACTTATGCCTCTTTTCATAAATGTTCCGACTATATTCATTCACCCTATCTATTCCACTGATTTTACATACCTCTATGAGATCATCCCCAGGACTCCTGTTGTCCAAGGTATAAAGTCCTAAATAAACCTGCCCAACTAGTTCAACAACATCATTCCCTATTACTGGGTGACCAGAACAGAACACAATACACTAAGAGGGGTGCCACCAATATCTTGTACAATTGTACATAACATCCCAACTTCTATATTCAATTCTTTGACTGATAAAGGGTTGTGTCACGAGGAAGAGACAAAATGACTGCAGAAAGAAAGACTGCATGTTTAGAAAGAAAGGAAATTAAGATAATAAATTGAATTTTATTTTGTCCATTTTCCCACAGGTAAATCCAGAAAAGGAGAAGTATTGGACCCATGTGTTTGCTGATGGCTGCAGATTAGCACTGCTGTGGAAATATGGGGGCATCTACCTGGATACTGATATTATATCAATGAGGCCAATACCGTTTACTAACTTTACATGCCCTGAACATGTTGGAACTGTCAGTAATGGGGCAATAGGTTTCCCACATAGGCATTATCCTTTTATATGGAATTGCATGGAAGATTTTGTGGCCAATTACATTGGAGATATTTGGGGTCAACAAGGCCCCAGACTGCTTACCCGTGTGCTGAAGAAATGGTGTCAGACGAATAATCTAGCTCCCTTCATTGGCAAAGAATGCAATGGCATCTCTTTATGGATCACAAATCGGTTCTACCCAATCCCATATCCAGCTTGGGAGATGTACTATACTCCTTGGAAAAAGAAGGATATAGAGCGGACCTTCTCAGCAACGTATGGCGCACATGTCTGGAATTATATGAATTCCAACAATAAAAAGGAAATCGTTGTTGGAAGTGGATCATTAATTGAACATTTTTTTCAGTTATATTGTCCAACTACATACAGAAATCTAATTCAGTTGAATCATAGTTCATGGTGATTTATGTCCTGATGTCCTTGTTTTTAGTATGTCTAAAAGTGTGTTTTAATGTGGGGGGGGGTGGAGGCGGGAATTGGGGAAACTGTGTTTTTAGTCACTTACCTCGGTGGAATGCGACTTTTCTCCTAGTTGCATTTTGCCCTCCCTTGCGGCCTAACAACTTGGATTGGTGCGGCCTCTCCCAGAGTCGGGTCCAGAGCTTCAGCGGCGGGCACAGTGCAGACTTTCCATCGTGGAGCCGGGCAATCCCTTGCCGGGGGTCGCTAGAAGAAGTGCTCCGAATGCTAGCCGAGGAGTATGACATCCTGAAACTGCGATCTGCGGAGCTTCTAGCCGCGGGCGCGGAGTTAACTTTCCATCGTGGAGCGGGTGAGACAGAAGAAGTTCTCCGACCGCCAGCCTGCAGCATATATCATACTGAAGACGCGGTCTGCAGATCTTCTAGCCGCGGGCGCGGTGTGGACTTTAAGAGCTCTGACCGCCGGCCTGAGGTCTATAGCATCACGAAGTCCCGGTAGGAAACGTCCGATTCAAGACCTCCAAGCCGCGGAGTGTGCGTCCGTCCCGACATCGGAGTTTTGAGCATCCCGACGAGAGGGCCAGTACATCGGGCCTTCCGTAGTGGCGACTTTAAAAGGTCATGGCCCCGACCACGGATAAACGAAGGATGAGGACTGACAAAGTTATTGCCTTCCGCCACAGTGAAGAATGTTGATTCACTATGGTGGATTTTCATGTTATGTGGCTGCATGGTAAGTCAAATTCCACTGTACCATAATTGGTGCATGTGGCAATAAATGTGAACAAACATATTGAACAATGGGTGAAAACATTAACTTGATGGATTCTCCAAATTTATTGTAAAATTGTGTATAAAATCCCCTTTGAGCACAATTGCAATTCACGACACATTCATTGTTAAACTTAGATTTCAGGCAACTGTTCTTTCATTCTGCATCCAAATGCTGAGAAGAGGAATCAGAGCTGCCAAGGAAAGATACTCTGAGAAGTTGAGGAGCAAGTTCTCAGCTAGTGACTCTTCTTGAAGTGCTTGCAAGAAATTACCAGCTACAAGAGGAAAGCCCCACGCTCTTTGGACAATCATCAGCTGACCAACGACCTGAATGAGTTTTACTGCAGCTTTGAAAATCAGAACTGTAACCCTCACTCACAGCCTGACCTCAGTCTGCAAAGACTGGGCCTTTGTACATCCACCCCCCTCCAATCACCACTTCACACCTAATCACCCACACCCTCTGTGCTGCACAACATAACTTATCCAATATCAACAATAAAAATAGATGAGATGGAGAGGCTTTTCAGCAGACAAAAGAGCCGGAATTCTCCAGGACCTGACAATGTTTCTCCCTCTACTCTTAAGCTCTGTGCCAAACAGCTGGCACCGGTATATAGAGACATTTTTAACCAGTCCCTGCAAACATGCACTATCCCTGCCTGCTTCAAAGTCCCTGTACCCAAAAAGGCAAGGACTACATCTTAATGACTACAGGCCTGTCGCACTGACCTCTGTAGTCATGAAGACACTCGAAAGGCTTGTGCTGGCCAAGCTGAAAAATATCACAAACTCCCTGCTGGACCCTCTGCAGTTTCCATATCGGGCCAACAGATCTGTGGATGATGCAGTCAACCTGGGCTTGCACTTCATCCTACAGCACCTAGACCACCAGGGGACCTATGCGAGGATCCTGTTTGTTGATCTCAGCTCTGCATTCAACACCATTGTGCCAGAGATACTACACTCCAAACTTTCCGAGTTGACTGTGCCTGAACCTCTCTGTCAGTGGATCATCAACCTCCTGACAGACAGGAAGCAGCATGTGAGGCTGGGAAAGCAAATCTCCGACCCGCAAACGCTCAGAATAGGAGCACCGCAAGGCTGCGTGCTCTCTCCTCTCCTCTACTCTCTCTACATCAATGACTGCACCTCCACAGACACCTCAGTCAAGCTTCTCAAGTTTGCGGATGACACAATCTTGATTGGACTGATCCAGGATGGGGAGGAATCTGCCTATAGACAGGAAGTGTCACAGTTGGCATCCTGGTGCCATAGCAACAATCTAGAGCTCAATGCTCTTAAGACAGTGGAATTCATTGTAGACTTTAGGAGAGCTCCCCCTCCCCTCACCCCACTCACCATCAACAACACCACAGTCACATCTGTAGAGTATTTTAAGTTACTGGGAACCATCATCTCCAAGAACCTTAAGTGGGGGGCTACCATCGGTTCTACAGTCAAAAAGGCACAACAGAAGATGTACATCCTGCGGCAGTTGAGGAAGCACAATCTGCCACAGGCAATAATGGTGCAATTCTACACGGCCATCGTGGAGTCTGTTCTCACCTTCTCCATCATGGTCTGATTTGGCTCAGCCACCAAGCACAACATCTGGAGGCTGCAGCGAATCGTCCGATCAGCAGAGAAGATTATTGGCTGCAACCTTCCCTCCATTGATGAACTGTACACTGCAAGGGGCAGGTAGCGAGCGGGCAATATCATCTCTGATCCCTCTCACCCTGGCCACAAACTCTTTGAATCACTTCCCTCTGGAAGGCGACTCCAGATTGTCAAAGCTGTCACAGCCAGACACAAAAACAGTTTTTATCCACGAGTAGTTGCTCTACTCAACAGCCAAAAATCTGTAGGCTCCCTTTGATCTGGTATTTTGTTGGTTCACATGCTTAATCAATGGTGTTTTATCATTAATGTCTTATTATTATTAATGGTTAGTGTATTCTGAATCATTCGTAACTGTCACTGTTTGTCATGTTGTTATTTGTGGGTGGAGCACCAAGGCAAATTCCTTGTATGTGAATACTTGGCCAATAAACTTACTTATTTACTTACTTAAATCCAGATCACGTGCCATTTAAATTGGAATCAAACACCAATTTCTGACAAAAAAAATACACAAAGTGCTAGAGTAACTCTGCAGGTCAGGCAGCATCCCAGTAGAACATGGTAAAGCTGACGAGTGAGACAAAGGAGTTGTAGAATAGTGAATTGTGAAGCCAGAGGAAGGACTGTTGGTGGAAGTTATGATGGAGGTAGAAATAGGTACAAGTCCAGGGGCACAGTTGAGGAGCGGGTAAGAGGAAAACGGGGTCAATTTCTGACTGTCAGTTTGTGTGATGTATCTCTGCAACGAGGGACGTTGGCAGTGAATTTGCAGCAGCTGGCCCACAGTGAGCTCACCGTAAACCAGTGAAGTACCAGCATTTTACAGGTCTTTCTGGTGAAATTGTATTTACAGAAGATATATTTGGGAAACATTTGCGATTTTTCTAAATACTGTATAGATGTCATAATGTTAACTATTTTTGTATTTGGAAGAATAATAATTCTGCATGTGCTAAAAGTACAACGTGGCATTATTTTAGAATTGAGGGTATGACATTGAAAATAAAATAAAGAATACATGGCAAGTGAAATTTTTTCCAAGCAAAAGAAAAATTGATGTTAAAGGAATGGCTAATAAAACAGGGATGGCCTTTACTTTTCAACATGGTAAATGATTGAAAGGGATCAGGAAGATAGAGCCCTAGATTCATCAATCTGTACTCTATGGAAACATGTCTTTTTGCCCCAATTTGTCCATGCCAACTAGGTTAGCATTCTGAGAGCAGTCAGTATTATGGTCGACGAGGTGCTGAAAATCCTAATGCATATGAAGGTGGGCAAATCTCCCGGGCCTTATCAGATATATCTGAGGACACTGTGGGGAGCTAGAGTGGACATTATGTGGACCCAGGCAGTGATTTATGAGCTATTATTAAATATGGGTCAGGTGCCGGAAGATTGGAGGTTGGCAAATGTTGTATCTCTATTTCAGCAAGGTTGCAGGAAAGTACTTAGGAACTAGAGGCCAGAGAGTCTAACAGCTGTGGTTTGAACGGTACTCAAGAGTATTGTGAGTTATAAGATATACATGCATTTGGATCGACAGAGGATGGTTAGGAATAGTCAGCATTGTTTTGTATGTGGGAGATCGTGTCTCATGGAACTAATTGCATTTTTTAAGATGAGATCATAAAGGTTAACAAAGGCAGAGTTGTGGATGTTGAAGATATGGATTTCAGCAAGGTACTTAACAAGCTTCCATGTGGTAGGCCTCTCTGAAAGGTTAGATTGCATGGGATCCAAGGAGAATTAGCCAACAGGATAGAAAATTGGCTTCATGAAAGTAGGCAGAAGGTGATGATGGAAGGAGTGCTGGTGCAGAGTTCCTTGAAAATGGCATCACAAGTCGATAAGATGGTCAAGTAGACCTTCAGCACATTGGCCTTCATCAGTCAGAGTATGGTGCATGGAAGTTGGGAGTTCATGTCGCAGTTGTATAAGATATTGGTGAGACCACATTTAGAGTATTGTATTCAGTTTTTGTCACTCTTTTATAGGATAGATGCTGTTAACTACTATAAAAAGGATGCAGGAAAACTTATGAGAATGTTGCCAGGACTCAAGGGCATGAGCTGTATGGAGCGGTTGACCAGGCTCGGACTTTATTCCTTGATGTGCAGGAGGATGAGGGGTGATCTTATAGACAATAGACAATAGACAATAGACAATAGGTGCAGGAGTAGGCCAGTTGGCCCTTTGAGCCAGCACAGCCATTCATTGTGATCATGGCTGATCATCGCCGTTCCTGCCTTCTCCCCGTATCCCCTGACTCCGCTATTTTTAAGAGCCCTATCTAGCTCTCTCTTGAAAGCATCCAGAGAACCTGCCTCCACCGCCCTCTGAGGCAGAGAATTCCGCAGACTCACCACTCTCTGTGAGAAAAAGTGCTTCCTCGTCTTCGTTCTAAATGGCTTACTCCTTATTCTTAAACTGTGGCCCTTGGTTCTGGACTCCTCCAACATCGGGAACATGTTTCCTGCCTCTAGCGTGTCCAAACCCTTAACTATTTTATACGTTTCAATGAGATATCCTCTCATCCTTCTAAACTCCAAAGTGTACAAGCCCAGCTGCTCCACTCTCTCAGTATATGACATTCCCGCCCTCCCTAGAATTAACCTTGGAAACCTACGCTGCACTCCCTCAATAGCAAGAATGCTATAGAGGTATATAAGATCATGAGAGGAATAGATAGGATAAATGTAGTCTTTGCCCAGAGTAGGGGAATCAAGAATCAGAGGACATGGGTTTAATGCGAGAGAGAAAAGCTTTAACTGAGGGGCAACTATTTTTACAAAAGGGTGGTAGGTATATGAGATGCCCATGAGCCGTTGATGAGGGAGGAGCGAAGTCCGAGTGGTGAGTGTAAAAACCCAGCGCAGGGTTTTGTTTTTTCAGAGGCCCAGGAGCCGTTAGTGATGGAGAAGCGACATCCGAGCGGTGAGTGTAAAAACCCAGCGCGGAGCTTTGTTTTTTCAGAGGCCCAGGAGCCATTGGTGAGGGAGGAACCAAAATCTGTAACGTTCTAAATGTGTAACGTTCCATTCAATTAAGTGGGCTTGAGGAAGCCGCTGATTGGTGGAAGTGGACTAGAGTAAGCAGCTGATTGGCAGTCAGATCCCTGCTGATTTCTTCCGGCAGTTTGTATTGTATTGTATGATATTTTGTATTGTATCCAGAGTAAGGGGGAGTATGAGGCCCAGGGCAGATTACTGTTCTGGATGTCAGATGTGGGAGGTCATGGAGTCGGATAGCCCTCCAGACGTCCACATCTGCGCCAGGTGTGTCGAGATGGGGCTCCTAAGGGACTGTATTAGGAACCTGGAGCAGCAGCTCGATGAGCTCTGTCTGCTCAGGGAGAGTCAGGAGGTCATAGAGAGGAGTTACAGAGAGGTAATCACTCCAAAACCACAGGAGGCAGACACGTGGGTCACGGTTAGGAGGGGCAAGGGGCAGAGGCAGGGACTAGAGTGTACCCCGGTGGCTGTACACCTTGACAACAAGTACTCCTGCTTGAGTACTGTTGGGGGGGACAGCCTATCTGGGGGTAGCAACAGTGACCGGGCCTCCGGTACAGAGACTGGCCCTGTTGTTCAGAAGGGTAAGGAAAAGAAGAGGAGGGCAATAGTAATAGGGGACTCTATAGTTAGGGGGTCAGATGGGCGATTCTGTGGACACAGTCCGGAGACCCAGATGGTAGTTTGCCTCCCTGGTGCCAGGATCTGGGATGTGTCTGAACGTGTCCAATATATCCTGAAAAGGGAGGGAGAGGAGCCTGAGGTCATGGTGCATATTGGTACCAATGACATAGGTAGAAAAAGAGAGGAGAATTTAGGGAATTAGGAAGAGAGATAAGGAAAAGGACCGCAAAGGTAACAATCTCAGGATTACTGCCTGTGCCACACGACAGTGAGAGTAGGAATGGAGCTAGGTGGAGAATAAATGCGTGGCTGAAGGACTGGTGCAGAGGGCAGGGATTCAAGTTTCTGGATCATTGGAACCTCTTTTGGGGAAGGAGTGACCTATATAAAAAGGACGGGTTGCACTTGAACCCGAGGGGGACCAGTATCCTGATGGGGAAATTTGCCAAGGTTACTGGGGAGACTTTAAACTAGAATGGATGGGGGGAGGGACTCAACTAGAGAAAGCTAGAAGACAGTGTCTAAGCCAGGAGGCAGAGAAGGGAAGCACTCAGACCCAACATATAGGGGGGGACAGAAGAAAAAAAATAATAAAGAGAGAATAAGCGGTGGTGGGTTTTTTAAATGTGTGAGCAGAGAGAACGAAGGGTAGAAGCAATTGGTAGCAAGGTGAAAAGACAAAGTGGCAGGCAGACAAATCCAGAGCAAAAATCAACAAGGGCCACTTTTCAACATAATTGTATAAGGAGCAAGAGTGTTGTAAAAACAAGCCTGAAGGCTTTGTGTCTCAATGCAAAGAGCATTAATAATAAGGTGGATGGGTTGAAGGTGCAGACAGCTATTAATGACTATGATATAGTTGGGATCACGGAGACATGACTCCAGGGTGACCAAGGCTGGGAGCTGAACATCCAGGGATATTCAATATTCAGGAGGGATAGACAGAAAGGTAAAGGAGGTGGGGTAGCGTTGCTGATTAGAGAGGAGATTAAAGCAATAGAAAGGAAGGACATTATCGTGGAGGATGTGGAATCGATATGGGTAGAGCTGCGAAATACCTAGAAAACGCTAGTGGGATTTGTGTACAGGCACCTAACAGTAGTAGTGGAGTTGGGGATGGCCTCAAACAGGAAATTAGAAATGCGTGCAATAAAGGTAAAACAGTTATAATGGGTGATTTCAATCTACATGTAGACTGGGTGAATCAAATTGGCAGGGGTGCTGAGGAAGAGGATATCTTGGAATGTATGTGGGATAGTTTTCTAAACGAACATGTAGAGGAACCAACAAGAGAGCAGGCTATTCTAGACTGGGTATTGAGTAATGAAGAAGGGTTAGTTAGCAGTCTTGTTGTGCGTGGCCCCTTGGGCAAGAGTGACCATAATTTGATTGAGTTCTTCATTAGGATGGAGAGTGACATAATTAATTCAGAAACAAGGGTTCTGAACTTAAAAAAAAGGTAACTTTGAAGGTATGAGACGCGAATTGGCCAAGATAGAGAGGCTATTGATTCTTAAAGGGTTGACAGTGGATGTGCAATGGGAGGCATTTAAAGACTGCATGGATGAACTACAACAATTGTTCATCCCAGTTTGGCAAAAGAATAAATCAGGGAAGGTAGTGCATCCATGGATAACAAGGGAAATCAGGGATAGTATCAAAACAAAAGATGAAGCATACAAATTATCCGGAAAAAGCAACCTGCCAGAGGACTGGGAGAAATTCAGAGTCCAGCAGAGGAGGACAAAGGGCTTAATAGGTAAACTAGATTATGAATGAAAACTGGCAGAGAACATAAAAACTCACTGCAATGTAGGTCCCTTGCAGTCAGAAACAGGTGAATTGATCTTGGGGAGCAAGGACATGGCAGACCAATTGAATAACTACTTTGGTTCTGTCTTCACGAAGGAAGACATAAATAATCTGCCGGAAATAGCAAGGGACCGGGGATCAAATAAGATGGAGGAACTGAGTGAAATCCAGGTTAGCCGGGAAGTGGTGTTGGGTAAATTGAATGGATTAAAGGCTGATAAATCCCCAGGGCCATATAGGCTGCATCCCAGAGTACTCAAGGAAGTAGCCACAGAAATAGTGGATGCATTAGTGATAATTTTTCAAAACTCTTTAGATTCTGGAGTAGTTCCTGAGGATTGGAGGGTAGCTAATGTAACCCCACTTTTTAAAAAAGGAGGGAGAGAGAAAATGGGAAATTATAGACCTGTTAGTCTAACATCGGTAGTGGGGAAAATGCTAGAGTCAATTATTAAAGATGGGATAGCAGCACATTTGGAAAGTGGTGAAATCATTGAACAAAGTCAGCATGGATTTACGAAAGGTAAATCATGTCTGACGAACCTTATAGAATTTTTCGAGGATGTAGAGTGGATAAGGGAAAACCAGTGGGTGTGTTATATCTGGACTTTCAGAAGGCTTTTGACAAGGTCCCACATAAGAGATTATTACACAGACTTAAAGCACACGATATTGGGGGTTCAGTATTGATGTGGATAGAGAACTGGCTGGCAGACAGGAAGCAAAGGGTAGGAGTAAACGGGTCCTTTTCAGAATGGCAGGCAGTGACTAGTGGTGTACCGCAAGGCTCAGTGCTGGAACCCCAGCTATTTACAATATATATTAATGATTTGGACGAGGGAATTTAATGCAATATCTGCAAGTTTGTGGATTACACTAAGCTGGGGGGCAGTGTTAGGTGTGAGGAGGATGCTAGGAGGCTGCAAGGTGACTTTGATAGGTTGGGGTGAGTGGGCAAATGCATGGCATATGCAGTATAATTTGGATAAATGTGAGGTTATCCACTTTGGAGGCAAAAACAGGAGGGTAGGCTATTATCTGAATGGTGGCCAATTAGGAAAAGGGGAGATGCAACAGACCTGGGTGTCATGGAATACCAGTCATTGAAAGTAGGCATGCAAATGCAGCAGGCAGTGAAGAAAGCAAATGGTATGTTAGCATTCATAGCAAAAGGATTTGAGTATAAGTGCAGGGAGGTTCTACTGAAGTTGTACAGGGTTTTGGTGAGGCCACTCCTGGAGTATTGCGTACCGTTTTGGTCTCCAAATCTGAGGAAAGACATTCTTGCCACAGAGAAGGTTTACCAGACTGATTCCTGGGATGTCAGGACTTTCATATGAGGAAAGACTGGATAGACTCGGCTTGTACTCGCTAGAATTTAGAAGATTGAGGGGGGATCATATAGAAACTTACAACATTCTTAAGGGGTTGGACAGGCTAGATGCAGGAAGATTGTTCCCGATGTTGGGGAGATCCTGAACAAGTGGTCACAGTTTAAGGATAAGGGGGAATTCTGAGATGAGGAAAACATTTTTCACACAGAGTGGTGAGTCACTGGAATACTCTGCCACAGAAGGTAGTTAAGTCCAGTTTATTGGCTATATTTACGAGGGAGTTAGATGTGACCCTTGTGGCAAAAGGAATCAGGGGGTATGGAGAGAAGGTAGTTACAGGATACTGAGTTGAATGATCAGCCATGGTCATATTGAGTGGCCGTGCAGGCTCGAAGGGCCGAATGGCCTACTCCTGCACCTATTTTCTATGTTTCTATGTTTCTATATGAAACAAACAGTCGGAGTAGGTTGTTGAGGCAGGTACTATCACAACATTAAAAAACATTTGGACAGGTACATGGAAATGATGAATTTAGAGGGATATGGTCAAACAGAGGAAGGTGCTACCAGTGTAGATGGGGCATTTTGGTCAGCGTGGTAAGTTGGGCTGAAGGACCTGTTTCTATGTTGTATGACTATGACTCTACCTCTTTGAATTTGTGATGTCTCTGATTATTCAAAAATGACAAAAAAAAAACTATCAATGCCAGAAATCCAAAATATAATCAGAAAATGCTGGAGTTGCTCAGCAAGTCATCGAGCTTCTTTGTTTTAGTTGTAGAGATGACCACAAGGAAACAGGCGCTTCGGCCCATCAAGTCCACATCAACCATCATCACACATTCACTAGTTCAATGTGATTCCAATTCCCACTTTTCTACACGCTAGGGGCAATGTGGTTGCCAATACTTTGCACCTCTTTAGAATGTGGGAGGAAACCGGAACACCTGGAGAAAACAGAAGCAATCCCTTTTTTCCAGAGTTTAAAAAATCCAGAGCGGTCAATGGGGAATGGCGGCAGCTACCGGCACCTGATGGCCACCCAGTACCTGGTGGGGAGGAAGGTGCCATGGGCCGAGCCCGGGGACTGGGCCTGGGCTGGAGCCGAGCCTGGTGCTGGAGCTGGAGTGAGTTCTGAGCCTGGGAGTTGGGATGGGGCCGTGACCAGGGCCAAGAAAGAAGCCGCCACTGGATCCAAGGACGAGCCCAGAGATGAAGTTGGGGCCTTGACTGGAGCCCAGGCGGCGGCCGAGCTGACGGCTGGAGTCTACAGCCAGGGAAGGCCTGAGTATGAGAACCAAGCCGATTTCCAGGCCCTGGCACTGCTCTATGACCTGGATAAGTGCTGGGGCAGGAAATGGGAGTGAGGGGAGGAGAATGAGGGAAATTAGTAGGAGGGGGATGGGGGGCGGGGTGTGGAGGAGGGAGTTTGGGTGGAGGAGGAAGATGGGGTGGAGGAGGAAGATGGGTGGAGAGTGGGGAGGAGAGGAGAAATATCCTGGGGAGGTGAGGTTGGAGTGTGAGGGGATTGAGGGGGGTGGGGGGTAGGCACTGTCGATTATGCACACTGTCCACTATACCATCAACTCTGGTTTCATGTACAAATTTACTAACAATGTTAACTACATTGTCATCCAAATTGTTGATGTCAGCAACAAACAATAGTAGACCCAGCACTGATCCATGCGACACATAGGACTGATCACAGGATTCCAATCTGAAAAGTAACTCTTCTCGACTACCCATTGAGTTTATCTTCCGAGCTAATTTTGAATCAAATTGGCTAACGCACCTTGGATTCCATGTCATCTAACCTATCAGATTAGCCTACCATATATGGAACTTTGCTAAAGTCCATGTAGACAACCTTTAATGTCCTGAACTCATAAATCCTCTTGGTGCAATAAAACTCTATAAGATTTGTGAGACACTAGTTGTCACGCACTAAACCATTCTGACTATCTCTAATTAGTCCCTACCTAAACAAATACTGATGGATGCTGTCCCCTAAGAATCCCCTCCAACAACTTTCCCAACACTCATGTCAGGTTCATTGACCCTGAATTTTCTAGACTTCCCTTTGCTGCCTTCCTAATTGTAGATTGGTTTATGCATGAAAGCCAAACATAGTAGAATAGCATCACTAACCCCACCTTACTGCATGATTCATACTAACACCCACTTTTTACAGTAGTCAGTCTTGGAAGCGGTCGCGATGTACTAACAACCAACGACCTGCTGTACCGTTATTATATGGGTACTGATTAAAGATGATCTTGAACTTCAGATTGTGGATCTCGTATATTTACATGGTGTCAGTCAACTTGGAGTAATCCACTGTGTCCGTCTACTGAGTTTTATTTCTGTTTGTTAGATTTTTTTCCCCTGGCTTCACTATAGCTCAATCATGCAGAAAGCCTGCGCAGCTTATCTTTGATTCCGGCATCGGCGAGCGATGGCGGATATTTGAGATTGATTGCGGACGCTGCGGAGGGGGGGGGGGGGGAAGAGGGGGAAGAGAAGGGGAAGAGTGGAGGGATAGGGGGTGAAGAGGGGGGGAGAGGGGGGGGGGAGGTGGGGGGGGGGATGGGGGGATGGGGGATGGGGGGATAGAGGGGGAGAGGGGGGCAATGAGGAGGCGAAAGGAGGGAGGGTGAGAAGGGGGGGGAGAGGGGGTGGGAGAAGAGGGGGGAAGAGGGGGGCGAGATGGGGGGGAACGAGGGGGAGAGGGGGGGAAGAGGGGGGGGGGGAGGGGGGGAAGGGGGTGGAAAGTGGAGGTCAATAGGTGGGGGAATGGGGGGAGACGGGGGAGAGGGGGAGAGGGGGGGTGGGGGTAGTCGGGGGTGACAGGGGAAAGGGTGGGAGAGGGGGGAAGAGGGGGTGGGTGAGGGAGGGAGGGAAGAGGGGGAAGAGGAGGGGGGGGGGAAGAGAGAGGGGGGGAAGAGGGGGAAAGAGGGGGGGGAAGTGGGGGGGAAATGTGGGGGCGGATGTGGGGGGGAAGAGGGGGGGAAGAGGAGGGGGGAGAGGGGGGGAAGAAGTGGGGGGGGAGGGGGGGTTAGAGGGAAGTGGGGGGTGGGAAGAGGGTGGGGGAAGAGGGGGGAAGAGGGGGAAAAGAGGGGGGGAAGAGGGGGGGGAAGAGGGGGGGAAGGGGGGGGAGGGGGGGGAAGAGGGCGGGGGAACGAAGGGGGGGGAAGAGGGGGGGGATGAGGGGGGGGGAAGAGGGGGGGGGAAGAGGGGGGAGAAGAGGGGGGGAAGAGGGGGGGGAAGAGGGGGGAAAGAGGGGGGGAGGGGATGGAAGAGGGGGGGAAGAGGGGATGGAAGAGGGGATGGAAGAGGGGATGGAAGATGGGGAGAAGAAGAGGGGGACAAAGAGGGGGACAAAGAGGGGGACAAGAAGGGGGGGGGAGAGGGGGGAGGGCAGAGAGGGAAGAGGGGAAGGGGGGGAAGAGGGGGGCTAGAGGGGTGGGAAGAGGGGTGAGGTGAGAGGGGGGAAGAGGGGTGTGGGAAGCGGGGGGGAGAAGACGGGTGGGAGAAGACTGGGGGAGAAGGAGGGAGAAGGGGGGAGAACGTTAGGTGGGACGAGGGGGGTAGATGGGGGAGAAGGGGGGGAGAAGGGGGGAGAAGGGGAGGAGGGAAGGGAGGTGAGGGGGGGAGAGGGGGGGAGAGGGGGAGAAGAGGGAGAGGAGTGGGATAGGGGGTGGAGAGGGGGGAGAGGGGGGGGAGAAGGGGGGGAGAGGGGGGGAGAGGGGGGGAAGAGGGGGGGGAGAGGGGGGGAGAGGGGGGGAGAGGGGGGGAGAGGGGAAGAGGGAGGTGAAGATGGGGGGGAGGGATGGGGGGAGAGGGTGGGAGGAAGGGAGGTGGGGGAAAAGGAAAAGTGGGCGGAGGAGGGGGGGGGGGGGAAGGTAGGGGAGAGTGGGCGTGAGGGGAGGGGAGGGGGTGGAGGGGTGATGCGGGGGGGGTGGGGGGGGGAGAGGGGGAGACGGATATTCCTCATAATTTAATGAGGAATATCCGTCTTTCCTAAAGAGGGGGGAAAGAGGGGGTGGTGGGTGGGGGAAGAGGGTGGAGAAGAAGGGGGGGTACAGGTGGGGGGATTAGAGGGGGAAGGGGGGGAGGGAGAGGGAAGAGATGGGGGAGAGGTGGGAGAGGGGGGGCGAGGGGAGAGGGGGGGAGGATGGGGGAGAGGGGGGGAGAGGGGGGGAGAAGACGGAGAGGGGTAGGATAGAGTGGGGGGTGGGAGAGGGGGGATTAGGGGGTGAAGATGGGGGGAAGTGGGGGTGGGGGGGAAAGGTGGTTTTTTTGTGGGTGGGGGCGAGAGTGGGAAGAGGGGTGAGAGCAGGGGGAAAGAGGGTGGTGGAAGAGAGGGGGAGGGGAAGAGAGGGAAGAGGGGGGAGAGGGAAGAATGGGTGGGTATATGAGGGGAGGAAGGAGAGGGGGGGGGGAATAGGGGGAAGAGGGGGAGAAGGACGGGGGAGAAAAGAGGGGGAGGGGGAGAAAAGAGGGGAGAGAAAGAGGGGGGAGCACGGAGAAAGAGGGGGGCATGGAGAAAGAGGGAGGCATGGTGAAAGGGCGGAGGGCGGAGAAAGAGGGGGGAGAGAGTTGCCAAAAAATCGTCCTATAGCCGATACAAGAATACAAAATTTCATGAGGAATATGCGTCTTTCCTAAAGGACATGATTGACAATGATCATGCCGAAATGGTACCAACAAACCAGCTAAATCGAAGTGACGGAGAACTTGGTATATTCCGCATCGCGGGGTGTATCACTCGACGAAAGAGATCCTGAGGGTGGTCTTTGACTGTGCTGCAGTCTTCAAAGGAACATCAACTGTCAACTACTGCAGGGTCCGGACCTTACAAACTCACTCATTGGAGTTCTCATTAAATTCAGACAAGCACCAATTGCTTTGATGGCTGATATTAAAGCGATGACTTTCCTCGTGAAAGCATCAGAAAGCATATTTGCTACTTGCGCCTGATGGATATCCCCACCAGTTCTCTTTAATACCTTATTAATTAACCACATATTTCTCCGATAATCCTCTTATTTCAAACAATCAACT